>JAEAOA010000708.1:4805000-5167500 GCA_016746295.1 Potamilus streckersoni
GTTGTTGGATATCTAAAATCGTACAATAGGGTGAATTACGCTCACTCGTAGGTAAGCGTGAAGGTCTATCTGATACGAGCAGCCAGCAACACTGAAGCAACAGTCATGAAGTACGCCTTGGTGCTGCTGTTGGCAACTGTAGCATTTGCAGATGCACTCCAAAGGTAGGTATATACGTCAAGGAAGTGAAGTTACTAAATTTTGTATGTACAGTTAAATTCATATGACAGGAGTTTGCAGTTTCATCAATAAAGCACGACGAAATTTCTGACATGAAATTACCTTACCGGTATTAGTGTTAAGTTATAATACGGGTAATGCGTTTTCATGTTGTCAGAAATTTCGTCGTACTTTATTGATGAAACTAGATTCATGTGTTCATTTGCACACTTTTTTTTCCCCCCACAGGAGTATGCAGTTTTATCAATAAAGCATGACGAAATTTCTGACATGAAATCACCTTAACTGCAGACTCCTGTGCTTCTTCACACCATAGCGCATTTGTTTACGAATTTTGGTGCACTCCATGACATGAGTGCATGAAAATAATCTTGATGAAAAACTGTTAACGAAATTATTGAGACCAATATCGATTCCAGTTTGGGCAGGGTTTTATTTAGACCATATGGGATCGCGCTTTACCGGATCACGTGAATTCAGGTCAAAGTGCAGACATGGAGGTCGTCACAAAACAATTAATTTTAGACAAAGTGAATGGTGTGATCCTTACGGCACATAAACACTAAATTGGCTGTACGGCAGGACTGAAATATGCAGTTCCATTAACATATAATTTTCAACTCAAATTGAAAGTAAAATTAAACGAACAAAAAAAAATTTTTTAAAATTTAGAAATACAATACATTATGAGAAAATATTTTCAGAACTGTTCATATTCAGTTCATTTAAAAAAAAATCATAGTTAACATTTTATTTCTACATGTTTTCAGCAGAAAAATTACTTTGACATTTCCCCTCAGTCAACTAGACTGTTCTGTTATTGTAACATTTACTTGGTGCATTTATCTGCCAATTTCTGGACAAACTGCATCTTTTTTTTAATATGAATAATGATGTATGAAACCTAAAAAGGTATTTTAAAGAAGTACCCGATGTTTTACTCAGGCAGTTGTTTAGATTTTTCAGCAATTCAGATCCAGGCTAAAATTCCAACTTCATTTGGAAGAACGCACCTTATTTTGCAGACCTAGATTTGACTGAATGCAGCCTCATGAGTCGGGACTTCTGTTAAGATTTATGTAATTAATTACAGTAACAGACAAAAAATTAATCCATTACTGTTGATGATCTGTTACTGTCTCACACATCCACATTGGCTGAGACCAAGACTTGAACACACATGGACAGAGGTAAGATGTCCATGATCTGTAAAGGTGAGCACCTTAAACCACTTGGTTACCCAGCGTCCACACGGCAGAATTAATGTATTATAACAAGTATTACATGTCCAAGAAGCTTAAAGGATCTGTTATATCACATTCATTATTTGGTTTGGGAAAAAATTGATTAAAGAAAACAAAATAATGGTATTGGGCAGATATGTAGGTCAAGAAATAAGAAGAAATGTTAATTTTTGATTTATCAAAGGCCTGATGTGTGGTGTGTGGGTTACCAACTTTACTTGCCAGACCCTCCATGTTTGTTTTTGTAGAATTTCCAGGACTGGGTAGATGAGATTGAAACCTTTCTTCTGTCTGCTCACAGCCTTGTTCAAAGTTCAAGTTGGTATCTTGGACAAACATTGTATGATCTTGTGGTATGGCTTTTGGTCCTCTGTGTGTGTGTGTGTGTGTGTGTGTGTGTGTGTGCATTTACATTTGCTGTGTTTGATTTTGTGTCAAGATCTCATACAGTATTGGATTTTTGATGGATAAAATGTCTTACATGCTGGAATTTTGAGCGATACTGCTTGTCATTGTTTCAAAAAAAGTTTGTACAAAGAAATTATTTTTCAAATAATATACATAATGTGTATTCTTTTGGTTAACAACTGAGAAATGTTAAGTTTCAACAGGTCCTTCCTGTATGTTTATTTTTATTTTCAGGATCAAGCTCTATCCCTTCACTTCTGTGCGGAAAACTCTGCTTGAACACAATACAAATGTAGAGATTCTTCGCCTAAAATACTCCCAGAAGGATAATGGTCCCACTCCAGAGCCCCTCAGCAACTATCTTGACGTAAGTCTTCGTCAGCTCAGAAAATATTAATCTTTTCAAAATACCTTCAGGCTCGATGGAGCTTACCTGGTAAACAGAGGTAGTCCCTCTCTAAAATGAATCTTTCCATTATGGATTTCAGTATAGCAGATATAACATATTCCTACTTTTGATCCCATAAGTAATATGTATTTGAACAAAATAATTCTTTAGAGGAAATTGCAGCACATGCATGTAGTGTTACTCATGTCCATCTATGTGGCTTTTTATGTTTCATTTTAATGTCACGCTTTAGGTGCAGCATTTATGCCCCAGGATTCATTTCTTTTTTTCACAGAAGTTAAATGGTGTTTCTAAAAAAAATACAATTTAATGGAAAGTTTCATTATTATTTTAATATTTAACTCGTGTTTGAAACTTTAACTTTAGATTAAGCTGATGCATTTTTCATGTTTTCTGCTACCATTATACTGTCCTTGCACTTTACACCAACAATTGGCCCAAAACCAATTTCTTTTTTTATGATCTTTCCACAATACTGCCATCCATGCTTGCCACCATCAGCAGTTCTTAAAACCATAACTGTGTTGCTTTATTCAAGACTTCTGACTTTATCTTATTCTGAAAAAAATGAATGTTTTAAGAAGCATATTGATCCATTTTCTGATCTGTTCAATTTCTTTTTTAGTAGCTGTAATATTGAATTATTTTATCTTTCCTGGTATTAGGCCCGAGTCCAAGGAAATTATTCACTACTCAGTAATCGTGAGTCTAGTATTATTGTACAAGTCACGTGGTTCATGTAGCACATTTACTCATTTTAAAATAAATATTATTCTTTTAAAATTTAAGACTCGTTTTCATTAACCAAAGCCCTTTCAATCCTGATTATTGAATGCTCTGCACCTTAACTGTCACCAAGAAACTTTAAGATGAAAATTAACTATTGCTATGGACTTTTACAATGGTGGCTATGTACCATTGGGCAAAATAAGAAAGCATCAAATGGAATTGTCACAGTTGAGAGTAGTATGAACTTGTTTATCAATATGCATAGCTTTCATTGTGACATCACAGCATGAGACATTCAGTCGGGATTGTATTGTATCACACCTTTAGGTTCATTTCATCCAAAAATGTCTACATACTTTAACATTGATTTTGCTGTATGCACTTCTCAGGGCATCTAAATAATGGACCTTCCATAGGAATATGGATGTATATGAATCCAAATGAAGTGAATACTTGCCACTTATGTTGAATAAAATTCTAAAAAATGACACCCATTTATGAAATAAGCAGTATTGAATGTCTTGCATGACCCGAGTAACTTCTACTATAAAAGAAAACATTATCTCCCTCTGACACTTTATTCTGCTTTCAACAATGAGGCATATCATCTTTACTAGAATGAGTACCAATTGCCAAGCACTGATTGATAACACTGAGCATTGATCTTTCGACCAGACATTAAGACTGGGCAGTGGTATTTGGAACAGGCACTAAAACTGAGCTCAGACCAGGCACTAAAACTTGACATTGATGTTTGGACCAGGCACTAACACTGAGCAGTGATCTTTGGACCCGGCACTAACACTTGGCATTGATCTTTAGAACAGGCACTAACACTGGGCATTGATCTTTGAACCAGGCACTAAAAAGGGGCATTGATTTTTGGACAATATAGTTTTAACTGTAACTTTAACCCCGTCCCTAAGAAGCATGGCAGTCATCTTGAGGGAGTTGCACCCTCTATTCTGATGTCCCCTTCTTTCCAATGTCCAGTAGGTGCCAGTTTATGCCTTTTTGCAAAGGCTTGGTCTGACCTCTTGGACAGGGTCCTTTACATAGTATGGGAGGGTTTGCTTTTCAGACCCTCCTCTTCTTTCAAGAATCTCCAGTTCTACTAGTCTCAGATAGTATTTCTGTGGAAAGAGTTGTATACTTTTCTAAGGAATGAAAAGAGTTGTATACATTTCTAAGGAACTGTGGAAAGAGTTATATTCTTTTTAAAGAACTGTGGAAATAGTTGTATTCTTTTTAAGGAACTGTGGAAAGAGTTGTATACATTTCTAAGAAACTGTGGAAAGAGTTGTATTCTTTTTAAAGAACTGTGGAAATAGTTGTATACTTTTCTAAGGAACTGTGGAAAGAGTTATATGCTTTTCTAAGGAACTGTGGAAAGAAATGTATCCTTTTCTATGGAACTGTGGAAAGTTGTAGGCTTTTCTGTGGAACTGTGGAAAGAGTTGTATGTTTTCTAAGGAACTGTGGAAAGAGTTGTATACTTTTCTGTGGAACTGGAAAGTTGTATCCTTTTCTAAGGAACCTTGTAAAGTTGTATGCTTTTCTAAGGAACTGTGGAAAGAGTTGTATACTTTTCTGTGGAACTGGAAAGAGGTGTATACTTTTCTAAGGAATTGTGGAAAGTTGTATGCTTTTCTAAGGAACCTTGGAAAGTTGTATGCTTTTCTAAGGAACTGTGGAAAGAGTTGTATACTTTTCTGTGGAACTGTGGAAAGTTGTATGCTTTTCTAAAGAACTGTGGAAAGTTGTATGCTTTTCTAAGGAACTGTGGAAAGAGTTGTATACTTTTATAAGGAACTGTGGAAAGTTGTATGCTTTTCTAAGGAACTGTGGAAAAAGTTGTATACTTTTCTAAGGAACTGTGGAAAGTTGTATGCTTTTTTAAGGAACTCTGGAAAGTTGTATACTTTTCTAAGGAACTGTGGAAAGTTGTATGCTTTTCTATGGAACTGTGCACAAGAAAAACATAAGTGGACCAGGATTTTCATTATTTCAAAAAGAGAAGTTTTGATGTGTCAACCTTTCCTCTTGAACACATTTGTTCTGGTAAAGTGTTTCAAGATGGATACAACTGGTTTGTGAATGCCATAAAGTTGAAATACTAGGAGTCTCCATAGATCTCCAGGATGTCTATCTTCACATTTCTATCTTCCCAACCCTCAGAAAATTTCTGCAGTTTTGTGTGTGTGTGTGTGTGTGTGTGTGTGTGTGTGTGTGTGATTTAGAGTTTTAACATAGCTTTAACAATTTTTAGTCATATGGCTATGATGTTAGCAGTGTGGCAGTTTATAGTGATGTCTAGCACTGAGGCATCATGCCGCAGACATGTGGCAAGATGTCACACCCAGTCACATTATCCTGACACTAGGTTGACCAGTCCTAACACTAACCTCTTAATGCTGATCTACCTCTTTGCTCAGTTAGGCTAAGGAACGTTTATACTTGTCAAGGAATAGTCTTGTTACATAAGATACAGATAGTTGGTCTCTTTAACAAGACTGGATGAAAAGGTATTGTATTGTGCTCATCTCTACCTCGTTCTTCTATTGAACTACAGAAGTGGTAGTGAATTTAGTTCCTGAATTAAGGGTTTATATTTTTCTTCTTTAGTCCATACTTATAGCAATCTGAAAAAAAACCCACAAGCATCCAATGTCTGTCCGGATCCTGTTTGTATCCTGTTTTCATCACCATGAAAGAAAGATCAGGAAGGTTTTCTGACAGAGTTTAATCCACTCTTCAGAACTGCACTCCTTTCTTTACACAGATGCCTCAGATTCAATTGACAGACCTCAAGATTCAATTGATAGACCTCAAGATTCAATTGACAGACCTCATTTAAAGTCTGAGGGAATAGTCCTGTAGGGCCTGTGGTCTTGGGGAGAATATTGCTTTCATATAAGAAATGTTGAAACATGAGCTGTATTCAAGAACATAAAGAATGCATTAACCATAGGAGACATCACTCCATCATGGTCACTACAGACATGCCAGCATATCTCAGATTTCAAGGGGGTATTTGTGACCCTTCTCAGTCTGGAACCACTTCTTTTGGACTCATCAATGCAGTAATTGTGCTTAAAATTTAGTTTTACCTCTGAAGAGGTACATTTTAAGATAGGCTTACAATAAACATTATAGTACACATTAAATTCAAAATGTAACTTAATTTGATTTTTTCTTACATTTTTGAAGAACTTTTATTTTTGTATGTATTTTTAGATATGCTGTGGAACAGAGTGACTCATATCTTCTTGTTTAACAATGGATAATTTTATATTTACTTTAAATTCATGACATTTAGCAAGCATGTAGTCTGCAAAACTAAGTTATAATTCCACTGATAAATCATCAATTCTGTCTTTACGTCCATTTCCCTTAGTCCATCCATCAACCAAATTCCTTGCAGGCAGACCTCTTTATGCTAGCAATTTCAACTGGTGTTGTTGTGGTTGGATTGTACTTCATCTTGATATCCTGTGAAACCATTTTATTACATGAATTTATGTTTATAAGACAAGCATGTATAAAATGCAATATTTTATTTGTATATAATGCAGGCACAGTACTATGGAGTTATTGGCCTTGGAACACCACCACAGCAGTTTAAAGTGGTTTTTGACACTGGTTCATCAAATTTATGGGTGCCATCCAAAAAGTGCAAGATAACTGACATTGCCTGTTGTAAGTATTTCAACTTTCTTTATTTTTATGTCCGTTACATAACTGCGATACATGTATTTCTATCAGCTTACACTAAAAGATTCTCAGTAGCACACATAGTACCACTGTGTAATTTTAAAACACCAAACTCTATTTTATTTCATAATTTTTCCTGTAAGTGAAAGTAACTGAAATGATGCAATTGTCAATTCTCACAACATGAAATGGTGCATTGGTCATCACCTCTAAATTATGGAATGGTACATCAGTCATCTCTTACAGTGTATGGAATGGTGCATTAGTCATCTCTTATTGTGAATGCAATGGTGCATTAGTCATCTCTTACAGTGTATGGAATGGTGCATTAGTCATCTCTTGCAGTGTATGGAATGGTGCATTAGTCATCTCTTGCAGTGTATGGAATGGTGCATTAGTCATCTCTTGCAGTGTATGGAATGGTGCATTAGTCATCTCTTGCAGTGTATGGAATGGTGCATTAGTCATCTCTTACAGTGTATGGAATGGTGCATTAGTCATCTCTTACAGTGTATGGAATGGTGCATTAGTCATCTCTTACAGTGTATGGAATGGTGCATTAGTCATCTCTTACAGTGTATGGAATGGTGCATTAGTCATCTCTTGCAGTGTATGGAATGGTGCATTAGTCATATTTTACAGTGCAGTGTATTGAATAGTGCATTAATCATATCTTACAGTGTATGGTAGGATGCATTAGTCATCTCTTACAGCGTATGGAATGGTGCATTAGTCATCTCTTGCAGTGTATGGTAGGGTGCATTAATCATCTCTGACAGTGTATAGAATGGTGCATTAGTCATCTCTTGCAGTGTATGGTAGGGTGCATTAATCATCTCTTACAGTGTATAGAATGGTGCATTAGTCATCTCTTACAGTGTATGGTAGGGTGCATTAATCATCTCTTACAGCATATGGAATGGTGCATTAGTCATCTCTTGCAGTGTATGGTAGGGTGCATTAATCATCTCTTACAGTGTATAGAATGGTGCGTTAGTCATCTCTTACAGTGTATGGTAGGGTGCATTAGTCATCTCTTACAGTGTATGGTAGGGTGCATTAGTCATCTCTTACAGTATATGGTAGGGTGTATTAGTCATCCCTTGCTGTGTATGGAATGGTGCATTAATTAATCATCTCTGACATTGTATAGAATAGTGCATTAGTCATCTCATACAGTGTCTGTAATGGTGCACTAGTCATCTCTGACAGTGTATGGAAAGGTGCATTAGTCATCTCTTACAGTGTATGGAATGGTGCACTAGTCATCTATTACAGTGTATGGAATGGTGCATTAGTCATCTTTTACAGTGTATGGGAGGGTGCATTAATCATCTTAAAATGTATGGAAAGGCATATCAATCATCTTTCAGTGTATGGAAGGGCGCATTAGTGATCTCCCACACCATATGGAAGGGCGCATTAGTGGTCTCCCACACCATATGGAAGGGTGTATTAGTTGTCTCTTGAAGGATAGAATAGGTGCACGAGTTCCCTCTTGCAATATATGGAATGGTACATTTTTTGTCTATTTAAGTATATATAATGTTTAGCTTACATTAAGGAAAAACATTTTCATATCATTCTTAGAATGTTCTACTATCACTGATTCTTCATTTCCTTCAGGACCACTCTGGTAGCCCAGTGGTTAAAGCGTCCACCTAGGATGCAGGAGGTCGTGGGTTCAATCCCAGGCTGAGTCATACCAAAGACTTAAAAAAATGGTACTAACTGCTGCCTTGCTTGGCACTCAGCATCAAGAGGTTAGTGTTAAGACTGGTTGGCCTGGTGTCATGATAATTTGACTAGGTGGGACATCATGCTACATGTCTGCAGCATGATGCCCCAGTGCTAGACATCACTATAAACTGCCACACTGCAGACATCGTAGTGATATTACTAAAAAGTTGTTAAAGATACATTAAAAATCCAAAATGTAACACACACTTATTTCCTTCATTTATCATTTTATTAATTATTGATGTTGGTTTTCCCCATTATCTGCTGGCATCAGTATCAGAAATCTTCTACTTTTAAATGTTTTAACATCGCAGCTGTCTGTATTTACAGTACTCATATTTTTTGTTGTTTTGTTGCATTGCCTAAGAAGATAGTCCAGTAAATAAGCCCCCTAACATTTGCTGATGTTGATTGGAGATATTAGATTCCCAAGCCATCAATCAAGTTTGGTAAAGGTTTGGGAGTAGTAGGGAAGTATGTGTATAGGACTAATATTAAGGTTGCAATATACTTGCTTGTACAATGTATTTTTAATCTTCTGATAATTTTTCAGAGTTTTATCTATATATTTATATTCTTCTTCTTTTTTTATTATTATTACAGCTATAAATATATGTAATATCAGTTATAAAGCTGTGGACTCTTAAATCTGGCACTGTACGTGAAAAATTCATTTCAAAACACTTTTATACAACAGGTCAGAAAATTTAATATTGACCTCACTGAAAATAAAATACACCTTGACAAGAAACTTGTATTTCCATAACTGGCATGTAGTTGGATAAGATGCTTGATAATTCAAACCCTAATTAATAAATTTTAGTATCATAATTGAAAAACAATAAGACAAAAAAATCATCAAATATGTCATCATTATTTTAAAAGATTATAGTGTACAAATATTGAATACCAGGGAGTATCATTAAATAAGAAAGATTCTTATGTATTTATATATTTATTTATTTATTTATTTATTTATTATTTATGCCTTGATTCACATAGTAGAACCATCTATGTATTTATCACTTATGGTTTATGTTCATGCTCTGGTCTTGATACTCTGATGTGGCCAAACAACTTTTAAGTGAGTACAGCCGAAACTATACATTTTAATTAATTTTGATTGTTGATAACAGCAATATTGCATTATGGTAATTCCTAATAGGTACAAATATTTAACAAACAGTACCTAGATCAACCGATGTTTATTGTCTAGTAGTTTTTAGAACCACTAAAATGAAACAATGTCTTTGGACCATAGTGGTCACTGATTCACTGATATATTATGGGTGACTGACCCTCAGCTTTACATGTTTGAAGGGTTAATTAAAATTTGTTTTGGACTTGTTCAATTTTCAGTGAAGTTTTAGAGACTAACAAACAGAATATTTTTGTTCATGTGGCAATTTATCACACATTATCATTTTGCATATAAATATATACTGTAATCTAGGTACTGTGGGTATAAAACCCAAACAAACTCCCATTAATTCCTTGATAAGGAATTCCATGTCTTAGGCAAATGGCTTAGAATTTGTGGCTTATACATTATTCTCTGTTGTTATAATATCCATTATATAAATGGCATCCAATTATGTCATGATCATCATTCCTAATTCTTTTCAGTACTCCATAACAAGTACGATAGTACGAAGTCTTCCACATATGTGGCCAATGGAACGGCATTTGAGATTCGCTATGGGACAGGCAGTCTAACTGGGTTTCTCAGCACTGACACCCTGACAGTAAGTTGCTTAATCAAGACAGGTTAACATCGATCCTGATTTGTGGAAGTACAGTGTACCGGCAGATGATTGCTCCTAACAAGCTGCACAGACCCAGATCTGCCAGCACATTATGTGAAAGCAGATCTGTATCTGTTTAGTTGCAGATTAACTGACTTACTAGCAAGTATATATTTACATATGTTACTACTAACAGCTTAGTTTTAGATTATTCGCCTTTTGCCCACCATTCCTGTTATTAATACAATTTTTATTCTGGACTCTCAACTTAACTTCTGGATTAGGAGTCTAGAACTCTTCAGAGTCCATGGCATAAAGTTGGGAGTCCCTCACTTAAAATGGATGTAAAGGAACATAAAAAGCACAGAATTCAGATTATATATAATATAAATTACCATTAACCAAAAAAATAATGAAACCATATACCAAGCAGCATATTAGTAGTAGTAGCAGTAGTATTATTGTATATCAACAATTTGACAATATTGTTGAAATCATATTCTGAGAATACTTTGATTTTAGTCATCATTTGTATTCATGTATATAAACACTATTACAACAACATTTGACATTGCATATTTGCCTGTTAACACGATCTTTGCAATGACAAGGATTAACTGTTAATTAGTCACACTGGTTTCATGCCAATTATTTGAGTCTGGCCTTTAGCTGTTGTGCAGATCAGTCATAGCTAACCAAAATATTAGAACAAGGAGCATCCTGCAGGAAAATTAGGTCACAGGGACATGACACAAGGAGAAATGTTGTCCTTTTAGAATTTTATGCATATTGGACCATTGGAAAAGTATACAATTTAAGTTTTTATATGCTGATTGTAAGGCAGAAGATATCATTACGATATTGTGATCCCTTCCATCCGTTACTTTTTTCTTAACAATAATGAGTTTGTCACAATCTCTAGTTAACCAGATTATGTGGATGACTTTTGCTTGAGGTAAGGAAATCGGCTATTGATTTTAGGGTAAAAGGTCAAAGATCACAGTTGAATTATGGATTGCACATTGTGTAAAAAAGTAGCCTGTGATTGCAGGTTAGAGTTCAGTGTCACTGCAATTATGAAAAGAAAAATTGTGTTTTGTATACTGACAATATACCTTTACTTCAGATGTCTCAGCTCTAAAAGTGATCTACTTCAGTTATTGTTTTGTGAAATACAAAACCAAATTGATACACTTTTGAAGAAATTTATGAAATCTGGAATTTAATAGTCAGTGACCAGAAAATGGCCAGATAAGGAAAAGTACAGTTGATATTTTACTGAATGGCTTGTAATATGGATTATATATGGATCATATATGGAAATCTAAAGTAAGCAAGCATATATCTGGATTATATATGGAAATCTAAAGTAAGTATGCATGTACATTACCAGTAAACCATGTTTGATCTACAAAGGATAGGTTTCTGGTGGAAAATTAATATGAATCATTCACCTAAAACCTTTTTAATCCTAATTTAAAACACAAAATTGAGAACTAAAAAATGTTAATGATATCAGCAGTGGTCACTGATACCAATAACAGTTCCATATTGATAGTAGATATTAGCAGAACTAGATCTTATTGTTACAGTTTGCCCTATAACAAGCATTTTTAAAGTATTTAATCTATATTTAGAACAAAAGTTTTACAATTACTTGTGAAGGCCCAACTGGAATTTGTTTTTAAATGACACATGTACATACTCATAACAACTATAATTTTTTAAAATAAATGCTAAATGAGACAGCTTTATTGAGAGTAGGAATTTTTTAGATATTAAAAGATTAGCATATATCAGAATTTGCTCGAGTTCATAATTTTGCGTGTATATGCAGCCATCAAAAATTGTTTGTCTTCTGGATTAATACCATTTTGTAATTAAGCTACACTACAGTTAAAATGTTTTCACCTCCAAGCAAAAAGAAATGAATTCCACAAAAAGTGAAGTATAGACTGGAATACACAAAAAAATTGCCAAACATTTATGTACATTATGCCTTTTTTCCACAAAGTATTCCATAATTTTATTTTTTTGTTAATATTCACAATGGGTCATATCATTGCTTACAATTTATGTGTCATACATGCAGTAGTGTAACTACTGTGGTAGCAGGTATATAGTACATGTATGATAGATAAATTATAAGCAGTAATACAAATCTCTTTTGGCATGTGGCAGAGACAATGTGAAAAAGTACACTGCTAGCAAAAAGATATTGGAAAAATTTAGAGCAACCAGAAGATTTAAGCTCTGGAATACCAATGCTGAAGTGTGAGTTTTCTTGTTGAACATAATCAGCAACATTGACGGTGAAAGAGTATTTTCTATCGAATAAAACAGTCTTTAGGGTCTCATTAGGTGCTGAAAATTTTAAACAATTTTAGTTACTAAGATCAACCACCAGGCAAAGAGCCTGAACAGTTTTGAAAACAAGTACATCATGGCCGA
Source organism: Potamilus streckersoni (assembly GCA_016746295.1). Lineage (NCBI taxonomy): Eukaryota > Metazoa > Mollusca > Bivalvia > Unionida > Unionidae > Potamilus > Potamilus streckersoni. The sequence continues at coordinate 4,817,621 of JAEAOA010000708.1, forward strand.
TTTGAGGATGTTCAAGTCAGTCTTATGATCATGTTATGACAAAGAGCTTGAAGTTTGTGTATATCAATAAATTTGGCTGCAAATAAATTTGCACATCGAATTAGTGTAAATAATGTTTTTGTTTTATTTTTGAATTTTTCATATAATGCAGTACTGACCATCATAATAGATGGAGCTAGTATCATATAATTTTTAACTAAATAAGTGTTCAGAATTCACTAATTTGTATCCCTTTTTTCACTAATTGCAAGTCTGGAGGGTTGGCAGGGGAAGACACAGCTTATTCTCCATTTTGCCAAAGCAAATATAAATTATAGTTAGACAAGCTAACTTAAGAATAACCAACTGAAATTTCCATTAATGAAAAAAATGCACTAAATTTTGAATTATTGCAACCATTTTTCCAATACTCTCCCTTCCAGGTTAGTAGAACTATATTGAAATTAATAGCCTTTAAATAATAATTTATTTTTTGCTGTCTCTAAAGAAATTTTATCAATTGCAAATAGGAACATTAGGAGGTTTTTATTAAAATATTTTTGCATATTTTTATAATTTACTGTGTAATTCTTAGAAATGCATATCAGATTCTGTATTATTTATACATTAATACTTGTGGTTTCTCATTGTAGATTGGAAACCTTAAAGTGAAAAATCAGACTTTTGCTGAGGCCATATCTCAGCCAGGAATTGTATTTGTAGCAGCCAAATTTGATGGTATTTTGGGACTGGGTTACAGCCCCATTTCTGTTGATGATGTAACTCCAGTTTTTTACAACATGGTGAAACAGAAGCTAGTCCCTGCACCAATCTTCTCTTTCTATTTAGACAGGTAATGTTATTACCTACACAAGCTCACCTCTGTCTGCATTTTAAAAATTGTAGTCCCAGATTAACTATTATGTAGTTACCAGGTTTCTTAATCGTAAAAAAGAAATTTATTCTTGAACATGTTTTCTCTGCTTAGGATGCATTTATTAATGTGTTCGCTTTAAACATTCGGTCATATTGACTCTTATAAATATGTAAACATGAGATAGTGTTGTTTAGATCAACATCAAAATGATCTAAAGACATTACTAACAATGGACAATACTAGGTTTTTCAAACAGAATCAGAACTTCTGCATTACAAGAACTGTATATACATATTTTTAACCAGAAAATATTGAACAAAACCTAATTTTCACTATTCAGCTATTTTTTGACTTTGTACAGAAAAACAGACATGGCTGTATGTTCTGGCCATGTGAAGAGGTGCACAGGATATTAAATGACAATATTTGTTATGAAATCTAGCAAAGCGTCAAATGAAAAATAAAAACTTGAAATTTTGAGGATTAATTACTCAATCTCTTTTTTTCGTTAGCACACCTAACCTTAAAACCAGATGAATATATGGTATGACCCTACATTTAGCATGTTATCATGTCTCATTTATTTTGTGCAATATATTTTTTCATGATCCGTTATCATTTGATATTTCCAACTTCACTAAAGACAGGATCAATTTCAGCCACATTTAGAAGAGAGAATCCTTTCACTGTTCTACAAATGAAAAAATATGATCTGAAAATAACCTTCACTGTTATCAACACCTGGATGGAACCTTCAAAAGACTTTTTGTCAAAAGCCACTTGGAAGAATTTGTCTTTAGAAAGAGTCCAGGAGTAAAGGCCGTTCAGTAGGATGGTGCCATTCCTTCCTGTACTAGGCTACAGTACTAAAATGTCAATTACCTTTTCATGATTTCTTCTCATTGCAAAACAGAGTTTGATTCAATTTACTGGCTTGAATACCACTTAAATTGTACAAAATAAAATTAATCCACAAGACAATATGAAAACCATTGCTAAAATCAGAAAGGTTTTTAAACAACTTTTCTTAAAAGCATTATTTGAATAAAGTTAACAAAAACATTCTGGCTTGAATGTCTTTGATATATCAATGAAAACATTACCCATTAAGTTCAACATTTGGATTTTACTTCTGCTACCTCCAGACTTCATCTATCCGATAGACCTGAAAAAGTATATCTGTATTTGTATTCACAATTGAAAGTAGCTTTTGGTGATTACCTCCCCTTACATGTGTCACTCCATATACCAGAAGTCATCAGTTTTAACTTTTGATGCAAATTATCAAAGACTTCAGATAATCCAATCCATTATTTTTGTTGTTAGCAATCCAGTAGTCACTTTACATTAAGTTGGCAGCTATACTATGTATTCTATACCAAATTTTTGTGTATTTGGAGAAGTTTCAGATATTTTTGCAAACTTGTTACCATTCATTTTTTTAAAAAAATTATTTTGCCATGTTTTTTTCCTCTGCCGCCACCACAGTAATGAAAAAGGAAACATCAGTAAACCCACTGTGTTATGGTGGATAAAAATGGGGGCGGGGAAACCAGACAAAATGGGATTGGAAAAAACCAACCTGGTCTGTCACTCAGCAAATGTTCTCTACCCATCCATCCCTCGTAATAATTGTATATGTATATATTAATTATTATATCCTTGTGAATTTGATTGGTAACTGTTTTTCTTGCAGACTGTTGTTGATTTAGGACATTTTAAAGTGGTGGAAAAAAATAATGAATCTTACCTTTCTTGCATAATCTGATCATAGAGTCAGAATCTATAGACTGCGGTTGTGCGAAATAAACCAAGGCAAAGGAAAAGGTGAACACAATGCAATTTTAAATCCCTAGAAGTAATTATGATACCATTTATCCCCCATAATTTTAGGTAGCCAAAGTGGTGAAAGTACCCCCACATATCCTGGCACAGCCTTCTGGCCTGTAAGTCTGGGTGTAAATGTTTTTTATTAATGGATTGTATGTAGTCATCCATGATAGTCCAACAACTTGAACCATCCTTCCAGCCATCTCAGTCAGGGGATGTTACTGAAACATCTTGACAGCTTTGATATTATTGATATGTCTGGCTGCTGTGGTATGGTTATAAGTAATTCCAGCTATAGGGATGAACATAACTGTCCAGGCATTTGGTAGCAGTTGTCACATTATGGGTTCAGTTTTGATATGCAGCAGTCTAACCAGCCAAGTCAGCTGGCTGTACCGAACCATCCATTTGTCCCATTCCAGCCTTCCATGCCATCCCAGCTGACCAAGCCAGTCATAACCGATCATCATATTAGTATACAAGCATTTCACAAGACACATTTAATTGCCTTTCTGGTGTGTGGAAGATTTCTGGTAATGTATGCTTTTGTGACATAATCTTTTCATACATGGGGTCCTGAGTAGCTGAGTGGTCTAAAGTGCTTACCATTACTTCTGTTTGTATGGGTTCAAGTCTTGGGCTTGGACAATGTTGGTATGCAGGAAGGCTATTCGGTAGCTTCTCATGGGTCATTGGTCCTGTCCAGGGTTTTGCTAGTTTCTTCCTCCACCATTTATAATGGCCACCTTGTATAGCCTAACTTGGGCTGAAAAATTGCATTAAACCCTATAACAACAAGTACACCATACAAAGTCAAGGCTTCATTTGAATAAGATGAAGATGACATGCATCCTTCCATTTTACCTTGATCTTTATTGATTACAGAAACAGATGGCTGCTTCCCAGAATAAATCATTAATCCAAGTAACAACAAGGACTTTTTGTTTTGATAAGTCAACGTTTTCTCTGTGCTGGTACTGGTTGCACAGCAACACCTGTTATATGGATGTTTCTAACCTTGACAAGCTTATTACTGCCATCTTTGTCATCCCCTCTGCATTACAAGGTGAGCATAAACATTTTCAATGTCACTTTCAAAATTTTTGCAGAATGTGATGTCTTTCTCCTCTCTTGGATTTGGTCATTTTGGCAATTTACTGCTTGGCAGAGAATAATCACATTTGGAATGTGGTCATTCATATTCAATACTCTGTTGTCTGTAGGACTACTCTGAGCTTTCTTCCTTTTGTGTCCACACTCGTGTTTGGAGAAGATACGATTGAAATCAGAAAACAGACATCATAGGAGTTGCCTCTATATTTGTCAATACAAAATCCATTCTTGGCTCACCATCATCACAAGAAGCCTCAGAGATGGGATGAAAAGAGATGCAATAGTGGCTGTATCCTGCTATGAAATTTTACAGGGGCTGAGTGAGCAATAGGAGATCATCTCTCACATCTTCTTGCAGACAGGTGGGGAAGGAAGAGAGAAAAAGTTTTCTCTTTCTCTAGGCTTTCCAGTACCAAACAGTTATTTGCCACCTCTATTGACTCCAGACAACTCTCCCATGGGTGCCTGGCTGCTTCTGTTCCACAGTTACTTGCCACCTTTATTGACTCCAGTGGGTTGTTACATATCGGCTCATTCAAAGTAACACAAAAAAAGGGTGACTACAGCAAGCTTTGTAAATTTTAACGAACATTTTTTTCCCTAGAAAACATGGAGAAAAGGTGAATATATGAAACAAAACTTACGATTTATGAAAGAGAACCAAAAGTTTATTCTAAAGATATGAAAACACAAGTCCTGTGAACAGTTCTAAATTTACACACTCTGAAGGTCATTTCCGGTCCAAGATGGTGGATGATGATGTCAGATGAAGGCTGACACAGAAATCCCAGAATTTACAGATAATTAAGCATAAAAACCAATCATGTCGTTTCATGTACACGCACACAGAGAACACATGTAATTTCACAATGTATTTGAACATTACTTCTGGACATTAGGAAAGCCTGACCAAGTATCAGCTAGTCATTTACATAGCTACTTCTGAACGTTTACTTGCGACAAATTTACTATCATACAAAGTTCATGCTTACATGAGTCACATTTACAATTTAAGTAAACACGATGTCTATAACAAAACATTAAACTCATGCTAACATAATCATACTAATAACAACTACATTTAACGATATAAAAATGAAAAAAAAAAGATTTATATCATTCTTTAACACATATAATTAAACTACAAGGTCTTAACAGGGTGCCTGGCTGCTTCTGTTCTACAGTTACTTGCCACCTATATTGACTCCAGTGGGTGCCTGGCTGCTTCTGTTCCATAGTTCGTGAATCGGTGTATTCCCTCGCAACAAGTGGTTGATAAAATTGTTTTACATGTGTATTGCATCTTGTTCAGCCTGCCCACTCCACTCTCATGATGGTTGTTACAAAATAAGATAAAGGTGTTACTTGACAAAATGTGGTAGAGATTCTTCAAAAACCGGCATCCTCAGGCTTCAGGCTGTTTTTAGTCAAAAAAGCCAATGGGATTGCACCGAATTATAGATTTAAGTGAATTCAACAGGTTCATAAAAAGTCCAAAGTTCAAAATGGAAACAGCAAGATCTGTCCATTTGTCCATACAATCCAACAGATAGTAGATGTAGGCCTGTCCAATGTGACACTTTTGAATCTTATCCATATCACTTAAAGTAAATACCTGCATTTCACCTACAGGGGAGCAGTGTATCAGTTTAACCTTTTGGCCGTAACCTTAGGATTTTACCCAAATATTTGATTCCATCATCTCTCATTTCCAGATGACCTTGTCATCCATGACATTAGTGTATCTTAACAACATTCTTCAGAAGTTATTGGCAAGTTTAGTTTTGCTTCACAACCTTTTCTGTCTCATTCAAATTTTAGGCAGGATAGTAAATATGACACTTTTTGATTGGTTAGCATCAGGAATTCTGTGTCACGCACTGCAGCCATCAGTCAGAAATCTTCAAAGACACAAGTTTGTTAAGTTGGAGGGTCCATTTGATACCAGACTTTGACAAGAGAGAACCTTTCATAATACAATCTTTTTAGAAATTAATACAATCCCCACATTATAATAATGTCAGACAATTTACTAGTGGTGGGTCACTTTGGGCTTATCTATTAAAGAGGGTACAACTACTGCATACACACAGAGTGGTCCCTCCATCTATGTATCTTCAACAACATAAATTGGACCTTCTGCTGATCCCCACACTCAGACATCACGAAAAAGCTGAGAAGTTTTCTTGAGACTAAGAGGTGGCCAAACATCAGAAGGGTTGGTCTGTTTCCTCCTTTTTTTGGCCTCTAATTTCCATCTCAAGTTGCAGTCCATTCATCCACATGGCCTTTAGGCCCATTGTCTTGAACTTCACAGATTGGATTTCAGCTGAGACATGGTTCTGTCTCCCCATAAAGTCTCTCAGGGCATTAGAATTAAATGCTGCTACACATTACTATAGTCTCCTATAGTGTGATTTTGTTGGCTATTTGCTTTGTTGTATTGAAGCACAGTCATGTTTTCTGCTATAAACGACATCAATAATGACTAATACCTGTTTGAAAAAAAAACTCATAGAGACATTAGGTAAAATAAGATTGAAATCCAACTTAAGGCAAATTTTAGTCAAAAATGAACCTAATCCATTAAACAGGGATTAAAAAACAAGAGTGGAACATTTTAATAAAGAATTTTTTAGTGTGGAGTTTTCTGAGAATATTTTTGTTTGTTTTAAGGGATCCCAGTGCAGCTGTGGGAGGGGAGCTGATATTTGGTGGAAGTGATCCCAAATTGTACTCTGGCAACTTTACTTACCTTTCTGTCACCAAGAAAGGTTACTGGCAGTTCAACATGGATGGGTAATACATTTTTTCATCAGTTTACTTTATCATGACATCTTGTGTTTTTCATATTGGCCAGAGAGATCTCATTATGAGATCTTGAATCACTCAGCTTTATTTGTCCCACACATCTTTTGTTTTTGGTATTGGACAAATGTACTATCATATCATTATGTCTTATATGATATGGACTGAATGTTGTTGAGGGTCAAATCGCTCATCTGGATTTGTCCAGTGGTGTTAGTAAATGTTGTAACATATGTATCACCTTTCCACTGTGTATCATAAATGTTTCACATGATTGCCATAAATTATGATTTAATTTTTGTAACCACTATAACATTTTATGATGTTGCAAATGACATCATTATGTCATATAAAAGGTCAATAACCCATGTGCATATCATTACATGATTCTGTGATTTGGTCAAATAAAGTAAATATTTGTCATGCAATCAATGAAATCTTAGCGTTGTGCTTATTTCAAATGAAATTTATGAAACTTGTCATATAAATTCAATATTTTTCTGGCCAAGGCTTGTAAACTATTCAGCTGATGTCATAAATTTCATTGAAATGAGCACTCATGCAAAGTCCTCTGTTGCATACCTGTTGAATGAAAACCTACTTCACCTCCTAATACTGTCAACTACCTCAGATTAAAATACAAATAATGTTTGATGCTTTTCAACATGGTCTATTAAATTGTGTTTTGTTATATTCAGAAAAACTAGATATGGTTAATAACTGCAGTTACTACATCACCTTCCTGAAAGCATACAGATATTGTGACTTTTGATGTAGAAAATGTTTACCTAATTTATTAATTAGGCACCTTAAGAATGATGTTTGGAGCACGGCTTTTTTTATCACCTTATATATTGATCCTTGTGACCTTTATCTTTGTTGCTGAAGTTGTTAATGCACATAACTTCTTTCCTCAAATGTTGACAATTATTGATAGGTTCAGTTCAGGCTAGATTTCTCTCATAAAAATTGTTGTTGATATTTGTGTCAGTTTTATGTAGAAATATGAGGGACAGAAATGGTAAATGGCTGCATATGATAAAAAGGGGTCTGCATATGTGATTGATTATACTCATAAAATATTTATGCTTACCTCAATGCAAGAACTTCATAAAAACAACCAGTTTCATGTTATAAATTTTTCCAGTACATTAGTTATGATAGGATGATTGAAACGTAATTAATAAAATCTTCAGCATCAGGCAAGACCTATCTGTAGAGTTATGTCCCCTTGCATACAGCTCTTCCATTTACAACATTACTATCAAATTAGGTTTTTTTTTAGTCAGTTATTGCTACAAAATTGACTTCACTCCATTTCAGTTTTTAGCTGCTGAGAACTGATTATAATGAAGCTTTACTTTATTAAATGCTACAATTTTTGCATTTTATGACATGATCTTGTTGGATGACTCCTCTTGATAAGGTTCCTTCATTTTATAAAATGTGGATTATGTATCCAATGAACAATATTATAATGAGAAATTAACAAGACATTCATCGGCTTCTTTTGACAGAATTATGGTTGGTGGTAAGGAATCACAGTACTGTAAGGGTGGATGCAGTGCAATCGCTGATACAGGAACCTCTTTGCTGGCTGGACCCACTGCTGAGATCTCTGAACTGAACAAGCAGATTGGAGCCACACCTTTTGCTGGAGGAGAAGTAAGATTGATTTGTCTTAATGTGCAAAAGCAAAGATGTGAAGAAGACTTTCTATCATGGCTTTAATTTTTGTTGGCATATGCAATGATTTTAACCTTTATAATTTAGCTGCTGTGTATATTCACATGAAAACAACTTAGACATTTATCTACATCAGATAAATTGACAGATATGGATCTGTTTGTTCTACCGATTACTCCTAACCAACCTCAAATACCCAGATCTGCAGGCACATGTGACAGTAGATCAGGATTTATGCAGTCTGCAGTTAGACTGACCTATAAAGTACATTTCTCACACTGTTGCATGCATGAAAACTTGATATAAACTTGATGGATGCATTGATATTGATGAGTACGACTCTTTGCCAGAAAAAGTAGGTTGTAGAGATCAACTTTTCAAGTGATTACATTAAGATTTTACAATTTTAGATTCAGATTCATTGTTGTAAGTGTTACATGCATATTGAGTACAATACATTACATTTACCTTCATTTCGCTAACTGTTGATTATAGGTCCAATAGGTCACACATGTACATCCTTAATTGTTATTATTATTATTATTTCAGTACCTCATAGACTGTAACAAGATTTCCAGCCTACCAACTGTGTCATTTGTGCTAGCAGGGAAGACATTCACACTACAGGGTGTAGATTATGTCCTCAAGGTGAGATGACTTTTTTTATTTGACATTTATCTAGATAATTTGTATGTTATCCATTTTTACCTCCATCTTCACAAAAATAAAGGAAACAGCACTGCAAATTTATTGTCCTATGATACATCTCAAACAAAATATTGGATCTGCATTCAGTAAAATAGACCCTGTGTTTTGTTTTGGCTTAAGACATTTAGGTTTTTTTTAATATTCTGTCCATTAAAGGAATTGTTAGTATAGTGAATACAAAAATGGAATTGGACCAGTGCATATAAAACTTTATTCTCTATTAATCATTTACTTACCCTAGAAGGTACTTATTTATTTATTCCAAATTATATATATTAAACAGATTTTGATAAATATTTGTTTATAGTGAAGGGTCTTTTATATCTATATATATATATATATATATATATATATATATATATATATATATATATATATATATATATATATATATATATACCTTTCTTGCTAAATCATTTTTTTTGGGTAAACCAACTGCCATATACTTTCCCAATGGAGATTTATTAAAACCCCAGTTGCCAAAAAATAATTGTTTGCTAAATGCTGCACATATCCTTAATTTTGCTTTCACATACCAGGGTAATCTCTCAAGCAGTCTATGCTTTACCTGTGCACACATCATGGTAACATCTCAACCAGTCCATGCTTTTCTTGTGCATACATCATGGTAACATCTTAACCAATCCATGCTTTTCCTGTGCACACATCATGGTAACATCTCAGCCAGTCCATGCTTTTCATAATAAGTAAGAGTAATTTAATGTATTCCATTCTGTTAAGTTTCAGATTTTCTGATATTTTGCATTTCAATCAATCATTCCTTCTTCTTAGTCCTTGGCAACATCTTGGAGTAGTTGTCATATCTAGGGGAACTAACTTTGTATACATATGTTCATTATTTACACATTTTTGATCCAGAGTTTACAATTATGTCATAACTACATAGGTTTGTGTTCCATCCTGGAATCTGTGAGGGTATCCTCCTTGATGACCCTCATGACAAAATAGGTAAATGTGATTCACATTTTGCACTTCACTAACTGGTTTAATTTTGTGTTTGTACTGTTTCTCAAGCTACAGTCATCAAACTTGATTGTATGCATTTCTGTTAGTACTGCATCATTACAACAGACAAAGGTCACAGTGACCTTCATTTCACACTTTAATACCATAGGTTAAATATTCTCATTTAAGTTGTTGTTTTTTTAATTCTCAGTACATAACTGCTCTACCCAAAAACATGAAACTTGGAGTACTATCCCATAATCTCAAAATTGGATCACAATGGCTCATTTTCTAGCCATGATTAATCTTTGTTCTTTATGGTTATTTATTGGGCTTTTTTCATGTTAGAATCAATAAACTAGATGAAGATCATTGTAACTTCAAATTTGAATTTAGGGGTTGTCTTTTGATAAGTAGTACATCTGCATTGCAAAAACAGGTCACAGTGGCAAAGTTAATTTTTGGCCTTTTTTATGCTGTACCATGAACTTAATAATATGCATCTCTGTTGGTTCCACATTCTAAAAATAAAAGGTCATTGTGACCTGTGTTTCACCTCTTACTGGCTTTGGTTAAGTTTTTGCATTGAATTCATGACCTCAGATTTTTTACATGATATATGCACATATGGGAAGGTGAATAAATTATTAGAAGAAGGGACTAGATGCATTCATGTAAAACCTCAGTTGTAGTAGCTAATCAGATTGACCACATACATTCATGTAAAACCCCAGCTGTAATGGCTAATCAAGGTGGACTACATGCATTCATGTAAAGCCTCAGCTATAGTGGCTAATCAGGGTGGACTACATACATTCATGTAAAGCCTCAGCTATAGTGGCTAATCAGGGTGGACTACATACATTCATGTAAAGCCTCAGCTATAGTGGCTAATCAAAACAATTACTGATGTGTTAACTGTGCTTATGATAGTGGTCAAAATGGTACTCACTCCAGCGTTACTTCAAGTGTAAATTAAATTTTACAAAACTTGAGGCAAGGTGAATCTTCCTTCACATTAAGAAATGTGCTGATATTTTACCACCAATCAGCTTGTGTTGAAATTTGTACAGTTCAATAATATTCACAGCTTTTTCCATGCACTACCTCCCTTCCCTGTTTTGGCACTTTTCAGGTGAGCCAAATGGGGGAAACAATTTGTATTAGCGGCTTCATTGGACTGGATGTTCCTGCCCCACTGGGACCCCTATGGATCCTGGGAGATGTATTTATAGGACAGTTCTATACTGAATTTGATATGGGGAATGATCGTGTTGGGTTTGCCACTGTGAGAAATCCCACAACCACTCAGACAGATATGGACATGGTAGAACTGCAGCCAGCCAGGATCCATTACCATAGCAACATTGAACAACAGCAGGATATTAAAGACAAAAAGCCCATTCCAGTTATCTATACATAACTTCAAAATTAAATCTTTGTCAACTATACTCTAAAGGAGATGGAGGAATTTCTTTTTCATGTCAGTATTTATAAAATTATCAACTTTATCTCCACTAGTTTTTGTTTTATTTTTTGTTTTTGTTTTGTACTGTCATTAGTAATTGAAATCCTCCTTGAATAGTTTAGATTATTTGTTTTACAAAGTGGCCATTTGTCTATATTCTGTTACTATTATCTTTTTTTTTTAAAATTTCTTTTCATGAAAAATCAAAATTCCTATATCTAATTTGTTATGTATTTTATTATGCCCAGCCATTTGTATTACATTTTTCTATCCAATGAACATGTGTTCGTATGTGAGTTGGGGCCCCGAGTGGCTGAGTGGTCTAATGCACTCTGTTATGGATCAATGCCATCTCACCTCTGTCTGCGTGTGTTCAAGTCTAAGATTCAGCAAATGTGGATATGTGAGAATGCTTGCCAGTAGCTTCTTGAAGGTTGGTGGTTCTTTCTGATGATTTCCCAGTTTCTTCCTCTACCATTAATACTGGCTGCCATGTATAGCCTACCATGTGTTGAAAAATGGTGTTTGCAAATTTGCTATTTCCAAGCATGTTTCATACATGAAGATAAGGGAGAATGAAATGTATTAGTTGTAAAACATTTGCTCTCTCGGTTTGTATGACATTGTAACATAGTGAGATGACTCCTAGTTAGAAACACTATGTTTCTTTGAGACCGTAGTTATGTTTTTGGGTGGTTAGGCAGTGTACATAAAACTGTTGCAACATATGTTCAGTGTTGGATCTATGACTCGTAAAAAGATTTGAGATAACCATAGACACTGAGGTTATTTGTTGTGACTAAGGTATCCCATGTTAATTTTGACAGAAATATGCATAATTTGGGACTATCTTTAATTTTCAACTATAACTAGCTCCTGATCAATGTATGAAACTTCTTGTTATATTGTATTCTCAGACTTGCTCAGCCTTTTTATGGCATTATGGGGTGGCTTTCTGTAGAGTATCATACTGATGCAATTATTAATTATGTATTAAGAAGGACTACATATTGGAAATATTTGTATATTTTCTTTCACAAGTGACATGTATAATACATAATATTCGTGATAAAACTTGTATCAGTGTTACTAAGAATAATTTTGAATGATCATCCATTTTTGGTCAAAATTTTAAAACCATGTCAATAAAATCTGGTTACACACAACTGTCATTCTCCATCACTCTACTTTTCCCCTTGATGTGCATCACATCATTGACAATGTTTATATGACTTTCTCTGACATTAAATTTCTCAGCAGTTGTCATAGAAATCTCTTTTCTTTGGCCAATGATATTTTCACTTTTTTGAGGCAATAAAGTCATCAATGACAATTTCACAACAGTTGTACTAATTGGTAGTTATTAAACAAAATATTTTATTTTTAAGTGAGCATGTCATGTGATCAACTGGTTATAGTCAGGCACCCAGTAAAATATACATTGTAATCTAAGATGGACAAACTATATTGACTAACATACCTTTTTACATTATGGTGACTGGATGTTACATTGCTTGAGCAGAACAATATTGCATTTTTCAGCTGTATGCTTTTTTCATCTTAATAATTTTCAGTGGTGATAATAGTCATTATTAGAGTGACAAAATCTGACATCTAAGGAGCACAACAGCACAACTAAGGATAATCAGATTACCTAGTTCTTGGTATATTTCCAATAGTTGCTGAAGTTCTCCACATCTACAGTTGCAAAATTTGTGGATGGCTTGCATGTAAAGAAGAATCCTATAAAGTTTGTGATCAAGAGGTCGGAGGTCGGAGTTCACTGACTGAAAGAAAAGGAATGCTTTCCACACAATAACATTAGTTCCACATAACAAGACAAAATTTGGTTTAAAGAAAAGTTATGATTTTCGGGTCAGCAAGGCAAAGGTCAAGGTCACTGAAAGCAGAAAAATGGTTTCAGCACAAAAATTTCAGTGCTGAGTAAGAAAAAAGTCATGATTTTTTTACCAAAGTTTGGGAAGGGCTTGCACTTAAGATATGAAAGAGTCCTATTTATTTTGGTGTCAAAAGTGTCATTGTAGCTCAATGAAAACTAGGTTTTACAGAATAACTTATGCTTTGGAGTAAATTCCCTTATCAAGCATTGCATCTGCTTTCACTCCGCCAAATAAAGAAACCTGGGATCTAAAGGTTAGAGGTCATAGTCATGATAAGAAAATGGTTTTTGTACATTAAGGTTAGTATGATAACCAGCATAGAGGTCTATTAGCAGATAATGTGCCATTCACTGTACTGTTGTTGCACATTTTGAAGATCTTTCAACTTGGACTATTGATTAAAACCTTGTTACAACCATGAACTCATTTCAGACAGGATATGATTCCTATTCATATTGGACACAATTCTAGTCACATGTTCACTACATTCCAGCTACCACATCACAGAATTATGTATTTAACCATGTAATGCATCAATATTTTGTATGTATTAATATGAAAATAAGGTAAATAAAGGTTGAAGGAACACATATGCTATTTTTATACAATGACAAAGTTTTAAAAAATAGAAACTGATAAAAATGTTATTTAAAACTGAGTTTTAAATGTGGAGAACAAAATGGCAGTTAGTACTGAAGAGGCAAATTAGTTGAAAATACCGACAATTTCATGTAGACAATAATATATGAATAGCAGTTGTTAGACAAAGAGTTATGACAGTTATAATCAACATGTACATGCTATCATGTTGAGTAGAATGCTTATGGTTATATTTTCCAGATAGTGGTCTTAAGTCCTACATTACTGTTCTTGAATTTCTTTTCATTAAGTGTACAATCAAATGAAATAGAAGGATGAATCCTGGCTCAATTGTTAATCATTGCCATTGGGTATTTAACACATCATTTATGTTCAGTGTCAGATGTGCCTAATGACTAGAGAATATTTACAGTATCACAATCAAGGATGGTCAGTGTCAAGTGAGCTTAATGACTAGATAATATTTACAGTATCACAATCAAGGATGGTCAGTGTCAGGTGAGCTTAATGACTAGAGAATGCTTACAGTATCACAATCAAGGATGGTCAATGTCAAGTGAGCTTAATGACTAGATAATATTTACAGTATCACAATCAAGGATGGTCAGTGTCTAGTATGCTTCATGACTAGAGAATATTTACAGCAAGGGTATCTGACCTTTTTAGAAGGTGGCCAAAACAGATAAAATGCTTGGGGTAGCAGGCCACATGAGCAAGAACAGTTTAATAGTCAAATATGAAAATCCATCACATTTATTACACAACACTTATGACATTCTTACTGCATGGCTGCAATAACATTATTAAATAAGATAATCACATATTGTGGTAGATACATTAAACATTATTATAAAGCAATAAAGAAAAATGGAATAAATGTTAAAATGTGTATTTTCTAAAGGACTGCCCGTATAATTGTAGGCCACACAATTTGAAGGGCTGGGCTGCATGTGGTCAATGGGTCATACGTTGCACATGCATGGTTTACAATATCACAATCAGGGTCCAGTCTTTAGGTCACTGAGTAAATGTATGTACTCCAATACAAAATGAAAATATAAATGAAACAAAATGACAACATTCCACTGCTATCTTTGTTGTGATTGAATATTTTGTCCACAATACATTCAAATTTGTTATCTCACAAAGACTTTACACATTGCTATGTGAGTGATGCCTTTGGATGTTAGTATGAATTAATCATTTGTTTCAAGAAAATATACATGTATGTGTGAATGTAATGTATTAAATTGCAAGACTTTTTTTACAAGATTGTAATTCAGAATGCCATAAACATGTATGTACTATCATTGTGGCACTCATTATTGTATTTTAGGGTTGTAGTATTCAAATTAAATTTTGTTCACTGTTTTTTTGGCTGAATAATTCTTGAATGCTATTAAATCCAACAAGTCAAATTTTATGATCAGAATAGGAAACACTAAAACTTAAGTTTTTTCAGAAAGATTGGCAAAATAATTCTCAAGATATGTATTTATTAAAATATGGACATTTTTTTTTTGTTTCTCTAGAATAAAATATAAAGAAATTCTGTTAAAAGTCTGGTGGTGCCACCAAAAAAATACATAGTAAGCATAAAAACCAGTAAAAAAATCAAAGTAATTGCTAAATGTTACATGTTGCCAAAAAAGTTAATTACTCCAATATGTTACTAATTAGGCCCCCACTTGCCAAAAGCAGCAGAGCATAATAGTAATCAGGACCATCCTCCTGTGAACAATATGGTTTTTACAAAATAACTTGGCTGTGAATTATTTGGTTTTAACCAAATTTAAATATGCCACATTACATTGGAGTTAAATTTCTAACCTTCTCTACCATTGTTTAGAGGACTTAGGCCAACATCTATTTCTGCAGCTTCACTTCCCCAGATTTGGCATGCAACATTATGTCAATGGGATCCAGAAAGAATCCAGTTCTTAACATTCCATTAAATCCTTTACAGAAGATATGACTTTAGATTGCATATTCTTATGACAACAACTTCCGTAGCATATTTTGCCAACATTTGTTGGATTTCAGACATATATGGTATACATATTCTCCTGACTTTGATTTATGTAGTATATTTTGTCACGGTTTGTTGGATTTCAGCGGAATATGGTATGCAACTTTATGTTGGTGTGACCTTTATTTCCAGCATTCCATGATATCATTTACAGAGTTTTGTTTCTTTTTGACCTTTATTTCCAGCATTCCATGATATCATTTACAGAGTTTTGTCCCTTTTTTGACCCTCATTTCCAAAACATAATTTAACCAACGTTTGTTGAATTTAAATTAATTTGGTATGTGGCTTTTATCATGTGACTTTCATCCTTCTGATGAGTTTCCACAACAAAACTTGACTGAGGATGCTATATGGTTCTATATTGATGGACTTTGAGTTAAATTTCCAGCTTTCTTTGTCATCAATTTTAGAATATTTGCCCTGTGTCCATTCTCCTGGCCTTCATTTCTGCAGAATTACTTTAACAAGGATTGGTGGATATCAGTCTGACAAGAGCTTTGAATTTGTTTGGTTTCCAGCATTTCACTTTAGGAGAGTTAAAGACCATGATTGCCAGTTCCTGTTTGTGACCCTGTCAAGTAGCTGTAGTGATAGGGCACTTTGTGATGTAACTGATGTAGAGTAATGAGAAAATTCAATGTACATAAATTCATGTGCAAACTTGGGTCCAAATAGTGTTACTGCCATCTTCTTTAGTGAGTGTAAAGAAAATAGAAGTATATTATATACCCCCTGTTTTAAAAGTAGATAAAATATTCAATGAAAACAAATAATTACAGAGAATAAAGGGAGGATTCATTTTAAGAAACTTTTTTGTGCTTTATTTCAATATGTGGCTTTCAGTTAGGAGACAATGGGAAGTTTGTCCAAAAGGTGTAATTCTCAATTTTAAAGCCAACAGGTAATCTTCACAATGATAGTATCAGAACACATGACACCAGAATTATATAAACTTCAGTTGCAGCAATGTCAGTTCAGATATCTGAACTGTATTTAAAATAAACTATACAGGAAATGTTTCTGGGAACTTAGTTGAACATTATACTTTGCCGGTAAATATTTCTGTACCAGATTTGTTTTTGCACATCTAGCTCTTCATCATTTTCAGTTACCAAACTTTGTGGATGGCTTGCATTTGTGGTAAGAAAGAATCCAGTTGACTTTGGGGTCAAGGTCAGTTGACTGAAAGATGGAAAATTATTTCAACATTCTAGACCTGTAGGAAACTTTGTGGATGGTTAGCACTTGGAGCAAGGATGAAGCTTGTTCTCTTTAGATTATAAAGGCTGGTAATTCTTTATTGGCCAGCATAATGTCTCTCCCATAAAGTGACCTGTCAACCCTTTAGATTTTACCATAAGGCTTAGTGAAGTGACCCTTAAATTACAAACTTGTGGAACAATAGCTAAACATTTTAAAAAATGCTTTTGATGTAGCAAAATCTGGATATCAGCTTGTCTAGGCCTAGATCAGGTGTTTTGAGGAGCAGAGTTTTTCAGGGAACCAAACTCAAGGTAGTGCCTAAGATGCTTGAATCTACCCATGTTCATGATGAATGCATGCAAGATCAAGCTTTTTCTTTTTTGTTGTAGTGTAGTTCAGAAATGTTAGCCTTCCATCAAGTTGAATACCTTCATGCTTCTTACAAGGTTGAAACGGTTGTCATGAAAGTATTCAAATCACTTGTTCATGAAGGGATGAAAAGCAGCAAAGGCAACAGTTACACTTGCTGGAGACCACTGCTGACCTCCATGTGAATTTAAAAAAACAAGAAAGATTACATTGGATTAAGAGGTCTAGCACTGACCTGCATTTAGTTTTGGAACTGCAACTTCAGAAACTGAACTAAAGGTCATTAAGACCAAAATGGCAGGGTAATTTATGAACTAGTTCTTTATAATATTGTCTTATTGTTAATGGTACACTTGTAAACTTTTCCAAGTTGACAAGCACAGCACATGGAATTTTGTTAACCTTGCTGAAAATTGGTTAAAGTTGCAAAGGATCAGTAATGTACTAAGGTGGGGGGAGGGCAGTTGCCTCAGGTGCCAGAGGACTTAGGGCACAAAACCCCTTTGGGGCCTTATCTCTTCAGGCACCATTTACCCATATTAGTATGCCACTGCAAAAACGTATCAAATACCTTAAAGAGGCCTCTGTATCTTTGGCAGATCTGAAAAGGTAGAAACTCGAGATCTTTGTGGCCCCCCAAAAAATAAGGTTTTCAGAATAACTTTTATTTTTGTGCATGTTGACAGTGTTTTATCAACCCATGCATCAAATATGCAGACTTTTCCAATTTGACACACAAAAGTTGTAGATGGTACATAAATTGACATACACCAATTTTGCGCATAAACACAAAATAAAGTTTTGCTCTAATTTATAGGATAGATTACAAATCTCCCAAACAGGGAAAACACACACACACATTAGTTTCTTATGATGATGTTATCATTATACCTAGGGTTACAAGTGAGTGTGGAGCCAGTAGCTGATCTTAAGTGATTTGTAACTGTCGCATCATTTGTAGCAACAGGATGATAGAACCATATGATCACAACACACAGAGAAAAAGCAGAAAATAAACACGTGATTTTAAAGTGATTCTCATGAGAAACTATTATTTGATACGCATCCTTTCCATGCAACGAAACAACAATTTCCATTTGCTCAAGTTGTATTGGCGTTGTTCCAAGATACCATCATTGTTCGACTGAAAATGGCATCCTAGGCAAAAATTTAAAATAGATCCGAAACAAACAAAATTATCATTTGGTTCGTGTTTGTACAACTGACCATCAATAATTGTATTGTTGTCAAGCCAGTGGAGCCTTCATGGTCTAAATATGAGATAATGATTACTCCTAAGGCAAAAAGTAAAATTTTGTGCAGCAGTAGCTGAAAATATACAGCTGGCTACATTTTCAAAAAGTTAAGTCGCGGGAAGAATGTGGCTGTGAAGATGCCTTGCCATACAGAGAAAAAAAAAACTCCATGACCATATGTGCAAAAAAAAGTAACTTTTAGAACAGTACACTAGCAAGGCTTGCCTAGTTACCAGAACACAAACTGTTGATTAAAGGTCCACAACACCAGGCAGATTTTAATGCAGTTTTACAAACAAGACATAGCAGTTAAAGTCCTACTTAAGTGTCCATTGGCTGAGTGTAGAAGACATCCCTTTTTCACAATACAAATCTCTTCCTAATTTAATACACATTTTAATGGCTGAAGAAATTGATGAAATTGACGAATTCTGCCATTCAGTATGACTCTATTTCTGCCTGCTCAGAGTTACTGGAGAGCCAATCAAACATTGTTGAAGATGAATTGTGGGTAATGATGACCTACTTTGTGGTCAGGTCATAGGTCATGGTAAGTTGAATATAAAAAAGTTTCTGCACTTCATGTTCAAGACCACTTAGCTTGACCAAAGATTGAGGTCATTGAGATCTGTTGGTCAGTAATTGACTGAGCCAATCTTGCCTTACTAGAGCCTACATAGATAACTATTAAAGATGGGGCAGGTGTATAATATATTGTCCATTATAATTATTTTGCATTTGGATGTTTCATGTTTGTTCGTTGATAATAAATAATGAGAAATGACCATATTCATCAGATACAATGCTGGATGTGTTTCAGGTGACGCAATCTGGTCAAACACAGTGTATCAGTGGATTTACTGGAGTTGATGTGCCTCCACCTCTTGGCCCACTTTGGATCCTGGGCGATGTTTTTATTGGTCATTTCTACACAGAATTTGACCTGGGCAATAATCGTGTTGGATTTACCATGGCCAGGAATCCATCAGAATGAATACATGACCGATGTGTTCATCTAGAAACAACTGCTAATAATGCTGTCCATTTCCGACCTAAAAAGTTATAATGAAGCATTACAAGTATCTGTTCTCTTCAATAAATACTTCCATTTTCACTCTAGTTTGTAGTCATTTGATTTTGCATTTCTTGGCAAGAACAAAAATGACAATATATTTAATTTCTAAATATTATACATGTATATCAGAATAAATTAGCATCATTAAATGTGTTCTATAAATTCTGCATGTTCACTACTAATTCTTTTAAGAATAATTTGAAATCAAAATTTGTATCAGTCATATGGTACTGCTACGAGTTTTCTCACATCCCCAAAGGTGAAGTTTTAATTATACTAGAATTGACAAGAGAATCTTCAAAACTCTGCACACTTATTGTTCTGGAAACTCTACTGTTGAATCTCAGCTCCATACTTGCTAATACATGCATGCCAAAAATTCCAGTAAAAGAAGTCACAACAACTTCCAGACTAAAGATGGAACTGGATATGACAATGTACGGTATGTCCATCAGCATGTACTTTTCTCAACTTCTCAAATACCACCAAACCAGTTTGGATCAAACCTAATAGGAATTTTTCTGAGGATGTATTTTGTCCAACTTTGTCTGGATTGGCTCCCCTAGTAATAATGTGGTTTAATTGGCCACTAGGTGGAACCTAATTTGGCTCACATGACCAAAAGCCAGTTAAGCTTATGGTATGACCCTGCATCCATCATCTGTCATATGTAGGTCAGTACTCCATAGGTTTTATTTCTAATTAGATTTCAATCAGGCATGGAATGTAAGTTTATGTCCTAGATGTTAGATGCGTTTCATTATGATCAACATCCATGCATATTATTGAGGTGATCTAGAATCTGATTGGTTGAGCTTTATGCACTGGTTAAGGACCATATTTCTGATCAAATTTTGATTTGATCAGGTATATAAGTATGACATCAAAATCTTGGATATTTTGATATGGACCAATCATGGTAAGCATGTATCAGATCAGATTGGTTGATGAACAGACAAGTGTATATTAATGATGTGATTTGGATTGGATGTGCATCTAGAGGACAGAACTTGAATAGACTTATTTCATAATCTTATAATCATAATAGACTTATTTCATAATTTTATAATTATAATCATAATAGACTTATTTCATAATCTTATAATCATTAGACTTATTTCATAATTTTATAATTATAATCATAATAGACTTATTTCATAATTTTATAATTATAATCATAATAGACTTATTTCATAATTTTATAATTATAATCATAATAGACTTATTTCATAATTTTCAAATCATAATAGACTTAGTTCATAATCTTATAATCATTACACTTATTTCATAATTTTATAATTATAATCATAATAGACTTATTTCATAATCTTTCAAGATCAAAGATGATTTTTATAATGAGCAAGATCAATGCACATTATTGAGGATCCTGTCTCTTGGTGAGAATCAAACTTGCAACCTTTTGGTAAGAAGACTAAAGCCTTGAACACAACTCCCTTGGGTGAGGAACTCAAAAAATGACTATAGGATGAGGGCAATAAGGCAGGGAAAACAAACCTATGGAATCTGTGCTGACTGTATTGATGAACTCCCCTTTGTAGTCCTATAAGTGCAAACAGTTCCAAGGTGGAGTTACGAACAGTTTCCAACTGTTTAAATTAGGACTTAAGGGTTGTGAGACCCAAGGGACAGTGTTTTTATATAAATGACTTGACTTTTATGCAGAGAAAAATTATCATATCTGAAGACAATATGCACCAAAATATTTTTCCTCTACAGTTTCCATATGTGTGTGAATTTACATTAAGCCCCTTGTTAAGTTTTTGAGACTGACTAGAACAGTTTTAATTGAATTCATTAGGAATGTTGTATTTAGTTCCCTTATGGCTTTTTAAGCTCTATTTGTCATAGCTCAGAGGAGCTTAGCAGATTGCTTGTTGTTGGTCTTCCATCTGCCATTAATACAAGTTTGTTTTTGCTGCTCCTTGGTGGTTTGCAATGAAACTTCATGACCATGAATATTAATTCTCAAGGGCTAGTTGTCCTTGACTGAAATGGTGCCACTCAGACATCCATTTTGAAATAATGCTTATTCATGTGGGATTTTCACTAAAAGACATTGTTATGAAATGAACTAATTTTCTGCAATTTGATTGGATGTAAAGTCATGTGATACTGAACTGGAATTTTTTACACTGATAAATTCTTTGGACTACATTTGGCTTGCTGTTTCCAGATCATTTGATGTGAAGTGATTAATCTGCTTGTCTGATGTTAGAAAGTGAAGTAAATTGGAATTATAAGGATTCAATGATCATGGTAGGGTATTTGTTGATGTGTAAAGTTTACCTAATCACTCACAAAGTTTACATAAAGTCCGATGTAAACTTTGTGTGTGATTAGGTAAATTTTAATCATATATATATATATATATATATATATATATATATATATATATATATATATATCCTAAATGACAGTAGTGTTGATCATACATCCAATTAGGCCATGTTGCATGTTGGCAACCATCTTGAAAATCTTCTTACCACTACCTCTCCTGAATGGAAATTCATATCATCATTAGGTTTTAGCAGAAGATTTCTTATGATGCCTCTTTGGTCCAGGTATGTATATTAAATTAATAATATATATTGGCTTATCTTAATGACTTGTGTATATCTGTATTTTGTACATGACAAGTTCACTGTAAACCTGACCAGTGACATTCATATTGTAAACAACATAACACAGCAACCAGTATAACTGGTGGAGGAATAACCACCAACATACAAGAAGCTAATGGCAAGCTTTCTCAGGTATCCATGTTAGCCAAGCCTGAGACTCAAACCTACGCAGACAGAGGTGAGATGGCAGTGATCTGGACGATGAGCACTTTAAATCACTCTGCCATTCGGGGCCCCAGGACAGTATTAAAGGTTTATGTTAATTTCAGATTCAGAATAGTTTTTTATTAATATAGATATAAGTTGGAGATAATGTGCAACCACTGTATGCGTAGGTCCTGTAAAATTTAGCTGGGACTATTTGCTCGAATGGTGGCATTCCGGTAAACATCTGACCGCCTTCTCTACTGCAACTCATTTGGTTTTCGGGACGTCGCCGTAGCTAGTTGCTTATCTCCGCAGGGTGCCCCATCAACTCGTCCGCTCACCATTCCTGTTCAGAAAATGGTGACAAGCCAATCTGAGGTCATGCATCAATTGATGTACTACAGGTGTTGAATCGCGATCCCGCATGCGGCGCCCAGCTGGATGCGGAGATTTTGCTTACTCGCCTATTCGATTAGAAACAGCACATCGACACTACGATAGCGTCGCTGAGAGAAATGTTCGTAAGAAGATATGTCAACGAAATCGTCACTCTTAATGGCTAAGGTTCTCGACACCATGACTAGTGACCTGATCATAGTGGCAAACGCGATCACATGTCAGATGGACCAGACTGGTGAGCACATGACGTCACTGTCGCAGTCTAAGAGGAACATGTAAACCACCGGTCCTACTGGTCAGAGGCGCCAAAGCTTTTATGAAACGATGCTTTGATGCTGCCACAGAATATATAAGTGGCCAAGTTGAAAGGTTGACCGCAACGGTGGCCTAGTGGCTAGTGGTTAAAGCAACCAGCCGAGTCATACTAAAGGCCTATAAAAATGATACTAACAGCCTCGCTCCGCTAAGCATTAAGAGGTTAGTGTTAGAACTGGTTGGCCTGGTGTCAGAATAATGTGACTGTTTGGGACATGATGCTACATGCCTGCGACATGATTCTCCAGGGCTAGACATCACTATATAAACTGCCACAGTGCAGACATCATAACAATATATCTGAAAAATTGTTAAAGGTTTGTAAAAAATAAAAAATATCCAGATTAAATCATCATCAAGTTGAAGGAAGGGTCTCTAGGGCTGGTGATTCCATGGCTGGATCCCTAGATATGGTACATGATCGTAAACTTGTTGGAGCCCGCTATCCCACCAGATGAGCACGACAGTTTAGAAATTTAGAGGTCTGCTCGAAGCTTATCGCCTGAACTGCGGCAGTCAACATACTCATTGAGCAGCAATGAGTCTGGACCCAAAGACCGCGGGACATTCAACTCACCAGAATATGAGGCAAAGGAAGACCTGAACACTGAGGAAAATAACAGAGAGTCCTCTGGAAGAACAACCGTGCTGTTAACGTGGTGGGCTTCGTCGACGGTGCCCCAGACGTCATATCCAAGTCGGGTGACTTCTATATCTTCCTGCTGACCTCTATCGTCGATTCCCCAGTCGTGGCTGGCTTCTAGTGTAAGTTCTTGGGCTGTAGCCTGATATCCCGGGCCAGCTGCAGATACACCGCAAAGGCTAGAAAGCACAAAGCCTCGTCATGATAGACGTCAAGATCAATACCACCCTGGACACCACATATCCCGGTTGCTGAATGAGTTTTACCTCGGAGAAAAAGTCCAGCTCATCTTTGTCAAGGAGGACAAGAACTAAAGAAAAATGTACGCAGATGGTGCACGCGAAACGATCCTTTCGTCAGACGCTCTCTCACGGCTCCAGTTAAAACCCGAGACAGACGATGAGACCCGCGTGCAAGCATTGGCGAAACTGAATAATATATCAGACAACTCCAGCATAACAACTGTATACTTAGTTGTATCAGTTTATATCCTAATTACTTATTTCACTTACCGCTGTGTCTTGCAGCTCTCATACGCGAACCCCACAAAAGACCAACTCCTGCCTAGAGTCTTTCTGCCTTTTGCCGTAATCTTAAGCCTTTTTCTAACGGGGTAGATTACAATTTTGATCAAGGCCACGTTATTTTTAATAATCTGCTTTACAATGAGATGGTTTGTAGCAATTAAAGATGCTAGTTTCTTTACATGCTGTTCTTGTGAAAGTTAAAATTAACTAGTATGTGGTTAGTTTAAATATGTATTTTTGTCAAAAAATATTTGTAAGAATACATCAACTAATGGGATTATTCTATGTTAAAGAAAAAAAGTTAAATATTTGTTTTGTTTATAGTTTTCTTTGTCTCATTTGAAATTGTTAATGGAAAAATATACACACCCCCCCACGGTCATCTGGGCTTGAATCGAGCGAGAATATATATATATATATATATATATATATATATATATATATATATATATATATATATATATATATATATATATATATATATATATATATATATATATATATGGTATTTGTGTTCTAATTACCTTAAATACATCTCGTTGGCATAACAGATTTTTTAAGTAACATCTTACCTCTGCACAGGATGATTATATACAGTCCAAATATTTGTGTGAAGTACTAATTTAAAATTTACAAATGCGCACGAACTGTTCTCGATGACCATTAGTAAAGAGTTGTTGCGTAGTACCTATGGTACTATTTTTATATTTAAAAGTTATCTTCAGTGTGCCAACTAATGTTCAATCCCAACCCATGCATATTCGTGTGTGCCTAGTAATATTCAATTCTCATCCATACATATTCATTTAAGTACATAATAAATGATTTTGTTTGGTCTCATTGAACTCTCCGTACTTTTTAAGAACTTTATCATTAATTAACCGTTTAATATTGTTGATGGCATTGTTATATATATATATATATATATATATATATATATATATATATATATATATATATATATATATATATATATATATATATATATTGTGTCTGTGTGTGTGTGATCAAATTAATTTTATCAATAATTTTACTGTAATCGTAAATACATGACGTTATCAGTCAAATTTTCTAAATGAACGCCCAATATCTTTAAACTCGCATCGTAAGCTAATCCAGGTACCCTGAAAAAATGCCAGGGTGTAACCTTTTCTTTGCTGTACACACACATTCCTCAACGTCAGGCGCCCTGAAACAGTGCCAGGGCGTAACTTATTCTTTGCTGTACACACACATTCCTCAACGTCAGGTGCCCTGAAACAGTGCCAGGGCGTAACTTATTCTTTGCTGTACAAACACATTCCTCGACGTCAGGTGCCCTAAAACAGTGCCAGGGCGTAACTTATTCTTTGCTGTACAAACACATTCCTCAACGTCAGGTGCCCTGAAAGAGTGCCAGGGTGTAATTTATTCTTTGCTGTACACACACATCCCTCAACGTCAGTGTTATAGTATATTTTATCAGGGAGCTTTCGGATTAAAGTGCAACATTACATCTTTAAGGTATTTTTAGTTAAAGCCGGATCCAGGACTATCGTTGTGGTGGATGTGGAGGAGGCGTAAATATGCAGCCAAGGGGGAATTGGAATGCGACCCCTAATTGGGGGACCAGATAGCTTACCGCCGGAAGCTCCTGCATCGTAAATGTTTCATTGAAATACTTATAGCCAGACAGGAAATATTCCAAATATCTCCCGATAGGGGTGCCAATAGAATCATTGGGGGGAGGGACAAACACGTAGTTTTCAGGTATTAGGTTTTACAGATGCCGACCAAAATATTTATAACTGAACTTGCTCCCTCCCGCCCCTAGGAGTGGCCACCAAAATCTCCCAATACCTTGGATTTTTATTGTTGAGGTTGACATTCACTGTCACCCGTCATTCCTGGTAGTCATCATTAGATAAATTTTAAAAAAGATGAACCTTGATGAATATATTTTTGTTCAAAATATTCAAAAGTACTCATATACGGAGAGCTTTCCAAAATGACGTAATTATAGAGAGAGAGAGAGAGAGAGAGAGAGAGAGAGAGAGAGAGAGAGAGAGAGAGAGAGAGAGAGAGAGAGAGAGAGAGAGACTTTTACCATAGAATGAAACAAATTCGAAATACATTTTCACTGAATAAATAAAATGCAGTTTGTCTACATTGCAAGAATGAAGAAAATATAATTTTTTCTTGAATTACTATTCACAACATGTAAATCAACTACATTCAAGTTAGCAAATTCAAAAATACACCTAAATCGTGTAAAGTGTTATTTGTGTTTCATTAATAAAGGTTTTTACTTATTTAGAACGAACGACTAATAACATCCATTACAAATGAAAACAACGAACACACCATGATGACATTAATCGTCACCAATTAAAAAGTCACTTAAGTTTTCAAGTCAGTTCTGGACAAAGTTGGACGACATGCAAGTGTGTACGGCTCTTTATAACATCTTTTTTATGATAATTAAAGTATTATCTCTCAGACGATTCACACAGAAATGATAATTTACGTCGAAATTTTTTTTAAAATCCATCTCTAGCTTTCCAAAAAGTCAATTTAACACAACTGAATATTAATTACAAACCTGTATGATAATAACTGTAAAGTTACTTCTAAATGAAGAGCGATCACTTTCGCTTGCACTTCTATGACTCCAATGCATATTATATTCTACAAAACAAGTATAATAATTCAAAGAGTGTTTGATTCATATTTGCCGATGTCCTTCTGGTTTCAGATTGGTATTTTTTGTTTTTTTTTTAAAAAAAAAGCTTCATGTATGTGAGTTTAAGGAAACTGCTTAACATCATGATTATAACTCTTGTGTGACTCCTGGGATATTAAACGCTTTGCATAGTTTGTTAGATTCGTCCTTTACGTTCTTGAATTCACATTTTGTGTCAATTTCATGTATGACACTGTTGATCCAATTGGCTGTGTTCCAAAGAGGAGTAAAAGTCCCGTATCCAGCATCTTTCATCATCAAATGTCCAAGCCCCGCAAAATACCAAATTCCTTGATATCTCAAAGAGAGTGGAACTCCTTCAATAGATAAGGTAGTGTTCCTGACTCTCATTTTCAAGCAAATAAGACCCTTTTCTGGACACTCGTTATATAACTTGCCTGTTCGCGCCGTAAGACGTGTCCGCTTAACAACACTATCTGAGTTCAGGCTGGAAAACACGGCCTCCCCTGTCGCTCGTGATAACTGGTGATATTGAGTGTAAGTTAAGACACACGGTTGCCGAGAGTTGATATTTCCTGATGCCCTTGGAGTCAACCTGATCAAAGAGATATCGTAGTCTGGAACAATTACTCGCTGAGGGTAATCTATCGAAAGAAGAATTTTCCTCTCTTCTTTGGCACCAACTTTTACCCTGATTCTCTCATTTGGGACTGTCAGCTTCGATCTCATACAGCTGTGCCTCGTGACGGCCCAATTTTCGTTCAACATCATGCCATTACACCAATCTGTAAGGTTGTCGAGACTTCGAAGTGACACGTGCCAATCACGAGCTTCGTTTTTAGCTTTTCTGGAAAGAAACATGAAAATTTGATCTATAATTCAAAATGATTTGATTGAATTTGCGACATTTATTTTTTGCGTTTGCGTTCACATTTCACATTTGCAAACGTGCTGACGATATTCAGACAGAACTTAAGTTCAATATATGTATTGATCTGGCCTATTAACGACTTGTCGTTTCATATAGACTTTATTCTTTTGTTTTTTTTTTTTAAAAAAAAAACAATAACAATTTATCCCAGGAGAAAAAAATCCTGTAGATTTTAAAAAATTAAGCTCTCACAGAAATCTGTGTCTTAAAGTGTGCGAAAATGTCGGTTGAATATCTAGCAACACAAATTAGGTAGAATATAAAGATGGCGAAACAAATATAGGTTTAGGACTGAACAACGTTAATAGGATATAAGACAACTATAGTCGGAGAATATACCTTTAGGATTTAATAACGCTAATAAGGCAGAAGACAACAATAGCCTGAGACACTTTTCCAGAATGTCAAGCCTGAACCTTGTCGTTTGAGAAAAACACACTTGCTTTACCGGTCGCTTTGTTTTTGCTGATGGATTTGCGCCTTTATCAACAATTGTTATAATACAGGACATTGCAGGAGTTGTTGCTCACAATGCGGGAAAGTTTTACATAGGAAACGAACAATGCGATACGGCTCAAAATCTCCGCGGTGATAAAGATAGCCATCTTGAAAGATTCAACATTTTAATTGAGCTCTTCTGTCTTTTCATTTAATGGCATTTTATCTTTTTCATTGCTGTTACTGACTACACCATGTATGTGGTGTTAAAAATTTCTCTGCTGTTCGGGATAGGTCTGATTAGAAAGGGTCATACTTATGAAGACCATACGAATGATAAAATCAGGACAAAATCATTTTCTTTAGCACCTTCAACTTTATATGAAATGTAGTCATATACGAATGCGATAAAATGTTGGAATACCTATTATTGTTTAAGTCATATCTGACAATATTGTCTCTTAATACTTATAAACCTTTTCTACTTTTCCATACGTTTGGACAATGTTGTCTCCTGTGTTCATTTATGTGATTCATGTTTCCTTTCATGTATGTATGTATGTATGTATGTATGTATGTATGTATGTATGTATGTATGTATGTATGTATGTATGTATGTATGTATGTATGTATGTATGTATGTATGTATGTATGTATGTATGTATGTATGTATGTATGTATGTATGTATGTATGCATGCATGTATGTATGTATGTGCTTTTCCTTTCCGTCATGCCAATTTTACATTATCCCGCATGATACGATTCACAATAACGGTCATTTCTGGATTCTGTTGCGGAGTTGGAGGTGGGTTGTCGTTTTGGACATGGTTTGAAATATATCGTTTTATTCACGAAATTAGATATCAGTGTTATTTTTAATATTAAAGTAGCACTTAAACATGACTTACGATTAACCTTTTTAACATTATGATGTCATGATTAGTTAATTTTTAAATCTGCGTGTGAATAAAGAGAACCACTCATAAGGAAAGATATATTAAATATAAAAAAAAACAAACAAAAAAGCAAATAAAAGTAATACAATAAGTTTAACATAAAAAAAACTTGGAAAAAGTTCACTAAAGGAACAACAAGAATCAACAAAATCGCACGATGATGCACCTTCGCTGTATGACACACTACAAGAAATAACCAATACAAATCCACATAGCTTCAAATAACAAGGGCTTTTATTTGGTACATAGTGGCACAGCTGTTGGTCATTTGCATTTGTAATAGGTCTTGAAGTAAACAAATAAAAACTAAGCAAAGCTCAACAAGTAAAAAGACTAGTACAAGTAATATTTTAATTTTTCAAGCAATAATATCATATATTGACCTACAAACAAATGGCGACCAAAGCAAGGTTTGGTTTTACTAATTAACGCCACAACAGCACTAGAGGTTATTTAGTGCGAAGGCTATTGGAGCGAAGGTCTTGTTTCATTCTTTAGGACTCGAGTCCAGCATGATAATTACTGAACCACCGAGGGTTTTCTCGGTGAAACAAAATATTATTAACTCTGTTTTTTTTTCATGCGCCACTTAGATCTGTTTTCCCAATTTTTCTACACCATAAAGTCAAAGAAGTTGTTTTACATGACCAAAGATCGCAATTAGGAATAAATACTGAAAACAATGCAAACCTAATTATTCCATTTCCAAATAGTCTACAATCGACTAAATAACAGGACATTGGCATTTAACACAAAAACCTGTTCGTAATGTGGAATCGTAAATCAAAAACAGCCTTTACCTTCTGACAAATGTCAACTGAAACGAGAATCATCATCAATACTATTCGTTATGGAACACTAGGCTCTGCTACTACTGTTGGATACAGTAAAAACTATTAAGATTTACAAACCGGTTAATAATCACTCTAATGAGCTGTACAATTGGTCCACCAAAATCAAAATATATTTAAAAATTGATAAAGTCAACAATTTAAGTTCATTTAGATGGTGATCAATCACCACCTGATAGTGAATAGACTGCTACCTGACATCATCATTACCGAGTTAAAACCATGGCAACTCTACATAATAAATGAGTACATGTGGGCCAAAAGATAAAAACAAGTTTGTTTTAAAGCTAAAATAAAAGAAAAATGCTAAATTTATAAACACACAAGTACAAACTAAAACAGCAGACAGTTACAGCTGCCGGCCTATTGTCTGACACTGCACTGGAAGCACAGTATGTGTGCGGTTTCCACCATAAATGTTAAAAACACCTTGTGCTCCGTTGTTGTGTCCTACACTGTCCATAGACACGATTCTTCATTTCAGGTTGCAGTAATGTACGAAATTAGGTATTATTTGATCACAAAACTCGAACACTACAGAGTTCTTGTTTTAAAAAAAAATGTAGCATACAGAACGCTCACATGAAAAAAAAAACAAAAAAACTGGTATACAAAAAATGTTAAAAGTGACGACGACATGATAAACAAAGCGATCAATGATATTTAAATCAACTATGAAGAGTTTATTTTTGTCATCGAGGAATATGTAACAGGCATAAGAGATATTTTTTTTAAAATAATCAGAACGAAAATAAGCAATAAAGATAGCCAAGCCACCAGAGACTCGCCATTAGTACCAATTTGATGTCACAGTTCTTCGACTCACTCGACTCAACCAAAACAACCAAATCTACTATCATAGTTGAATGAAATGAATTGACAGGAGAAAATAGGTGTTTCAATTTATGTGAAAAATGATATTTTAGCCTAGAGTCGAACAGCAGACTTCTGCCTGACAAAATAACTCCTCATACGTCTGCATGACCGGCCTGCTGACTAAACTTCATGTGTACTGGCAACAACATAGCTTGTCCTGAAGGGGGAAAATTTGAGTATCACAGTGTTAGAGTTCCTTTACACATTTTCTTCGATGATTCGGAGTTGATAATGTTCAAAATCACACCTGCATCATTATTTTAGAAAGACTTCAACTCAATTACTGCAATATTTTTTTTTTATTTTGAAATAGCAAAGAGAAAAATAATTAAAGGTAATGAAACTACATGAGAATCTGTAACATTTTAACAAAAACTACTAACTGTTCATGCTAGTATTTATAATCACGTATTTCGTTTGTGAAATAATAATGTGCTGCAACCCGAAAAAATTAATGTCATTCACGTCATTCGTGTCATTCATATCATTCACAAATTAAATTTCTCACCGGCTATTATAGCGAGAAGACAAAACCAAATTGTAGTAGACGACACTGTATTTACTTAACTAAAGACTAAATATTTTAGTAATTTTACTCATTTTCAAAACAAAATGACTGATCAGGAAATGCTATTGTATCCGTACAAGAGATGGTAATGCACATATATGGGCGGTCCATTCATGCTTTTGCATCTCTATAGGAGATGGCAATGCAGAAAAGTAAAAAAGTATGGTACCCGTAGATGAGATAGTAATATGAAATATATCACTAGTATACCTGATGTCAAACTTTGATTTTTACTGTATCTTATACGGGATTTTCTAAGGCAAACTAAGAATGATTATATATATATATATATATATATATATATATATATATATATATATATATATATATATATATATATATATAATTATTCTATTAATTTTATAATTTTTATAACGTTTTCGTGTCCCTACATGGTGTAATGTATACATACAGCCACCACAGACATGCACACAGACACATGATAGGTCTCTCAGTACTAATGCTACTGACTCCATGCTTCAAGTTGATAAACAAGCGTCATAGTTTAGGGCAGGCAACTTCCTCCAGAGAATTGCCAGATAAGCGATTTCTTAAAGCCACACCCCATGATGTAAATAAAACCAGAACGCGGGTCTGGCCTTGCAACTTTTATTATCCCAAAAATTATGTACAAAATTAAGATCCCATGCATGACAAAAGAATGCAGATTTTCTATAACATTTTGATTTGCATTTCTCAAATTACCAAAACGAACAAGACATCAAAAGAGGATGAAGGAAATTGGTAGTGTTTTGGGTCTGGTATGTACCTGACGGGGTTTGCATTGCCTTCCTTGCCTACTGGTTCTCGAATCTGTATGGTATCGCACTTTAGAGTCTGAAAGCGGCTGTTGTTGTCACAATGGTATTGGCGTGGTGGCACTTCTGTCAGCTGATAGTGGAAAGAATCGACAGATTAGGGTTCGTCAAGGTAGTAAATAAGACGTCATACAATTTATAAGAACAAGAGACAGAACTCGAACACTAAAAAAACATCGATTCACTGGACTCTGATTATTCGAACTAATCACTAGTACAAACAACTGCCGCACGTCTCCAAGAATTTACAAAATACATGCATTTTTATATGAAACTAATTTGCCAATCACAACGCCAAAATAAAACAAGCTAAGAAACATCAGAAAGTCAAATATAATCTCATACAGTTATAATCACACTGATATTATAAAAAGGTAACTTATCTTTGTAAAGTTCATATACATGTAGTTAGGAGAAAGATGTGAGTGGACAATAAAGAAAGAAAATGTATTATTACATCCGCTTGTGACTATGCGAGTACCGCTAATACAATATATAATTTGTCATACAGAAATCCCACCCTAACCAATAATGATGAACTGACTCGTAACGGTCCAGTCAAATTCAGTATATGATACAAACTTTTAAGTTTGTCAGATGTTTACAAAACAATAGTATTTGTTTAATTACATACGTATACAGTCAGTCTATTGTACGATTATTGGTTTAATTACTGATACATAAACAGACAAACGTATGATTATCGGTTTAATTGCTGATACATATAGTCAAATGTACGATTAGTGTTTTAATTGTTGTTACATATACAGTCAAAGGTACGATTATCGGTTTAATTACTGATACATATACAGTCAAAAGTACAATTATCGGACCAATTTAGTTCCGATACTTTCAGTCACAGTTCTTTTCTTTTTTTTTTTTTTACTAACATTCAATCATTCGGACGAATGATTATGTGGAAGAAATCTCGAAATCTGTGCCTCCCGACGGGTCTGGATATTTGATCCTTTATAGTGTGTGTGTGTGTGTGCGTGTGTGTGTGCGCGCGTGTGTGTGTGTTACTTTATTGATGTTAAAGCACCTAAGACCAGTAGTTTTAGTTACAATTCTGCAGTATGTGATTTAAACCAAGGTACTGATAACTATTTTGTTACCTGTTTGCCAGATAGATGGGACGGAGTTCGACACAGTGTTTCGCGATGTCTTTCCAACCTTATATAATACTGCCTCACATTCTCAACGAGCCAGCGGAGCTGGCAGTCACATGACCACGGGTTGTCCCACAGAGCCAAGCTCGCAGAGGAGAAGATCACGTTTGAGATGTCTTCCGACAGGGATTCAAGGCGGTTGTCTGATAAATCCAAGTAATGTAGGTTTGTGTCTGATTTACTGGGGAAGTGGACAGAATTCAACTGGTTACCGCTCAGATCAATACTTCTTAGGTTGTCCAGGAACCTCATGGTCGTGAAATTTACGATGGACAGCTTGTTATCTTGTAGATTCAGTTGAGTAAGTTTAGGAACATTCATGAAAACATCAGTTTCAATATTTTCGATGTTATTGGATTCCAGATTGAGATCCTCAAGACTTTTTAGGCCGCTGAGGGTGTCATTCGTTATCACCTCCAACCTGTTGCCTTTCAAATTAAGCGAGATGACCTGTTTCAGGTTCCGAAACAGACCATCGGGAAGCTGCCTTAACCTGTTCCCGTTTAAGATCAGATTCCGGAGGCTCGATAAGGTGTGGAATGTTTTCTCGTGGAAACTCTTTAGTCGATTGTGACCCATGTTCAGCAATTTAAGATGAGGAAGACTATATAGAGAATATTTATTCAGCTGCAGTATCTTATTGTATTGAAGACTCAACCAAGTCAGTTTAGATAACTGATTTAAATTGGCCACACTAAATGCGTTATCTTCGATTTGCGCAATTTTGTTATGCTCGAGATTCAGTTCCCTGAGCTCTACAAGTCCAGAGAAAGTATTTCTTCTAATAGTTTTCAGTTTATTATGCGACAAGTCCAGTTCTTGCAAGTCTTTCAAACTCTGCAGAGCTGCTTCTTCTATGTCTGTTATTTCATTATCGGACATGTCCAGTCTTCGGAGATTGGGTGTGGAAAGAAAAGTTTTGTTGTGGACGAAAGATATTTTGTTGACACTAAGGTCCAATTCATCGATGGCCGTCAGTCCAGCAAAACAGTCGGGTTCAAGCTTCGTAATATCATTCCTAGACAAATCCAGGTTCTTCAAGTTTATTAAATCACCGAATGCATTCTCGGATATGTTGGTAATTCTGTTTGCTGAGAGAGTTAAATATTCTAAATTTGAAAGAGTCTTAAAGGAGCTAGTCTCAACTCGTATTATTATATTTCCGCGTAGCTCCAACTTCTTTAAATATGTAAGCCTCTCAAACCATCTCGGTCGTATAACCCATAGTAGATTTTCAGTCATGTGTAACTCTTTCAAATTTTCAACATCATCAAAAACGTTGTCATAAAAGTCAGGAAATTGATTTCTGGATAAATCAAGATATTGCAGGTTAAAAAGTCCCTGGAAGATACCACGGTTTAATTTGCTTAACTTATTTCCGTTTAGATACAAATACTGGAGGTTAGCCAGTGGATTGAACGTGAGTAGAGAGATATAGCCAATCATATTATCAGAAAGTCTTAATTCCTTAAGAAGCTGAAGACCGCTAAAAGCTGCAGCCGACATATGACGAATGTTGTTATTCGGAATGGCAAGGTATTGAAGGTTGAACAGCGATCGAAAGCTGTATGGATGAAGGGTGTAAATTCTGTTCCCGGAGATCGTTAGCTCCCGGAGTTGGTGATTACTCTGGAATGTGTCCCCATTGATTTCTGTGATCTGAGAGGGAGGCTGGTTTGAAAGGTACTGGCCGGATTGGAAGGTATTGTTTGAATAGGGGACGCTGCTACTGTCACCGAAGAATGTCATCTTGGTCAGATCTGAAATATGTACAAACCTATGTGAAAATTAACCGACAGCAAGATATTTGATTCGTGTACAAGACTACCAATACAGTCCGTTTCTAAAGAATTGTTTTTCTGGTGTTAAGATATTTGATCCGTGTACAAAGTTACCCATACACTGCGTTTCTAAAGAATTGTTTTCTTGTATTTTCAATTTAATGACACTGCAGTTAAATGCAGTTTTTGTTGTCCTCCGAATATGCAAGTATTTTGCAACTGGAGTTATTGCATGGAACAAACACTATCCTAACAGTGGAAGTATTACGTGCTACATGGCATAAATCTATGTCAGTTCAAAGTGGGATCGATCATTTCGCTCTTATGTTTTGCTTTGTTTGGGTTTGAGGGGGTGGGTTGTAAGGGGGATAATCTGACCTCCCAAAAATATTCATAATCTGACTTGAGGAATAAACGAACTAGTCACTAATTAATTCCATTACAATAGTTTTTTTTTAAAAAGGTATAAATTATCTTGCAATAATTTTTTTTAAATCCTGGTTTGAAAGAAAGTCTCTCCGCCCCACAATGAAATGGTCAGTTCCTAAGAATATTCCGCAGAATATAAGAGTCTAACAGATTGTTGATAAATAAAACAACTAATATCCACACACTATTTCACTAATATTTTCAATAATGGCCCATTTTATCGACTGGTAGTTGAAAACTAAATAAAACTATTAATGAAGATTAACAAAAATATATCAGAAATATAAATAATTGAATCAGCATATATACCGACATATTACTTATCATCAGACCGACATAACAATGATTATCATAAGACTGACATGTTACGTATTATGGGACTGACATATTACGTATCATCAGATCACTGCCATCTCACCTCTGTCTGCGTGAGTTCCGAGTCCAGACTCGGCTAACGTGGGTAAGTGAGAAAGCTTGAAAGTAGCTTCTCGTGGGTCGGTGGTTCTTCCCCGGGTTTTCCAGGGTTCTTCCTCCATCATTAATACTGGCCGCCATGTATAGCCTATCTTGTGCTGAAAAATGGCGTTAAGCCCTACAACAACAACAACAACAACAACAACAACAACAACAACGTATTATCAGATAAACATATTACGTTTTATCTGACGATAAAAATCATTCAGATAATTGCATCCAAAATGCGAGTGTCTTACTGCTACCTTTTTGCTTTAATGTTTGAAATTAAATTTCCAAGATAAATAATTTATGTTAATATTATGCGCTCATATCTCTACACTGGAATTATTTTACTCTCTCTCTCTCTCTCTCTCTCTCTCTCTCTCTCTCTCTCTCTCTCTCTCTCTCTCTCTCTCTCTCTCTCTCTCTCTCTCTCTCTCTCTGCAGAACGATACTGCAAATGTTGTTTAGCTCTATTACAGTTGGCTTACAAACTTACATCTCTCAGTATAGACTCATCCGTGATGCAAACTTATATCTCTCAGTATAGACTCATCCGTGATGCAAACTTACATCTCTCAGTATAGACTCATCCGTGATGCAAACTTACATTTCTCAAATTTGACTCAACCTTCATGCAAGATCCTGGGTGAAGAAAACTATATAAGTTGATGCATTTTTTTCTGCATGTGTTTCAAACATGTGTTTTTGATACCGCAAGTAAATAATCAGGTACTAACTGCAGTATTAAATGTTCCAAAACACAAGTCCGTAAAATGATACTAATTGCATCAATTTAACACAGTCTCTTTATTTTCATTTACAAATAAAATAAGCTCTCACATGATTCTTTTCACTAAAATTGTACTTTTCCTTGTCAACCAATCAAACCAGTCTCTCTCTCTCTCTCTCTCTCTCTCTCTCTCTCTCTCTCTCTCTCTCTCTCTCTCTCTCTCTCTCTCTCTCTCTCTCTCTCTCTCTCTCTCTCTCTCTCTGCATAACGATTTGTTTAGCTCTAGCTTTTAGATCGTAAAAACTTAAATCTTAGACAAGCAATGAAACTCAGAAGTTGTTTCTGCTGTTTTGCTTCCAAAGGTTCCGTCTGGAAAAGGATGTAATGTACTACTACGAAAGATGAGAAGCCTTCCTGGAAACTTTAGTAATGTACTATTACGAAAGATGAGAAGCTCTCGTAATCTGAATTTCATAACATGTGTGTTCGTTAATTTGGCATAATTTATCATCAACTTTATGTTTGGGTTTCTGGCGTCAAAACGACAGAATGAGAAAATGTGTAAAGTTTACTAATCTAGAAACGGCGTAAACTTAATTTAAAACAGAATTGTACTCAATTTCGAGATTAAAATTGTTCTATTATCAATTACGATTTGACGTAATACACCATGTCAGTACCGTGATGAACCTACATATAAGAGTGCAACATTTGTGATGTCGTCCATTATTTATGTCAACAAAATGGAGGAGGGGATTTGAAGAAGTTTGATAATTAATGATATTTGGAAAGGGGAAATTCAAGATAAATTGACGTCAACAATGTTATTTTTTCAACAAATTTAATAAATTTAAAAAAAAAATAGAAAATTAGTCGGTGCGTTGGTATAGCACACACTCAATCACCCGTCAACAGCCCACAAGTTTAATCCTAAACCGGCTGAGCTCTTGCCAAGGAAGTCATAGTCTTGCATCATCACATTTTGTTTTTATTCAATGTAGATTGTAGACTATAGTCAGATTAACCACATACGGTATTAATCTGAAGATTAATACTATTGCGGTTATTCATCTGACAGATTTTTAAGTGAAGCTGTTGCTAAATTCAAAGATTGCACTGAACCATAGACATTTAAATAGTATAGCTATCCATGGACTTCTGTTAAATAGCATCTATGTTATATGTATGTGTATATACTACAAAATCCAGGGATAGCACAGTCTGTTCTGTCTGGTATATATTTATAATTATTTGTAATACAAAAATCCTATATGCCTTGATTTCTGTCATAGGAATCTGGAACGACTGTGTGTGTGTGTGTGTGTGTGTGTGTGTGTGTGTGTATATATATATATATATATATATATATATATATATATATATATATATATATATATATATATATATATATATATATATATATATATATATATATATATATATATATATATATATATATATATATATATATATATATATATATATGAGAATTATTTACTAGGTCGTCATGCGAGTGTGTCTGATACGCACGAGCTTATATAACACCGATTCAGGGCCATCATTTCTTGGTGATGCGTGCTTAGTCGTGACGGTATATGAGTTGGTGCGTCCAGGCAATGCGATGGGTGCCATTTGCTCGCGGACCTGAGTTCGAAACTCGGTAGAGTACGAATTCAATTTCTCAAACCTGTATGATAGTATTGTTTGTATTAAACTATATATATATATATATATATATATATATATATATACATATATATATATATATATATATATATATATATATATATATATATATATATATATATATATATATATATATATATATATATATATATATATATATTAAAGTCCATAAGCTCTCCCTCCAAGGATGGAAAACTAAGCCTTGAGAGCTTGACTATTATACAGTCATAAAGTATGTAGCCTGCACAAGAATACAACTTCTTCAACCAGATGCAATAACCTTAATGCCTTACAAATATTGTACACTTTAATAGCAGACTCTTGTTTATTTTAGGCAAATGCCCCCCCCCGCACGTGCTGTAAAATTGCTGTAGCAAATATACGAAAATTAATATTTATTTGTAGACCTTTTCATTTCCATATTGGGAGGGGGTCACTGAAAGTTTTACAGTTGTTGACAAGGCGAGGGAGGGGGTAAAAATTTCCTAAAAATTGTTGACATGATTAATAGACATCATATGTGGGAATGAAAACTAAGGTATCTTTATAGTGATGTTTTACGGCAACTAAGCGGCGCAAAAATGGCTATGTTGTTGTTTATTCAGCGCATGATAAACTATGAATGGCGGACAGTATAGCTGGAGGAGGAAGAAGCAGGGAAAACCTGGTAAGAACCACTTTTCGGCTAAGTGTGTGTGTGTGTGTGGCATTCATATGGTGCCCCCCTCCCCCAAAAAGAGACTTGAACCCACGCGGATAGAGGTGAGATGGCACTGATCGGCAAAGGCGATAGCCAGTAACGAACCCAAAATTTGCTACGAAGTAAAAACAAAGTACTAAATTTGAAACAGTGGCGTCACTAGGGTTGGTATCACCCCCGTGGACCTCCTTCATGCACAAAAATTTTTAAAAAATTATAGACATTCATTTTGGTGTCACCCCCTCTGATGGTGTCACCTTGTGCGGTCCGCACTCCACCCCACCCCACCCAGCACCCCATAGTGACGCCAATGGTTTAAAAAATGTATAATTAGACTACACAAAAATTGTAGGAAGGAAAAGCTTACCAAATAAATGTATACTTAAGTACAACAAGATAAAATATAAAAGGTTAAAATGTTATAAATTCCGTGAAATGTATACAAAATAACAGAAAAAGGTAACACATAAAAATCATTACACATTTATTTAAATTTCTGGTATAAATCGTATTCCTTTTAAAATATCAAGAGTGTCTCTGGTGGTGAACATATTTTCCAGGCAGGTCGCGTCCAAATACTTCCGTTTAGGAGTCGACATACTCCACAAGAACATGTTCCACTGTCAGTGGACACTGGCAGAGTATACACACTCTATTTGGGGTTCACTCTTTAGGATGCATGCATGATTCCGTTATGTGTGTCTGGTACCACCTCATCTCTCCAGTGTATTCCATACGAGGGATACCATTCACCCATAAATGTACTTAAGTGTTCTTAAGTTTGTTTGTGGAGTTTTCATTCCACATATTTTGCCAAATATGACGAGCATTCTGATTTATTCATTATTTAAAGTCAGTATATGGAATCTTCCATTCGGACAGGGTAGCTTTGGCTGCTTTAACCGCCCTTTTATGGCCGTTTATGTCAATGTGACCAGGCTATCAACAGTACAGAACACTTTTGCCTGAATGTTAGAGAACGTTATGTTTTTCTGATATCTGGAATAGTAACGGCTTGTCCGATATGAAATTCTATACGGATTTCAATGCTGAAAAATATCCGTAAAGATGAGCAGTTTGTTTCTTTGAGAGACTTCCAAGCTTCGATTATATCAGTATTTTTTTCTACACTAAAAATTGAGGCTTTTTTTATTCGGTAATGCAAAATGTAAAGCACTGATGGAAACTGATGCTACTATTCATTTACAACCTTAAATCTGTCGAAAAATATGGTACAACGAAAATGTATTAGTAAGAACACTGGCGTATCGACTAGGGAGCAAAGGAAGCAAATCGCCCCTGGCGGTACTTCTGTACGGACGGCAAAAAAGGGAGAAAAGGAAAAAGGAAGGACGAAAAATTAAAGGGAAAAAAAGGAAAAGGAAAGAGATGGGGTTTGTGTGTAAAGGGGGATAATATTTTGAACATTTGGTATGCTGGTCTTGAGACTAACAAAGGTATCGCTAAATAAAATAAGCATCTCGGACCTCCGCCCCGGGAGGCATTTTAACTCCGTAAGGCAATGAGTATAAGACAGTCTACACAAAATTAAAGGGAAATTTTAAAAGTCTATGAGGACCATATGTATTTGTGAGATACCGTTTAAAATTAGTCTTGTCCAATTGCTAATAGTTTATACGACAGAAGAAAGGACGATTTTATATAAAGTGACCAAACTTGTACAATTTGAAAAAGTCTAGTTTATTGATCATGTTTTTAGAAGATTGTTTCGTACTTTGCAGTGAGAAAACAAGACCTTTCGTAAACGTGTTAAACCTGGACTCTGAAACGGCTTCATCAAATTCCACGTGTTTGTAAATGTTTAGTTATTTGAGGCCCATTAGGGAACAAAAGTTTGTCCAACGAGATACTATCAGTTAAAATTTCAATCTCACATGTCGGAAATTCAGTTGAGCACCACAGCGGTAATTGAAAGTTCCATTTTCTATGCCAAGAATCCTGCTGAGTAACATAGCGGTAAACAAAAGCTCCATTTTCTATGTCGAGAATTCCCAGTTCACATCATGAACCAAATTTTGTGTTATTTATGTCCATCGACCTTATATATCTTGTTTAATGGTGCGTTATTATTTTGTTCCATAAATGTTAATGCAAGGCAAAACCTGCACGTATTTTAGAACTATGATATTGAAAATATTGAGCATAATCTGAACACAAGTAAACTTTGCGCGATTTGAGCACATGTATATACTGTCATCTTCTTCAAGTGTTTAAGGCAAAGAAAATTTCTTGCATTCTTTTCCATGATGATTATCCTTTCAACCTGCCATACTTTTGAGTTCGCTCATTTATGCCATTTCAGTGTTTATATTCGTCACCAAAATATCAAGAACTAATGTGCGTTTTTGTCACCAAAATATCAAGAACTAATGTGCTTTTTTTGTCACCAAAATATCAAGAACTAATGTGTGTTTTTGTCACCAAAATATCAAGAACTAATGTGTGTTTTGTTAATATCGAATAAGTTACATTTGTATTACATTAAAATTAAAAAGTTGTAAGGATGTGTATTGAATGAAATGGAGCTTTAAACGCAAACATGCTGAATCAAGATGTAAAACTGGAATGCTCCACATACCACATTGAAATTTAAGCTACCTCTGTGTAATTCAACAGATATTATCTAAAACCGCCACAAAGAAAATGGAATTTTCATCCACCGCTTTTACGATTTTCGCGTGCTGATTAAAGATTACACTCTGACAGATTGAGCCGAATATTCAGTAACCAAGTTAACTGTCGCAAAGTGAGAATTTTGTCATAAAGGTTCAAATCGGACACTTCACTCTTCGGGCATAATCACTTATATTTCCATATATTAAGCAAAATTTATTGATTATATTCGCTGATTTCGTGAAGTTGATTTTATCTATGTTAATTATGATATTTACCAAATGGGTAAATTGGGTAGAAATAAAGACTTTAAAAATGTAATTTGTCTTGTTTAGTTGAAGAAACTGGCAAGTTGTCTACGCATAAATAACTTTATGACCCCTTTGATGTAGTTAGAGGTCTGTTAACTGGCTTAAATGAATCTTCTTTCAGTGCCTAAGTAGAATGTTACCAAGTTTCACGTTGAGCGGATTCTATCTCGTGGACTTAGCTTTGCTTTAGCCGCTTAAAACAAGAAGCAGAATGTTTTCTCACTTAGGCTTATACTGGTGCGAAAATTCTTGCACGGTTGTAAGCTTGTTTTTGGTAGCCTATGTCAGTAACTTTAAGGCAGTGTAAAGCCTATGACATACTTGTGTAGACTCACTTTTTTGTAGCACATAACACAAAAATACCAATGCATC
The DNA here is from genome assembly GCA_016746295.1 of Potamilus streckersoni. NCBI lineage: Eukaryota > Metazoa > Mollusca > Bivalvia > Unionida > Unionidae > Potamilus > Potamilus streckersoni. The sequence continues at coordinate 4,860,558 of JAEAOA010000708.1, forward strand.
ACAACCATGTTGCACAGCCTTATTATTTGCGGATGGATTCCAGCTAGTATACCAGAATGACTTGATTATACAACATCTGGCAATAATTATGAGTTCCTGACTAAAATATTTGATTACAGGAATATAAACATGTTCTCATGACCACCTTTTTCTTTCAGTTCCATTATGTTTTAAACAATAAATTAGTATACAATTAAAATCCTAAATATTATAAACAATATATTTCGAAGATGGGAACGGTGCGTATCATAGTCGTGCCAGCTTATCCACTTGTTTATACATACTACCCTTATTCCCCCCCCCAAATACTGCATGCTAGTAATTTCGTTCTTTCAATCGCCATGCACTATTCCAAATATTCGCAAAAGCTTCGTTTCGATATATATGTGTGTGTGTGTCTTTTAGGTCTAGCATGTGCAGTGTGTTCTGAGGGTGTAAATGTAATCCCTATAACCAGGGCTGGATTAGGTTGAGCGGGGGGGGGGCAATATTTTCATAGGGCCCTACTTTCTTCGAAAACGCAACAAAACAAAAGTTGACGTGTCTGTTTACTCATAGTGTGCGTAACACCTAATGGACGTCAGCTGGAAAAGAAAAGGTCAAGTTTCAAGTAAAAAGTGACCGTACATTTATGCGTGTAGATTTCTTTTTTTTTAGCCTAGAAGGTGGAGTTCCGGAAACCCGGCCTCAGCGCCCCCCCCCCCCAGCGAGTTCGCAAGTGTTTTCTCCGTCCGTGTCTGATTAAATGTCGACTTCAAACAATCATTGTCAGATCTGGGTGGCAGCAAGAATGAAAATGCACATGCTCATACAATCCTTCCTATTTAGACGGCACGTATGCCTAATACTTGATAATGAACATTAAGCTTGTAATACCTTCACATTCTGGTTATCATCTCATATCTCCCTATGCTAATATATAGAAAAAATGCGGCATCAATTGCTTGAACATAGATCTGATTTCTCCTTGTATGATTTACAACTTGAAAAGACAGTTTATACTTTCTAAATAACAGATCAAAAGAAGGTACAAAGACTTAAGCGATAAGAAAAGGGTATTAAAACCATCAAATACTAAATATTGCCAAATCTAATATGCGGGTAAGCGATTATCTACAAACGAGATCTGGAACGAACAGAACATTATCACCCATTTGATTTATTTCCTGTCAAAAATGTGAGCGCCCGAGTGATCATTACGATACCAAATCATGTGTAAAGGTAACCAACCTGACTCTCAAGGAGTCACAATCAGAAAAATGATCGGAGGAGTTTGTACTGTTTGTGTTATGTATTTATTAATGAACACGTTCCTATTGATGGGAACACGAGATATCTGTCACAGGAACTGGTGAGGAGCACGGCCTTGAATAGATCAAGTGGTACAGCGCCCGTCTAGAATAAGGGAGGCTTTCTGATTGAACCATTGGTCCAGCCGCAAATCTTTTTCCTGTGACATACGCTTCAGAGACCAGCTTCACCTGCTGTATCGCTTATCTTATGAACAGCTGTTTTTATGTGATGGGGAACTACCCAAAGTCATGCAGAGTTCAAGGGCTTCTTTATGATGGAACATTCGTCAAAAAAAAAAAAGGTTTTTCAAAATTATCGTTAGCACTATTGAAACCTACACCGGCCGCACGGCAATGGATTAACTAATTGCTGTACCCAAAGAAAGTGGTGCTTAAGATGCTGTGATATTCAGGATACAATGTTCACGAGGGTAATTGCAGTCCACACGAAGCCAATATTAGGTTGATTAAAATTCGTTCTCACCAGGTTGTTTAACTACATTCCAAATCAACCGAATGTTTGTTTTTCTTCAGTCAGTAGAGCGTTGTAGGTTTGATTGCCGCAACGCTTGTAGATTTGATACCCGCAAAGACCGACCAGGTATGTCCATGATGATATAGCCAGTAATGTTTTAAATGCGCCTTAAAGTCCAACCCGCCAACTAGCAATCTCGGTGTCAGGTCTCGCTGTTTTATAATTTGACTATTGCTGTCCATTCCAGGATTGAACGTGAAGCATATATTTGTGTTTTTACGAGAAAATGAGGAAGGGTTAACAAATCACCAGACCAGGAAGACTCGAGGAGTATCTATAAAAAAATTACAAAATGAGTAGAACACTCGTATTTATTGTGTATGACAATCTCGTGTGAAAATCTCGCATGACGATATCGTACGTGAACATTTAAACAACAACTTTAAACAAAAATACTGGACCAGTCCGACTGGAAGATATTTTTTTTCACAATTGAAGAAATACCGGACTAGTCAGATTATAGAAAACATTAGGAAGTCTATTTAAATTTGTTGACACATCATAAATGACGTAAAATGCTACACTGTCTCTAATTGAACTGTCTGAGAAAGGTGATATGGATATTTAATGAGATGAACATGAAAGGTATAATGCCGATATCTAGAGATATACTTAATTTGTTTGTTGGTTCGGAAGATAATGATTTTGTGCTCAAAGCTAGGTGTGTTAAAGAATAAAATTTAACAGAATAAAGGTTTTAATTGTTGAAACAGATTAACTGATTACTTACAATGATGATGACATCAGGATAAACAACATTAACAAAAACAAATCTGTTAACATTGTAGCATTTAAATAACAACTCTGTTTACAATGTATGATTTAAATTTGCTCTCACGGGTACCTGTAGCATTCGTCGAAGAAAATTACCATGATGTCAATAGATGCACATTCAAGAATGGAAACCGAATAAATTGAAGAAAAAAAAAACTAAATATATTTCATTACAATCGGCTACATGATTGTTAATACTGTAAAAAAAAAATTGAATTTTTCATGCTAAATATTTTAATCATATTTGTAAAAAAAACCCCATCATATCTTATACATATGAGTCAACTAAAAACCCAGTACGAAATCACTATAATCACCATGCAACAGTAATTTGAAAAAAGATGAAGATATTTGCAATTGGTCCATAGTCACGCATAGAAATTGTAAAGTTTATTAATCCAGATTTTTAGCCCGTGAAAAATCGACTACCTGATAGAACCTGTAAAATTCCAAGATGAAATTTTTGCCAAAGGATAATAACATTTTTCGTTTGAACACGAATTAAAGTCAGATGTTGATGTCATAAATCGTACCGAAGGCAATGATACCAAACATGCAATCCAATAAAAGTACGCGTGCAAAGTCAGTAAAGCGAGTTAAAAAGTATACAAATTTCAGAACTGCATAGAAACTGGCAGTTTCATGTCATAGGGGAATAACAACAATTACATTAGTTCTTCTTGGAATAGCTACAGTTCTAGTTGTTCATTTGGCTTTTGGCCAGTTGAGAACAAAATTGGTAGGATTTTTACTGTAAAAGCTTTCAAGAAGTATATAAACAAAAACGTTTAGAAAATTATATACTTATAACATCAGCTTTTAGTAAACCAGACACCAATGAGGACATTATGCACAATTATATAATTGAAAATAATGTAACGTTAAATGGTACATTTTAATCATCAATCAGAACAATATAATCGTACAGATAGAAAAGACTGAAATGAACATTACTGGAAGCCAAGACGTTGGGGAAAAATTTGAGTAAAAGATAATTTAGAGTGAAAGGAAAGTCTCCATTAGTTGAATAAACTAGACAACTCTTAAATGTTTAAATCCTTCTAAAGTGTTTTGCATACACAAGAACTTTTATCTCCCGATAAATGGAGAAACATACTGCAATCGACAGCTGCCCTGACAGTATCACAATAATCCGTAGACAAAAGAAATGGCAAACTTGCAAAAAATAGATTTTGTAGTAAGTTACCGCAATATTTCCGATTAATTAAATGACAATCTCTTTTATCACATCAATGACAACAATAACGCCTTGTTGATTTTTTAAAACCTTTTAAATGTTCGTGAAAAGGTTAAGAAGGTACTGATGAGAATGGTGACAACCAAGTAAAGATGTTGCATGTTTAATATACAACTAAAAAGTAATTTAAAATCACTCCGAGCAACAATTACTAGGTGTATCTGCAATGCTAATTTGTTGGGATTTACTAGCAGAGAACTATACAGTCAGATACGTGTTAAAGGGATTTGAAACAAAACTATTCATACATTTTCCTAGATCACAATACCAAAAAGTTAATCCAGCGCAAATGTTCGTGCTAGCTAGAGTCTTTACGTGTTAAAATGGTTTCTGCATCGACTTTATTTCCTAAAGTGTTAATAGTAATTAAAAACAACAAAAAGTTTGCATATCAGATAACGGGGCAAATTTACTAGACTTTTTTAGTTTTTAGTATGCCAGTACGAAAACGTGATAGACTAATATATTTGCCAGTTTGGAAACGTGCTAGACTTTCACAGTATGCCTGTATTTAAACGTTATAGACTAATACATTATACTAGTATAGAAATGTGATAGACTTTCACAGTATGCCAGTATGGAAACATGCCAGATTTTCACTGTATGTCTTGTTAACATAGAAGGCATAGCACGAATTTTCTTCTCTTCCTCAGACCTCTGGACCGTAGGTTAAGACTCTCTTCAAACAGCTTGTCTCTCTCCATACAGATCCTTCATTTCCAAATGGCTGTATCAATCATCTGGGTAACAGCTCATGACATATATGGGATTGTCCAGGTGGAAAGGCATCAACGATAAGAGGTAGATGATCCTACGTTAGTCCACATCTTGTGACGAGAATAGGTGAATGGAATGAACTGAACCGCGGTTATTTATAGCGGAAGAGCTGATCGAAACAGATTGAGTTCTTTCACCATTCCGAAAACACGTCATAAAGTCAGTCATAATGCGGAGTCTGTCCTCCAATCCGATGAGATCTATCTGTGGCGTCACATTCTCTAAATAGGTGCGCTAGCGTCAGCGCAGTGAATCAATGGGAGGTTTAGAACATGACGGAAACTAAAACGATGATGAATTAGGGATCACCGGTCGTGGAGACGAGAAGTGATGGCATAGTAGCGAATACCAAAGCAAACACATATCCAGAAGAGAACGATTTTAATTGGGATTTAGTGTAGTTTCTCTCTTCTTCAGAAGAACATTTTCCGGTACCAGCACCTTCGTCACCTTCTCCTTCCTTACCGTACTCGAGGATTTTAAACAGAGATAGAAAGGAGAATTGGAGAAATTTTTCAACAGCAGAAACAAACAGAATGAACTTGTCTCATTCAACAAGAACAGCGAGAAGAGACAAGACGAAAACGAGAGGAAGAAAAGGAAGCAGAGAAGAAACAAGGACAAGGAGAAAAGGATGACAGTGAAAGACAAACTGTGAAGGTACTCTTTGACATTTTGGCAGAGTTAAGGAGTCTAAAACAAATGTATCAGACTTCTTTAATATGACCCAAGAGAAAATGACCTACCCGAGCCAAACATTCCAACCCCGTCAACACACCTACAAGCACTAGTGATTTCTACCAAATCATCGACAATAGCAGGTTCACAAGTAGGACTTCGACGTGGCAAGGGATAAGGCAGTAAAAGCTCATTACTTCCCGTTCCTGAATTTTTTATTTTAAAAAAAAAAAACAAACAATCAAACACCCAACGGCCTTTTTTGGGGAAAACCCACCTCTTTCAAGAAGAGATAATATTCATTTGTCAAAGTTAACTAAAACTCAAAATCGCTTTATTGCCCATGATGGACGTGTGTAACTGCCTGAGTGTATGTCCTTACAATAAAAATCAAAACCAAGAGACATTGCGTTTTTCTTCTGGTATGTTCTTTGGTACAAATTTACAATCCAAATGCACAACACAACAAATTAAAAAAGTTCATAGACGTCTTATTTGACCTTTCACTCGATCTATTTTTTAAAATTTATTTACTGTCATAGTTTCTCTATTTATTCCACGCTTTCTTCTCGTCTTCTTTTCGTCTCTTTCTGGACGTGTGTAGGTTCTTCCTTTTCTTTCTGTTCGGAACCCTTCTCTTTCTCCTGCTGATGTTGTTATGCAGTCTGAAGACCAATGTCCTTTCTCTTGACAATGATAATATATATCTTGACCTTTGTCTTGCTTTGACGTTGTAAACATTCTGAAGACCAATGCCCTCTCTTCTGACAGATATAGCAAGTATCTTGACTTTTATTTCTAATGATTCATGCCCGAGAAGACCTTTACTCTTAAAAGCCTATACTTGCTACATTACTTATGAGACAAGGAAGACAGATGGATCCAAAACGCTCAAAATGGAGGTGAAAAGAACATCGGAACGTATTCGGTTGACTTAGAAAACCCCAAGATCGTGTAAAGTTTAATTGATGCTTATTTCATGTATGTCCCATTAGTTGCCCTGAACGTGACACTAAGAATCAGATTTTAAAACGTACCATGGAAGTCTTATACCTGGACACTTGTTAGAGTAGCTTGAAGTTAGAGCAGCAAGGATACCAAGTGTGGAAATGTGGGAACAGTAAAACAATCACCGTTTCAAAACCGTTCCAGAGTTAAAACGCATCGTGGAGAAATACAAGCCAGTGGACCCTCTGAACCCGTGAATTAATTTGTATGGAGGACGGACGAATGCTACCTGTTTGTTGTACGACGCCGACGAGGAGAAAGGAGAAGTAATCAAATACTGAATGTGTGTTCCTTACATTCTTACGCGTGCAAATATTGTCACTTTACCGCAGGGCACCCACAATTACTAACGCAACACATCGACCTGGATAACAATACAAAGGATTGGTGGAAAGCAAAGACTTGCCTCTCATGGACTTCTATCATCCCGTTTTAACTCACCATTGCCAAGAAAAACTGATGTTTCGTTTGTTCCGTACTTGTATCGAAACATGCAACCAAGACCAACCTTATCATCACACCCAGGAAGAACGCGTCGTGACGGGAACGTGGGTCAGCGTGAATTTGTTTAAACCTCTGGACTTGGGATAACGATTTTTAGAAGTGTACGAAATGTACCACTTTCCCAAGACAGAACAATACTTCATTGGTGACAAGCTTCAAAAACGAATTTTCGCAAACTAATTGGATGCCTTTTTGAAACCGAAACAAGAAGTCAGCGGCTATCATTCCTGGTGCCACGCTCCCGAAGACCAAAATAAATTCAAAGAGAAATACTTGGAGCAGGAAGGCATCAGTGTAGACCACATGGAGTAAAACGAAGGAAGGCGATCGTTTGCCAAAGTCATGTTAAATTTTTTGTGCGGCAAAATGGCACAACGATCATATTTACCCAATGAGCAGTATTGGTCTGATCCTTCCAGATGATTCACGACAAAACAAAATCCATGAAACACGTAGACGTCATTCGTGAAGACTTGATCATGGTCAATTACGAAGAAGAACTGGACTTTGTAGAGGCCGACAAATTCGGAAATGTCACCATTGCGGCCACCGTGACAGCCCATCCTCGCTTAAAATTATACGAAGCTTTAGAACTCTTAGATCTTGTGCTGTACTTTGACACAGACAGTTGCATCTACATCTATCGCCTTGGTTACCGGCACCCTGACATCGAAGGAGACCTTTTAGGAGCCTGGACGAATGAGCACCATGACGACAAGAATCTAGGTTTTGCTAGTGGCTGTCCAAAAAATTACGGCTACGAATACCGGGACCCCAAAGGAGAAGTGCAAACTGAGTGTAAAGTCAAACATTGACTTTCAATTATCGCACCAGTCAAGTGATAAACTTTGGCGTTCTGAAAGAAGCGTCGCAATCTGGACAGCATGGAAACTTTAGAGTGACAGCCTACCAACATCATAAGATTGTACGTTTCGCCACACATCAAAATGTCAATCAGCCTTTAGAAAAGTGTATAAAATCGTGTACAAGAAGCGAGTGCGGCTTCTAAAACACTTTAACATTACCTTACGGAAACGCTGATATTCGTCAGTATATAAAGTGGCAAACTTGCAAGACTAATACTTCATTGTAACTAGAAGCACCAAGAGAGACAGATAAATCCTTGCAACTGACACCAATCAACGTTAGTAATTTTCAAGTGGAGTGTGATTCTGTACCTTGCGATGTCAAGGATGCCGTACGCTGTGAGATCAGTACCACATCGTGGTAACTTTGCTATGACTATTACAACCATACCTACCACGGAAAATGATCTTGTGCGTGTCAAACCTGATGGATGCGAAGACAATGCCACTCGTTTTGTACCTTTTCTCTTTACTGGTTTTTATTGTCTATATCATCCTCCACGTGAACCCATGCGATTACACCCAACGGATGTCATCAATGTCTGGGCAAACAACTGCGTGTTTCACCGTACCTTCATCTAAATGAACCTGTGAAAGAAGAATATTCGTTCCCTGTGCGTTTGCCTGAATACTGCGACTTTGAAAAACGATTCCAACCCTTTCAAGGAAGATGACCTAAATATCTGAGAGGACCTACCCCGGCTTCATTCGATTGCACCTCCACATAAAACTACCTTGATCATTTGGACTCTACACCATCAAAAAAAAAAACAACTAAGAATAATTATGCGTGATCCCAAAATCACAGGGTTGCTGACACCCACCTGATTGGTATAATTTTGACAATGGAAGTACGCTTAGAACACAAAATTCCTATTACATATAAATAAAATTATACAATCTTCAACTCAGAACTTAGGTCAACTGCACTGGTGGTTTACACAATATTGGGGATAGGGAACATCCACTAGCAAAACTGGACAGAAGTTGACATCTTCCTGACAGGCGATTGAAAAGATAATGATATCGAACATAATCGCGGTGTTTTTGTGGCATCATTACAAAAACACAGACCAATTAAAAAAGCTCAGTCATTGAGCATAAACTAGTCGCAAAATCTCTAAGTATTACCCACCTAATATTAGTTATAGTAAGTTCAGTAATTAATCGAATTTTATTCGAACATTAATATAACCAATAATTATCCAACGGACATTGGGACAAGTGACCATGAGAACCTGAATCACCACGAGAACACACTACAGGACGAATGAAGAGAGGATATCAACTGCAAGATGAACCAGTTACAGTATGACCTCTTCAGCAAAAAACGCCTATAGAGCAGAGGAGCAATAATTGGAGCAGAACACATTCACCTAGACAAAGCTTACAAACATCATGGGAGGCACGGCTGGTGGAGGCTTGCGCCGTGTTGAGGTGGCTGGCCGGTGTCTTCGGCTTTATGGGCTTCTTCTTTGGTTGCTTTGGGGTAGCGAAGTCTGGGGCGGTTTGGGCTGGGGCTGCTGCGCTGTCTGCTTTTTGTGGGTTTTTTTGGCGTCCGGTTGTGGTGGTGTGCATTTTGAGAATGATTAAGGTCATTTTAAGGTCTCTGATTCAGCTAGGGATCAGGAAAAGGCCGAGCTCTGGGGCCAAGCGCCCTATTGAAGGGACTGCGGTCCATGCCTTGGATCGTAAGCAGTCGCAGAAGCCATCGAGCACTACGCGACTTCCAACTACTATGCTATGCGCCATTCAACATTCAATAATATGGACAGCAATTACGTGGACAAAATGAATCAATTGCAAGAAGTGGTGGATACATTAGGCAGGGTGGAGCTCATCATAAATGGGGCCTTTAGCCCGCATAAATTGAAAATGGAGATCAATATTTGAAGAAAGGGAAAGAAATATTGAGCGAGTCGATCAAACAGGAAAAGGAGGAGAAGGAGGACATAGAAGAAAAAGATGAAATGAGAAGCTGTAATGAAAAGATGGAAAAAGAAGAGGAGAATGAGAAGAATACAGAGGAGAAGGAGAAGAAAGAGAATAGGAAGAAAAATATCATTCAAAAATGAGGTGCTGGTGGAGAAGAAGAAGGAGGAGAGAAAATAAAAAGAAAGTTTTTAAAAAAAACTTTTCAGTTTCACTCCACTGCTTCGAAAAGATATATATTATCTTTTGTCTGAAAAAAGCTGTTTAGTCCATTTTTTGTGTTATAGATTTATTCATAAACCTATCTGTATTTGTTTCTTTGTCAATGTCTATGCCTCTATACGTTTTTATTGCCCCTAGAGTAACGCGTATTCACCGTTCAACCCGATTGAGGTCATGCATTTGCAACATTTTTGCTAGTGTCTGGTGTCGTGACGTCACCCCTCTCCCATTCCCATTATTGCTAAACAGACCCAATATTTTTGTCGCTATGCAGACCCAATATTCCCCATTTTAAATTCCCCTTGTCGCCAAGTTGCAAACGACCAAATTTAACATAAAAGTCCCACTGTCGCTAAAGTGCCCCCACCACTTCACTACCAAAGTGATATAAAACTTATGGGAACAGCTTTTTCCCTGAGCAATGTACATGAACTTCTAGAGATACATAGCTAGTCATCTAGTCGTTAATTTGAGGCAGACGATTTTAATTATAGACTGCTTCTTTCAGGGCAGATAAATATTGTGTGTTAACTGGTATCGTTTAATTACACATCTGACCTTTCAATACAATTTGCCTGACGTTTTTAGTTTATTCACATGCAAATTCTGAAATGTTATCTTTTTTGTAAACCTTGATTATATTAACATTTATTATTTTTACATATGTTCTACTATTGAGTCCCTTTTTTATTAGTCTGCAATATTCCTCTATTGAGGCCTTTTCGTTAGTCCTGCATTGTTCCATCATTGATGTCTTTTTATTAGTCCTTCAATATTCCATTTTTGATCTCTTTTCATATAGTTCTACAGAGTTCCATTAACGAGTAATTATTATTAGTCCCACAGTTCGATTAAAGAGTCTTTATTATTAGTCCTACAGGGTTCCATTATTGAGTCATTAGTATTAGTCCTGCAGAGTTCCATTAGTGAGTCCTTATTATTAGTCCTACAGAGTTCCATTAACAAGTCCTTATTATTAGTCCTAGAGTTCCATTAATGAGTCCTTATTATTTATTATTAGTCCTACAGAGTTCCATTAGTCCTTATTATTAGTCCTACATAGTTCCATTAATGAGTCCTTATTTTTAGTCATACAGATTTCCATTAATGAGTCCTTATCATTAGTCCTACAGAGTTCCATTAATGAGTCCTTATTATTAGTCCTACAGAGTTCCATTCATGAGTCCTTAGTATTAGTCCGTCCTGCAGAGTTAAACTACTGAGTCTTTTTTATTAATCCTGTAGTACAAATCCCTGGCTTATCTGCGAAGGTATCAATTTCCTTTGCTTAAACAGACGGTCATATGTGTTTGATACATTTATAGTTACCGCATCACGATGATACGATTGAGGTTTTGGGGAGGGGAGTTAGTAGTGGTGGTAGAAAGAGTTAGTTAAGAGCTCGAGTTACAACACTTCCGTCCTAACTCATCATTAACCAATTTTTTCTTCTCGTACGTATTATAAATAAGACCATACCAGCCGTTACAGCACTTTTTCGTCTTAACACGTGTATTCCACCTGCCAGATGTTCTATAAAGGATTCCTTCGCGTGTACACACGTAAATAAAGCAACGTGGAACCTATAAATCTCATAACTTAAGATGTTAATGTGTAAATGAAGGTAGCATATTTACATAGACGGTCTTAGTCCGTACCTATCTAACAAGGTTCACCTGGTTAAAAGGAGGAAGATGATGGAAACCAGGTGTGCTTAGTAAACATTATTTGCCATTTTTCGTTACTAATTATTTCCCATTGTTGGTGTAAGACAAAGGCTACAGCTTTCTCTGTGTTGAAATAATTAGCATTGATAAAATTTATCTGGTCGGCTTTTTGATAAAACCGGTTTATACATTTCATACCAACTTCACTATAGAAAAGAAACATGTGATAAATAAAACAATAACAAATAACAAAACATCATACGTAATACTAACTTAAATAAGCTGTGTAACATTGATTTAAATAAGCTAAATAGCATTGACCTGAATATTTTTACAGTTGATTTTGAATAGAAGAGATGTTTAATTTTAAACTGAATCTAGATCGGAGATTCTAGTTGTATTGCAGCACACATTCGAATCATTTTGAAATCTATACAAAAATCATATGCCAATATTTTCATTTTCTATCTTGATTGGTTTATGTTGATGTCAATGAGAGTATTCGTGCACGCACGCATGTCCGGACTTGCAGGATCACGTGATCTTCACTTATTCTTCATAAAGCATTAGGCAATAGCAATGTCTGGGCTACAGACCGAAAACTAAAGATGGTAGTAGCCAGGTTGTCTTTAATAAATATTCGTAGTCATTTAAATCACTAATTACTTTTCGTTTGATAGTTAATTCAAAAGTTAAGTTTACTTTTTTTTATCTATGGCATATTTAACACTGTTAGAATGTATCAATTCTGCTTTTTGACATACCTGCTTGACAATCACCTCAAATTTGTACTTGAGAAAGAATTAAAGTGTCAACCAATAACATAGACTTTTTTACAAAAATGACTGAAGTTAGAAGTAATGTCTAAGCAAAATGTTTTCCTATACGTGACGCTAGACTCTCTTTATTTTTTAACCACTAAATTCAAATTCAATTCCAAAATATCAACAACAAAACTAAGTACTTTCATGTCACTCACAATCAGCATGCAAAAACGAAAACATTGAATTAGGTTGTAAAATTTCAAGCTTTAGTTTGGGAGATTATTTAACTTTCCCCACCATACTACCCACTTTCGTACCACAAAAAATGATCGAGTAAATGATACCAGAGCTATAGTATTCAAAAGTCGCCAAGATACCACCACTAGACACCTGATAAAACCAGAATAGTGTAATAAACTCCTGTAAATGTAATAACCTTCATTAAATATAATAAATTTATCAATTGTAAATGTAAAAAAACATACTTTCTAGTTTTAGCTACAATCCTATAAAATACACACCTAATGTCAGGTAATGAACCTTATTTGACCATCAACAAAAATCTAATTTTGTAATGTTTTTCTTATTTTAAATTGTAAATGTAAAAAACATACTTTCTGGTTTTATCTACAATGCTATAAAATACACACCTAATGTCAGGTAATGAAACTTATTTGACCATCAACAAAAATATAATTTTGTAATGTTTTTCTAATTTAAATTGTAAATGTAAAAAATATACTTTTTGGTTTTATCTACAATGCTATAAAATACACACCTAATCTCAGGTATTGAACCTTATTTGATCATCAACAAAAATATAATTTTGTAATGTTCTTCTTATTTTAAATTGTAAATGTAAAAAACATACTTTCTGGTTTTATCTACAATGCTATAAAATACACACCTAATGTCAGGTAATGAAACTTATTTGACCATCAACAAAAATATAATTTTGTAATGTTTTTCTAATTTAAATTGTAAATGTAAAAAATATACTTTTTGGTTTTATCTACAATGCTATAAAATACACACCTAATCTCAGGTATTGAACCTTATTTGATCATCAACAAAAATATAATTTTGTAATGTTTTTCTTATTTTAAATAGTAAATGTAAAAAATATACTTTCTGGTTTTATCTACAATCCTATAAAATACACACCTAATGTCAGGTACTGAAACTTCTTTGACCATCAACAAAAATATTTTTTAAAAATGTTTTTCTTTTTTTAAACTTAAGATAAAACATATATTCACGGTTATTACAAATAAAATACAATGTAGACTTATGTTAGTGTAGTTATTTTTCTGTTTGAAGTAAAATGTTGAGCACGTAATTGGTTCGTATCAGCTGACTTTAAGAAGCTGACAAATTTAAGACTGACTCAATTAAATTTGTGTTTCTTAAATCCACGGTTCCACCCCTCACCAACAAGCAACTGACATCACCCACACCGCCATCAGTTTGTATGTACGTAGTGGGGCTAAATGATCCGCACTCCACATCTAAGAAAGCTGCTTTCGCAAATATCAGAAGAACAGTGCAGAGATCTCCGATAGATGCAGGACACATGGCTGGATAAGAAGGCTGACGAGATACAATAGTATGCAGACCGCAATGACACGAAGAGGTTCTACGTGGCGCTCAAGACAATCAACGGTCCCATTAAATCAGGATCTTCCTCCTTCCTCAGTGCAGAGGGGAACACGCTGATCCCTGATAAGGAAGAGATTCTCAAGCGCTGGACAGAACACTTCAATAGAGTCCTCAACCCTTCTTCCTCTATAAACGCTGAAGCCATCACTCGCATGTCCCAGGTCCCAACTAACGCTTCCCTCTCGGATTCGCCAAGTCTCACAGAAGTAAAGAAAGCAATTTAAAAGCCTATCCAGTAGCAAAGCTCCGGGCTCTGACTCCATCTCAGTGGAAGTATACGCAGCTGGTAGACCCCTACTGACGTAGAAGCTTACTGACTTCTTCGAGCCTATGTGAAGCAGAAGAGGATTCTTCAGGAGTTCAAAGACGCCTCTAATGTTCACCTCTACAGGCGGAAGGGGAACCAACAAGCATACAACAACCACCGTGTCATCTCCATATTATCCATTGCAGGGAAGATACTGTCCAGAATTCTGCTAAATCGACTAACCGCTCACCTGGAACAAGAGTCGGTGCGGCTTTAGGCAGGTTAGAGGCACCACGAACATGATTTGTTCAGCCAGACAACTCCAGGAGAAATACCAAGAGCAGAACGTAGGTCTCTACACCACTTTTGTGGATTTCACTGAGGCTCTTGACACAGTGAATCGCGAAGGTCTTTGGAGGATCATGGCAAAGTTTGGATGCACTGAGAAGTTCATCACTATGGTCAGACTATTCCACGATGGCATGCTCGCTAGAGTACGGGATGAAGGAGAGTTCTCCCTGCCCTTTCCAGTGACAAACGGTGTCAAACAGGGCTGAGTTCTAGCTCTGACCCTGTTCAGCGTTATGTTCAAAGCGATGCTGACTGACGCTTTCCGTAAGGGTGACATTGGCATCGATATCCGGTTTAGGACTGATGGTTACATCTTTAACCTGAGGGGACTGCTGGCTAAGATCAACGTACAGGAATACACTATCCGCGACCTCCTTTTTGCTGACGACTGCTTTGAATGCTTGTACTCAGTATGACATGCAAGAATGTATGGATCGGTTCTCCAAAGCCTGCACAGACTTCGGACTCACAATAAGTACGACGAAAACGGAAACCTGTACCATCAATTCCCTACACTGAACCCAGCATTACTATCGATGGCGAGAAGCTCGCTGTTGCAGCCAAGTTCATCAACCTTGACAACACCTTGTCACGCACAATCTCTATCGATGAAGAGGTCACCCTCAGGATTGCTCGTGCAAGTGCAGGTTTCACAATACTGTGTGGAGCAGAAGAGAAATCAGCCTTTAAACCAAGATCAATATGTACTGCGCAGTAGTACTGCCCTCTCTCTCTTGTACGAATATGAGACATGTACGGTGTACAATCGCCATGAAAGACAGCTAAATGCCTTTCACATGCGCTGCCTCAGAAAACTGCTCCACATCAAATGGCAGGACAAGACTCATGACACAGAAGTCCTCCAGAGAGCTGAGATGACAAGCGTCCATGCCATGCTCACAAGGTTACAACTCCGCTGGGCTGGCCATGTCTGCCGTATGCCTGGCGAGCGCATCCCGAAGAAACTATTTTATGGGGAACTAGCTGAAGGCAAGAGTTCCAGAGGAGGCCAAAAGAAACGGTGCAAGGAAACGCTCAAATTCTCAATGTGGCATTGATCCAGACAGCTGTGAGCAGCTTGCCGAAGACCGCGGTGCCTGGCGTCACCAGATCAACTCAGACACAACTGCTTTTGAAGAGTGCCAGGTCAATCAGGCTAAACATACACGTCAACAGAGGAAGAACAGAGCCAGCGCAAACCCTCAATCGATATAGGCCCCGACAATTCCCTGCCCTCGTTGCCATAAACTCTTAAGAGTGCGGATTGGCTTCACAAGCCACCTACACATTCACAGACGAGCCCAGACGTGAAGTCATGGTCGTCTTTGAGAACGAATGACGAACAACATGCACCAACTTAAGTCTCATGCTGGTTCGACTAATTTTTTGTACTAAGACGATACCTGCATGAACATTTAACAGAAAGATATATGATATGGGGATGGGGCAAAAGAAGACTTCATCGCTTCATTCAAGATACTTTATAAATGGATGAAGATTTCCGA
Organism: Potamilus streckersoni; assembly: GCA_016746295.1. Taxonomy (NCBI): domain Eukaryota; kingdom Metazoa; phylum Mollusca; class Bivalvia; order Unionida; family Unionidae; genus Potamilus; species Potamilus streckersoni. The sequence continues at coordinate 4,876,597 of JAEAOA010000708.1, forward strand.
ATATGACTCAGATTTATCAGCTACTGTAACGGTCAATATTAATTTCCAGAATTGCGTTGGGTAAATAGTCACGAATTGGATTAGTACACTGAGAGTGCAAATGCGAATGATATGGCTTGTGGAATATATTTTAAGGGTTATTGGAGTTTCCTTCATTTGTCAGAAGATTGGTAAATCAAAGGTGTGGTAACAAAAATGGGGAATAAAAGTAGCCAGTACAAGTTCACAAGAAGACAAAACAAACAAACAAAAAAAACACAATAAAAAACAACAACAAAAACAATCTCCAACACACTGCGCGAAGTATATATTGTGGTCGCTGTTTTCCTTATTTCCAAGGACATGTCAGTTGAAGGGTTCATAACACATGGCGATAACATAAATTATTTTTCTACAACCAAACTAACAACCACATATCCACTATCCTCGAAATTCTTACTTGCATAGTTCATATTGATGCAATTTTCAATGTTTTATCAGTATGCCTTTCTAAACCGTAGATCAGTATTTCATGCCACGTTGTCGAAACAGAACCTAACACCAAATGCTTATAATTATTCCAGGCTCACATCACTAAACACCTATATGAGAAAATCTCAAGAATTCCATATGTAAAGAAATTTGACAGTAGCCATTTTACAAAACTGATGTATGTTACTATAAATTGTGACGAGTATGAACAAGGTCTGTACACAGTAAGTGAAAAATATAACTGAAAAAATGTCTTCCCAACACTGAATTCCCATAGTCAAATAAACAAATGCTAAAATTTAAATAATAAATACAAAAAAAATACCCTTGGTTTGTTTCAGCATATTGAGGCATGCAACATTTTTGGAGCTCATTCTCATAACATTGGCATTGAAAATGGGGGTACAAAATGCAGGATAAAAGATACTCTTGTCTGACAGGTAACGAAGCATTAGTGGCAATAATAAGCTAACAAAACAAAAAAATCTATATATCATGAAATTTGTTTGAAAACTAGTGTTGTTTACTACACAAATACTATTCGCTTCATATATTCCAGGTGGAGATACCAGGCAAGCAGATGCTGACAATTTTCACTCACTGGTACCAGAGACCGATCGACATATATCCCCCATGCAATTACTGCTATCAAAGGCGAAGAAGAATGCCTGTTAAAAAGGCATCTTAAACTGAAAAACGAGGTCACTGTAAGACAAAAAAAAATCATTTCCAGGTTTCCGAACAGTGCACGACATGGTCCAAACCCCAACCCCCCACATCCTGCCTGAAACTGAACTAGCTGTGTGGCACGTTTAAAACTCCAACAAAGTTTCATCTATCTTGGACCTAAAATTTCTGGGTTTAAAGCTGTGGGAGATAACAGTTTACAGCTGCAAATAACTGCCCCACCCAAAAGTTTTTTTAAAATATTTCATGTAAATAAAGGATGTTTTCTTAAACAGAACATACAAGGCATTAATAAGAGAATCTCATTCCAAGACAGGTCTGCTGGGGCTAGCAACATTTGTGTTATCATCGGGGTGGGGAGGAGGAGGTGGGTTATGACTTTGTATCAGTACTTACAAGTTGTCCCTTACTGTTAGGTCCATTCCAAGGTAAAGCTCTGAGTTACAGTTTTCAGAACATGTCCATAACAACACCAGACCTATGGTCTGTAAAAACACCAGACCTATGGGATTAGATCTTATTCACATGATTAGATCCTATTCATACAAGTTTCATTGTTTCATTCTTTCCACATGGGATCTTCTACTACGCTTCCATGGACGACTTTTCAATTGATAAAATAAAGAACTAGAGCGGTGGAGTCTTATGTCCTACATGAATGCATATTATATATATATATATATATATATATATATATATATATATATATATATATATATATATATATATATATATATATATATATATATATATATATGTATGTGCATGTATGTATGTATGTATGTATGTATGTATGTATGTATGTATGTATGTATGTATGTATGTATGTATGTATGTATGTATGTATGTATGTATGTATGTATGTATGTATGTATGTATGTATGTATGTCCTTTCTTCTCATTAAGTTCAAGGACACGGGTTGACATCAATGTCACCTTTCTTTTCATCAAGTTCAAGGACACAGCTCGACGTAAAGGTCACTAATAAAAGTCACAAATTATGTGACTTCCAAATGCTGGATGGCAAAACTGTCCATTTATTCCAGAGTCAATAATTCAGATTTATCAAAAGGAAAAAAACTCACTAAAATTTAAAGTTTCAAAATTTCAGATTAATCAAAAGCCAAAATACAAAATTTAAAGTTTCAATCAAACCCTATCAAATTTGGCATGATGTAAAATAAAACGTCGACTACCATTGCAATGCAGTGCATCAAGCAGGGTTAAATACCAACTGATTTGGTACGATAATTTGAATACTTTAAACTCCAGTCTTAACAAAGAATATGTAATCCCAACAACAAAAACAAAGCAAGGTGTAATCTAAATATACAAACGACAAACTTTAAATATATACATTGAAAACAAGCTAAATTAATAAAATAGAATATATTATCCTCTACGATACATTAGACACCTGACTTGCATTGGTATATTTCTAAAAAACGAAATCTAACCAATTTGTTCAACTGCCTAAATATCCAATATATCAAATAAAATTGATCATGTTTACTGACCATTTTTCAGTCCCTGCTGATCATACACTACTGTAGTCGCAACCTACAAATTGATAATACATCTTGAGTGGGTTGGGTTCTGATTTCGGAATTTAACTTCTCAGTTGGCATTGAGCACACACAAAGACAGACAGACAGACACACACACGACAGGTGCCCCTAAAATTCAAAAGAAACTAAATGGGAATACAAGCCAACGATATGACATACCATCTTGAAAAAGGTGAGCAGAAAACAATGATCTCGTCAAGAAGAAAAGAAAGAACGCCTATGTGCATATATATATATATATATATATATATATATATATATATATATATATATATATATATATATATATATATATATATATATATATATATATATATATATATATATATATATACAGAGAGAGATTGCAAGTTGCCTCGATACACTTTTTTATTGTATGTACATTTGCGTGTTTTCCTGTATGAAAAATGCTAGTCAGCAAAAGCCCTAAAGTACAGTGTTATGTATTATCCGAAATCCTTAGTCAAGTAGAGCGTATATACCACATGCTGGCACACTGTGTTCCGTATTATCCGAAATCCTTAGTCACGTAGAGCTTATATACCACAGGCTGGCACACTGTGTTCCGTATTATTTGAAACGTTTAATCAAGTATAGCGTATATACCACATACAGGCGCTATCTATACAATACACGTTTTCAGCCGAGGCCACCTCTATGTATCAGTATGTGTAAACGATGCTCATAAAGAAAATAACAAATCTTTAAAAAAACATCTGTTGCTAATACGAAGTGCTGACACTGATTATGATAATTTCTGTATACATCCGAATTTGTGTTATCGACAGTATTTGTATAGAGTTTATGGATTTAAACGATTAAACAACAAAATAAAATATTTTTAGTAGTTCAATTTATCAGAAGTGTAAAAAGATACCTTAAATATTCAAACCAATGGTCTAGAAATTAATCACCGTTCAAATGTGTGTTCCTTTTAATTTGTAACCTACGGTACACATGTTTCTGACAAACAAAACAAAAACTGAAAAAAGCGCAAAGAAACCAAACAATTTTTTTTCTTTTATCTGTTGAATCTAGTGTTTGCAAGTTCTGATACAGATTTAGCAGCGACTGTTACATGGGCATCATGAATGTATAAACATGTAATAGTGAAAGAAAAACCACACTATACTCTACTAATTGAATATATTATCTGTCATTTTAAATTTATAGTGAAAAGAATGTGAAAGGTAGTGTCTGAGATAAGACTGTGAAAGAAAGAGTCTAAGAAAAGACTGAAAGGTAGGGTCAAAGATAAGACTGCGAAAGGGTGGGCATGTAAGGTATGATCTAAGATAAAACAGTGAAGGGTAGGGTCTTAATTAAGACTGAAAGGTAGGGTTCAAGGTAAAACTGAAATGTAAAATCTAAGATAAGAATGTGAAAGGTAGGGTCTAAGATAAGAGTGAAAGGTAGGGTAGAAGATAAGACTGAACGATAGGTTCTAAGAGAAAACTGAAATGTAGGGTCTAAGATAGGACTGAAAGGAAGAGTCTAAGACAAGACTGAAAGGTAGGGTCAAAGAAAAGACTGTGAAAGGAAGAGACTAAGATAAGACTGAAAGGTAAGATCTAAGATAAGACTGAAAGGTAGGGTCTAAGATAAGATTGTGAAAGGATGGGTCTAAGATAAGACTGAAAGGTAGGGTCTAAGATAAGATTGTGAAAGGATGGGTCTTAGATGAATCTGAAATGTAGTGTCTAAGATAAATCTGAAAGGTAGGTTCTAAGATAAGACAGATAGGTAGGGTCTAAGATAAAACTGATAGGTGGATCTGAGATAAAACTCTGAAAGGTAGGGTATAAGATAAATTTTAAAGGTAGGGTCTAAGATAAGACTGAAAGTTAGGGTCTAAGATAAGACTAATAGGTAGGGTCTAAGATAAAACTGTGAAAGGTAGGGTATAAAATGAGACTGAAAGGTAGGGTATAAGATAAGACTAAAAGGTAGTGCCTAAGATAGATAAGACTGGAAGGTGGGGTCTAAGATAAAACTGTGAAAGGTAGTGTCTATGATAAGACTAAAAGATTGGGTCTACGATAAGACGGAAAGGTATAGTATAAGATAAAACTGTGAAAGGTAGGGTCTAAGATAAGACTGAAAGGTAGGGTCTACGATAAGACTGAAAAGTAGGGTCTAAGATAAGACGGAAAGATAGGGTCTACGATAAGACTGAAAAGTAGGGTCTACGATAAGACTGAAAGGTAGGGTCTAAGATAAGACTGAAAGGTAGGGTCTACGATAAGACGGAAAGGTAGGGTCTACGATAAGACGGAAAGGTATAGTGTAAGATAAAACTGTGAAAGGTAGGGTCTAAGATAAGACTGAATGGTAGGGTCTACGATAAGACTGAAAAGTAGGGTCTAAGATAAAACTGAAAAGTAGGGTCTAAGATAAGACGGAAAGATAGGGTCTACGATAAGACTGAAAGGTAGGGTATAAGATAAGACGGAAAGGTAGGTTCTAAGATAAAACTGAAAAGTAGGGTCTAAGATAAAATGGAAAGGTAGGGTATAAGATAAGACGGAAAGGTATAGTATAAGATAAAACTGTGACAGGTAGGGTCTAAGATAAGACTGAAAGGTAGGTTCTAAGATAAAACTGAAATGTAGGGTCTAAGATAAGACTGAAATGTAGGGTCTAAGATAAAACGGAAAGGTAGGGTATAAGATAAGAATGTGAAAGGTAGGGTCTGAGATAAAATGTTAAAGGTGACACAGTAAACTTACTTAACTAACACATGTAATATAATATAGTTGAAGAAAAGGCGATTAAGGTTTGGAAATTACCGCTTTTCATGGAAATACACTTTTATTCTTAAGAATTCAATGTTCATGAAGATATGAGTCGTCTAAGTTGTTAGTTAAGTGGAGTGGGCACACTTGATTAGTTAAGTAAGGTGAGTACACTTGATTAGTGAAATAGGGTGAGCACACTTGATTAGTTAAGTATGGTGAGCACATTTAATTAGTTAAGTAGGTTGAGCACACATAATTAGTTAAGTAAGGTGAGCACACTTGATTAGTTAAGTATGGTGAGTACACATAATTAGTTAAGTAAGGTGAGCACACTTGATTAGTTAAGTATGGTGAGTACACATAATTAGTTAAGTAAGGTGAGCACACTTGATTAGTTAAGTAGGGTGAGCACACTTAATTAATTAAGTATTGTGAGCACACCTGATTAGTTAAGTAAGGTGAGCACACTTTATTAGTTAAGTAAGGTGAGCACACTTAATTAGTTAAGTAGGGTGGGCACACTTGATTCAAGAAAAATACATCAAATCGAAATAATATGCATCAGGTGTCCTACCATGGACGCGGAGGAATTTTTATTCGGTCAATTTATTTATATCCAAGTAATATCTCAAAAGGCATAAGTAATAAATTAATTTACTTGAATTTACCCGAATCCAAAGCCATGCTAAATAAAACAACGCAACAAGTTATTTTTTTTAAGTTACCTGAATCTAAGGCGTAGTTATATAAGTAAAGCAACGAGTTAAATTATTTGAACATATCTGAAACCAAAGCCGGTTTACATAAGTAAATGCATCTAATGCCTGCCAAAAATGGGACATCAGCATACTTCCACATTTCAAGAATACTAACAAAGACTTAGAATGTCTTGTATGAAAATCATGGCGAATTTTACAGGACATATAATATATTACTACGATTAAAATAAGACAGTCCCTGAGTTGAAATTGAAAAAGGTCATCAAAAGAGACAATAATATGTGTTGTTTGTATAACATATAATTATCAACCAAGTTCCATCTCGCGTTTTTTAAATAAAAAAATCATTAGTAGAATAATGCTGGTTATATGTTTTATTTATTCGTGCTAGATTGAAGATTGGTAAAGCATAAAAATGTACCTGAAAGAAAAATCAAAGAACAAGCAACATACATTTGATCAAGTATTCATATTTTTATTAAAAATTCGCAAAGACATTTCTGGCGCAAAGTTCTGTGAGAATTCTGCAATTGTCTAAAAAAAAAAAAAATCCACGGCCTAGACAGCTTGACAGGGTGGTTGATCACATTACGTTTGTTACACATCCGTCAATACATAACGGGCAAACTTGTACTCTCTATGATAAAGGACAAAGTCTCAATTATGACTAAGGACTCGTATACGACGAATTATTACTTTTATGTAAAGGTTAACATTTGTTTTATTTTATAGAAATATGGACAATGATCTAGATTTAATTTTATAGTGGAAATACATCATTAGAGCAAAATTGTTGCTTCTACCGCATCTGCAACGGCAAGTGAAGTTCGAACATTTCAAAAATATACATCCAATTTGCACACGGCTTCATGATGAACTGATAAATGAGAGTAAATTTAACACGTTGAAATACTTGTCAACAAGGACCAACGAAAATACTTGTTATTTCCTTGTACCGTAATTTATTACGATAAGTTTTTGCTGGATAATGTTTATGCTAGCTTTTGACTAACTGTCCCACATTTAAATGATTTTAACAAATTTGAAATTTTATCTTTCTTCAAAGGGAAATATTTACTGTTTAATGTTTAGAGAATCACAAGACAACGATCACCAACTTTCTTTGTCTTTTAAAAGTCATTTAATATTATTGTTCCCGATTTCAGTAAGTTAAACGTAGTGTGGTGATGATTAATTCCCATGGGTGCTCAGTTTCCCAGGTGAAGGACTTTGGAATATAAGTGTTTCTGTCATGTACTTTTACATCTGCTGTATTAATTTGCTACAAAAAAGGTGTTAATCATCTAGCCCCATTTGTTCTTGGATTTCGTCAAATGATATACTCACTTATATATGGGAAAGACAATAGGGTAACATCCGCAGATGAAATATTAGCATTTGAGTTATAATAGAGATGTAAGGGCAATGCTTGACAAAAAATGTTCATGGAGTACTTACACTAGTGGCGAGAAGGGATAATTTATCCAAACAGTAATGTTTAAGCGAGAAAAAATATTTCTTTCCCAGCCCAAGAGGTCATTTTTGTTCCTTTAGCATATTTTCCCTACTGGATAATGAACAATAAATGTCAGACGATGACCAATAAATATGTCAAACCCAGATTGGCATCGCAGTAAAAATCACGATGATAAAAATCCCGCATGGAATTGCGGAAATACTTAGAACGTTTTCGTTGCTAATGTTCTGGAAGACTGAAGCTAACGTCAAGACCAAAATTACAGGAGGCAGGGCTTGTAGTCTTGATTAATTCTATCCCATGTTATGTCTGTCCTTTAGGACAGTGCTCAGCTTTTAATAACATTTTGAATCAATCGCCTTAAACTGAAATGGTCATTTAAAGGAATGGGAATTTACATAAACAGTTATAGTGCTCTCTATTAATGATAACGTGTTTGCAGGTGTCTAAGACCTATAGTGGTTAGAAATGGTTAGCACTTTTAACTTTTAAAATTTCACAAAAAAGCTTTAAATTCATATTAAACTTTGCTAAAATATTTACTTCGAATTAGACTTCGCTAACAAGCGTGAAAAGATTGGAATGAATCTTTTAAGGACTAATTATACATGTTGTGTCATACAACTTTCATGTCAGTATTATAGGTACCCGACCATTCTTTGCATCATGTCAGTATTACTGGGTGCACGACCATTCTTTGCATCATGTCATTATTATTGAGTACCCGACCATTCTTTGCATCGTGTCAGTATTATTGAGTACCCGACCATTCTTTGCATCATGTCAGTTCTGGGTACTCGACCATTCTTTGCATCAAGTCAGTATTACTGTGTACTCAAGTATTCTTTGCATCATGTCAGTATTATATATTACAAGACCATTGTGATATGTTCTTCAGTATATTTGTCACTGTCCATAAAAATACAGGTCAGTGAAGATATAATCGAAAGTACGTATAATACCTAACAACAGGTTGAACTCAAAATTAAATTACTTTCTGCATATCATGATTCTGACATCTGCAAAAAGAATCATATCTCCCAATATTTTTTATTATCCCTAATCTGTACGTATCAGTTCCTCCAGAAGACAGACGAGTATCTGGGGGGTAAAAGGCATCGTATCTTTGCATCTTGCGCACTTTGGTTATCAATATCGTTTCCTCTCTATGATAATCATACGTCTCAACATGTAACAGAGAGTCGACGTTATCAGAGATTTATACGTAACTGCCTGTTGTATGTCAAAGCATCAATATTATTCAACGTTTGTAAATTTTCCGTGACATAACGCTACTTATGACTTGTATTAATAAATTCTCTCTCTCTCTCTCTCTCTCTCTCTCTCTCTCTCTCTCTCTCTCTCTCTCTCTCTCTCTCTCTCTCTCTCTCTCTCTCTCTCATATGTTGGCTGACACAATTGGTCTTGTCAGGTGTTGTAGGAAATGCCTGCCTTATAAACACCAATTACTTTTGTACAACTTTTTATAAGTTCTTTTAGCCATCTTTTAATGAATAGATCTCTATCTCTACTTTAGAAACGAAACTGGAAAAAGAACAAAAGACTTATCAAACTCGCGTGTGCACGCGCAGTGAGTGTATTTTTCTGTAAAGAGCGCAGTGGGACGTATAATTTCTTCTTAAATACTTGCCATTGGTTGATAAATGGAAATTTTATGAAGTCTAGCCATGGGTTTAGACTGCACTTATGAAAAAGACGATAGATGTTTTGTGTTCTTTAAAATAATTTAAACATGTGTATACACCACATGAGCCTGAGGAGGCTAGATGTTGTGTCCTCATTTACCCTGACTTATTCCTCTCTAATTTCAAATCCATACAGCCCCATCCGACAGCACCAGCCTTACGTCAAAACTTGTTGTTAACATAGCGCCAAATATCCTCCATATCCAACACCAGATATTGGTAGTATGAGGCCCTAAAGCAAGTTCAGTGTTGCATACCCACCCACCATTACTTCCCCATCTAGCACCACATTTAATTGGGCCTTGTCCATTTAAAAGTCGCATATATATTCACAATCTGAAAAACAAAACAATTTTTTAAAAAATAAATGAAATAATAAATGTAGGTCTTTCTTACCATAGAGCTACCAGACTAACCATATTTACATCAATTACTGATTGTGTATACCAGAACTATACTGTTGCAATACTCACCTGAAGGTAGATGCTTGGGGATGCGGCTGAGCCCCATGCAAACCATATCCCGACCCCTAAGCTTATCCATGTCTTCCTGCCAGATAGGGGCTTCTGTTCCCTTCCAGATCGTGTTGTCCAACCCGTGTAATTGTCCCAGAGACTCCCACCGCTGGGCCATGGCCCGGTACCCAAGGTGGCTCAGGGCAATACAACGACACTGGCTGGGGCAAGAGTCCGACTCACTCACACGGGGGCCCGTCCCGTACCCAAAAACCAAATATTGAGTATTTCTCAAGGTCAGGAGTAATAGTACTAAAAAGAAACGAAATGCAGACTCCATTGTCGGCATCATTTCCTTTGATATTTAGGCAATATAAAAATATTTTTTATAAAGGCGAAATCAAAGAAACATCCCAAAAGATTCAAAGTACACAATGTATAAGAAATAGTATGGTTTACATGAAACAAGCTCCTCATCATTAACTGCATGCATCACTTTAACTAGGATTCAGTACTAAACATCGCATTGAACATTTTTTTTCTCTCTTTGATCATCGTCGAGAATCAGGAAGGCACCCTGCGTGGTCACCCTGAGGGTAAGAATGCGGAGGAGTGGAACAGTATAAGCCCAGTGGATGAGTGATTAAAATGCGTGTTTATCCAGAGATAATAAAGGCTCCATTAGAATACATATATAGTAACCAAGTTTAAACATCTTACTCGCAAAAATCCCATTACTTCATACTTTGAACCAGAATACCTAACCTCCACATCTTTCTGGTTAAGCTCCGCAATCACTGTTCAAAAACTGTTCTTGTGTTTTTGTAAGGTGTTTAAGCTACAATTAGTTACACTTAACGGATGTTGGTGAAGACTCTATCCATTAGGGATACGTAAATATAATCTCATTACCATAAGTCACTGACATTTGGATCACCCCGGGCTTATGGAAATTGTCGTAAAACTTAGCTGATTGGAACAAATGGTCGGAGTATTTGAAAAACTGATACGTTACATTCTCAGCGCGACAAAAAACAAAACAAAAAAAACCAACAAAGAAACAATATAAGCACTGGTAATTAAGAATATAAATAAAGATGAATTCTACGAAATATTTCGTGATCGATTTCTCTATTTTATTTTTATAAATACACTAATGTTTCTGGTGATATTAGTTGCACAGAATGTCTGAAAGATTGTTATGTCAGGGGCGGAACCTGGAAATAAGAGGCGGAGCAAGACCCTTCAAAAAATAACATGAAAGCGAAACAACAGGAATGTTTACAATAGTACACTTTCTTTATAGCTAGATACTTAAAGTATGCCCTGGCATTACTTTAAATGCAAAAGCTTCTGGGAGCATCTCCCACGGGCTCAACTGAGTGGTTTCATCCCACAGACCCCGTACGTACATGCTTACTCAACCCCTAAACCACTCTTGGATCCACACGCCTTTTGGATCTTACATTGTATTATAATTAACACGTATAGGTTTAGCTGTCAAACATATTACTGTTTATCAAACACGCCTAAAAAGAAAATGACAGAGTAAGCAAAGATTTTCATTCTTCGGAAATTACTTCCAAACTTAAGATTAATTTCTATGCTCACCTTAAAGGACGTTATAATTTATTACTATCCTTGCAGTTTGAGAGAAAGAGGTATTTCTTGCTTTATAACTGTGATTTCCCCATAAAGCAGTGAACAACGATTTTTGTTCCAACTCAGATCTTACAATACTCTCGTCAGTTTAGAGTGTATCAAATGCCCGAATGAATTAGACTGTCTGGTCTTCATTGCTGATAAAGATCTGAAATGTGTATCGCGAGATAAGTATCCTACTTTCCGATAGTAATGCACAAATTAACTGCATTTACTATACAAGTTTATGTGATTATAAAATAACTTATCTCTTAGTTAAACTACCTCAGAAATTAATAATTTTTATTTTTAGTTATATTCCGATTTTCTTTGCTCGAGTTCCTTTTACGGATCTGAACGACCAGATCATAATATGTAACCAATATTTTATTTTTTAAAGAAAAGAAATATTCTCTAGATTGGATGAAAAAACGCAGATACGTTTTAATAAACACTGTCTCTTTCCCTAAAATGTTGATTTAAAATATTGATGTAATACACAAGAAAACGTTAACTAGTTGGTGCAATCTTAAGGATCATCAATTTGCATCCTAAAACAGAAAATATTTTAATATTTTAATATTTTTTGTCAGAGTATAGAAAGAAGAAAGTTTTCAATGAAGAATTGCTAAAGGCTACTTTTTTAAATATATGAATGAGATGACCTGTGGGATTTAATGATTCATGTGTTACAAAATTCTTCAGTGGATATCGCATCTAGGATCACCTAATTAAATAAAAACGTAAAACGTTAGGTATAGTTCTGTTTTTCATGGTCAAACTTTGTTATCGACATTTATCACATTACAAACTGAATATTTGCACACCAAATCACCGTTTCTGACACATATTCTCACGTTCCAAGTGAAGAAGCGCGCCGCTAATGACTGGTCACTCTTTTATGTGTATTACATTCGTTGATAAAAAATGACAAGGAAAGAAAGTGTTCTTAACATAGGCTGTACTCACCAAATTTGTGTTAGTAGTATATCTATTGAGAGAAACTGACCAGTCAATGTAAATCTCATATAATGCGAGATCATTTCTGGAACCATTCATTTTGTTTTCTTCATAATTTCCTTTAAATTTAAAATATACGTAGTTCCTGGATCACAGTGCATATTTTTACTGTCTTTTTTACATTAATGGAGAGAAATTGTTATGAAAATGGTTAATATCGGCTGATATAAAACAACCTAAATCAGACCTGATTGCATGTCTTTGGTACACATATACTTTTCATACCTGAATATTTGTGATGACATTAATCTAGAAAAAATATTTTGTTTCAGCATAATTGAATCTTCCATCTTTATGGTAACATGGACCATCATACTGAAATATTACTGACATGATCAAACAACTTAAATCAGACCCGATTGCATACTACACATATACTACACATATACTTTTCATATCTGAATATTTGTGATGACATTAATCTAGAAAAAATATTTTGTTTCAGCATAATTGAATCATCATACTGAAATATTACTGACATGATCTCTCTCTCTCTCTCTCTCTCTCTCTCTCTCTCTCTCTCTCTCTCTCTCTCTCTCTCTCTCTCTCTCTCTCTCTCTCTCTCTCTCTCTCTCTCTCTCTCTCTCTCTCTCTCTGATATGATTCAGGACTATTTCATTATTTTAACATTTACAGATATATTACTTTTATTTTTAAAGTTAGAAGCCCCTTCATTTGACCAATCAATGTATCTAATTAAGTTATATTAAAATTGAATTCTGATGCTTTATCTACTTGATCGCTCGATGTATTTACACTGATGCAGGTGTTTATTTTAACCCGTTCTGGCAAATCTGTGAGATTCATCTGAGCGGTTGATACCTTTTCATACGCAAAATTTACTATACTAAGATGTATAAAATATTGGAAAATAATAATGCGATTATCAGATGGTACATATCCGCATTAGTGTTATATTGATAAAGACGTAGAGTCAAGTGGGCTACGAAGATTGAAGATATGGTTCATCAGTATAGCTTTGTATGGATCACACTAAATGTTGGCAATGAAAGGGAATTTATTTAGGAGTTCATACATTGGATTAGAGACAGAGCATTTAAAAGTTGATTAGAGCATAATACTAATTCCTCATAATAGTACAATAGAATCAGTATAAATCCCCAGTAAAATGAGAGAAATACCTGCAATTTACCTTTTAAGTTAAAAAAACAAACAAAACATTTAGCATTTAGTGCAACTAAGGCGTTCAAGCCATAAACTAATGGTTGAAACAGGAAGATGAAGAAAAAAAAAATGATCGAACATTCAGGTTTTGTGAACTGTGCAGGAGAAGAAATATTTATATAATACAGGATGAATTTCATTTTGTTCGTGTTTGCCCAGAATATAAAAGTATTAGAAGACAATGTATAAAAATATGTATATTATGTACAACCAAGCTCTGAAAAATTTGTTTCGATTATAGCTAGCAGTAATGTGGTGATGCTGTATAATTTATCACTTCATGTACAGATCATTTCATGTATTGATCACTTCATGTACAGATCATTTAGTGATGTGGTAATGCTGTATAATTTATCACTTTATGTACAGATCATTTCATGTACAGATAACTTTATGTACAGATCATTTAGTGATGTGGTGATGCTGTATAATTTATCACTTCATGTACGGATCATTTCATGTACAGATCATTTAGTGATGTGGTGATGCTGTATAATTTATCACGTCATGTACAGATCATTTAATTACAGATCACTTTATGTACAGATCATTTAGTGATGTGGTGATGCTGTATAATTTATCACTTCATACACAGATCATTTAATTACAGATCACTTTATGTACAGATCATTTAGTGATGTGATGCTGTATAATTTATCACTTCATGTACAGATCATTTCATGTACAGATCACTTTATGTACAGATCATTTAGTGATGTGGTGATGCTATATAATTTATCACTTCATATACAGATCATTTCATGTACAGATCACTTTATGTACAGATCATTTAGTGATATGGTGATGCTGTATAATTCATTTCTTCATGTACAGATCATTTGCTAGGAAAGAGGCTTTTTGATTTCTACCCGAATAAAATCATGTGAAAATGTCTCTCTTCGGAAAAAAGTGTATAAATACATAAAGAACTTGGGTATCGTCTGTATTAAAGAAAACGTGGTATTCCAAATGTGTATATTATACATAGAATTTTGCATTATGGGCCGAAGGTCTACATTATTGAAATAAAGCGATTTTGATTTAATTTTGCTTTTCTTTGATATTTAATCCTGTCAAACACAAATCTTGTAATTTTTATTCGTGTTCAGAATAGACATGAATCATTCAAAAATAGTGTCTTCTATCACAGTTTGTTTCTATCATCTATTATCTTTTCAATAGATTCAGAGGATTCCTTCTATGGTCGAAAAGACTCTACTCCACGTGTTTTCCGTCCCCACCTTATATCAGTTCATACCGGTCTTAAAGTGTAATTGAGCTTTCACTGAATAAAATGTTTGAGTGTTTCTACCGATGACCTTTTTCAAATATTGTTCAAGATGATTAAAAATTCACACAAATCTTAATTGCTATACAACTGTTAAATGTATCCTCATTAAAAAATTTACAACTAAAAAATCTTAATGTTTTTTCGTTATGATTATTTGTTTAAATTTTGTTTCTTCGTTTGTTCCACTAACGTTTTATGAAACATATTAAATGTAGATGTAATTACATTATTACGCACTTTGGTAATTGCATATAAAGTATCCAACTGACAATTTTAAATTATTTAACTGAAAATATTTCAATTTATTATATACTTAATAATGAGATGTTGAAATAGATCAAAGAGAGAAAATTATATCGCCATTGTTGCGACATCACTTTTGAAACAACTTTCTTTTCCCATTTAAGAAATATATAGCATCATTTTTGTTAAAAAAGTTATTAATTGGATAAATTATACAGTTTGAAGCATTAATTGTACGATATATGTTTGTAAAAGCAGGCTGTCAAAATATTGTTGTAAATTTTGTAACTTCTTTTCATCAATGTAGCAATGCAACCGTTATTAGCACTAGTAGAGAATCGACGGTTTTTGTTTTTTGCACAGAAGAAATCTACTTTTTAAAAAGTAGATAAAAGGAAATGTTTCATTCATTAACTGGAGATATTTGTATTGTCAATCATGACACTAAAATGTTTCCACTTCACTATTGAAATATTTTTATATCTACTAAAAATGTAGATATCCTCCGTATACTTAAAGTTCAGATTTTACATGCAAGCTTTGCTTTTGTACTATTAAATCAACTGAATAAACACACACACACACACACCCATTCCCCCTTGCGGCCGTAATTTCTTTTTAAGTAAATTACGGAGACATACGGCACACATATTAAGATGATCTTAGAAAACTCATCGAAATATTATTAGTAATATGCCCCCCCCCCAGTTGAATTGGGCCCTGATTGTCTAGAGTTTCAAACTGAATGGTATGGCAAGTCAAGGGACAGCAAAAGAGCGATATGTCAGTTAATCGATGAGTTTGAAAAAGCTCCGCGTCTTCATTTTTAGTTAGGTTCAAAAGTAAATTTAGTAGATAATAAATAATATAAAAACAACAACCACCACAAGATAAACAAACAAAAAATAAAAGAAATATAAGAAAATAAAGTGAAAACACTACTAATATAATGAAGGTACATTTTGTGGTTTTGTGGAGCTCAACGGCACATGATAGGCTGCACATAGTTGCCAGTATCTTTGGTGGAGGAAGGACCAGGGAAAAACCATCGACCTACGGGAAACTACCGGCAAGTTTTTTTCTCATACCGTGTTGGTCGAGTAAGACTCTAACTCAGAGGTGAGAGGCTAGTAATTGACAGGAACAACGATTCAACTCGTAAGGGGGCAAAAAATGCACCTATTTAGAGATATAAAGTACAGCTGTTTTAGATATTGCGCCTGTATGTATGTATGTATGTATGTATGTATGTATGTATGTATGTATGTATGTATGTATGTATGTATGTATGTATGTATGTATGTATGTATGTATGTATGTATGTATGTATGTATGTATGTATGTATGTATGTATGTGTGACCGTGTTATAATTAGGTCACCATGACATACATTTGAATCTTGCATGAGATATTATTTTTAATACAGTCGTTGGCAACTATTAACCTTATAGTCGTCAAATTTCGGAAATTCAATAATTCTGAGCAGTGATCCTCCCAGTTTTCTGTTAGGCCACTATGGCCTACTTTTACACAGGTAAAACTTCTTCTCTTTCTTTTATTTGCTACACTGACATAACGTAACAAAACCACCATCGCCGTTGTTTTCGGTAAAATTTGTACATATAGTATGTGATCTCAGTCGTGTCCGCTTATATATATATATATATATATATATATATATATATATATATATATATATATATATATATATATATATATATATATATATGTATGTGTGTGTGTGTGTAAGTGTGTGTGTGTAAGTGTGTGTGTGTGTGTGTAAGTGTGTGTGTGTGTGTGTCCGCCCGATGATATGTCCATCTTTACATAGTAGATTATAGTTTAAGGAACGTAATCTTTACTTTAACGAAAATAAAAAAAATCTGGATGTTTAAAAAATGTTTTACATAACACAAAAAGTTTGGCAATAATTAATATTATGCTAACACTGATATCTCATTTTATCATTTTTGCTCTTAAATGATTTAAATCGTCGAGCTATTCTGTTCTCCAAATTGCCATGTTCTTTTAATTTTTCATTCTTTGCAAGTTGTACCAACGGAACGTTTTGTTTTAATGACAAAATATTTATGAAAATGTTGTATGATGATATCTGACTGGAGTTGTTCGTAAGCTCACGCTCTCCATACTGTGGCATGAGTATGTATACTTTTTATCAGTATTCAGTAAAATAGTTCTCATTCTCCAAGTTATGGTGTGTGACACGCTATCCAGATTAGCCAATGCAAGTTTTCTGACAATAGTTGAGAAGATACTGAAAGTAGAATTCGAAAACTACTTTAAAGCAACGTGGAATAAACGAGATAAAGCAGGTCAAAGTAGTCCAGGTTTTGTGTAAGAGACTCCTTCATCCAGATGCACCTCATTTTTACTTTTATATCAGCAGGCGCAAAGGTATCAGAATTAGAGCCTAAATTTTAAATATTAGTTTAAATAAATCCTTAAAATAAGCCACATAAACCCTATGAATGAGGGCAAAGCTGAAAATAAGCCACATAAACCCAATGAATGAGGGCAAAACTCGAAATAAGCCACATAAACCCAATGAATGAGGGCAAAACTGAAAATAAGCCACATAAACCCAATGAATGAGGGCAAAACTGAAAATAAGCCACATAAACCCAATGAATGAGGGCAAAACTCAAAATAAGCCACATAAACACAATGAATGAGGGTAAAACTGAAAATCCCTCATAGGGATAGGACAGTAAAAAGACACACAAAAATAGAGTTTTAGTGAGTGAAGGATGCGTTCTTGTAGAAAGTCAGTGACACAAAGAAGCCATGATGCGTTCTTGCAGAAATTCAGTGACACAAGGAAACCATGATGCGTTCTTGCAGAAAGTCGGTAACACAAGGAAGCACGGTATTAAATCTGCTCTGTACAGAACATATTACAGTAGCGCGTGCTTTTTGAACATGTTACGCAAGACCATATAAATGCCAGCATGTGCACCCGCATATAGGGACAAGCCCCCTCCCCCGATTTCACCTCTAAGCATGTATTTGTCTACACCAGTAAAACTTAATAGCTGATATCCTCCACCATTTTTCTGCGGTTGCCCCTGAATGCCAGATTTCCTGATTTATGATAAGTAATGGCCCTTACCAAAATAGCGATATTTATTAGATATGTGTACGTGCATGCATCAAACACACTTCTCATAAGTGCCGAATCATATATCATGGAATAGTGCCAAAACAAATACAAGATGAAGGTGGCCCTTTTAAGTGTTGCAAGTCGTACATCATTCAGTTAAACGTAAACAAAATAACATGTACCGACTAATCTAATTCAAACAGTCTAGGATACGGACAAAAAAATGGAGTGGAATGTAAATGTTCCTCTTTCTTTTGCCTAAAACCGTAATGGTCGACGTTTTAATTGAAGTGGTCATCAGCTAGCTTTCTTTTTATTGTGGAGCCCCGCTGTGGATCAGTGGTTAACATGCCATATCCACAACCAAAAAAGTGTGGGTTCTAATCCTGCGTAGACCAGGATTGATGTTTCTCAATGGTTACTCTGATGTTTCGGAAACAGAAAGGTGTGGGTTCGAATCTTGCGTAGACAAGGCTGGATAGCCCGTCGAGGTGTGTCATTGGACATACCATTTTGCTCCGACGGCCTTGACACTATAAACCTTTCGTGTATTGATGTGGTGTATACATTAAACAAGTAAAAACATAAATATACTTCCTCTCACAGGTTTCACTTAATATATAAAATTTTGTGTTAATTAAGATCCATCTGCCGACACCAGTACTATTATGAAGACAGAAAGAAGTAAGAATAAAACATATATAAAGAGTTAAACAAATAAACATCAAGAAATGTAGTTTGCTTTAAAAGAAACGAGTTGAGGAATTCAAAAATATTTGTATCAAAAATAACACAAGACTCTTTCAAGACAAATATTTCTGACTATAACAAACATTGATGCTTGCCTGTGACTTCGAGATAAAAATAATGATCTCCTAACAAATCTTAAAAGATATTTACATGCCTAAATTTGAGAAAGAAAATGTGACATTTTTGTGAACCTGGAGTCTGTTCTCAGAGGCAGCTGTTAATATGAGCCCTTGTTTGGCCACATAGTTCGGAATTAGCGTGAAAGTAATCGCCTAATGTCATGTAATGACAGTCAGCAAAAGCAAATTTCAGTCACTCCTATGAGTTGTTTTTCTGTTACTGGTGAATTCTATCACAACGATGTGAACATTAAAGGTGAGACAGGACTTTTGATATATGACAACATTAACCGATATTGCTTTTTTTTTTTTAAAGGAGTCATACCGAACACCTTTCATACAGTGTCAGAGTACTAAGTTTTGCTACGCGAAGCTTTTGTACCAGTTAGAGTCAGAGTGTCGTAAGTTAAGCGGTCATACAAAAGTTGCTTTATCGTTTGTCATAGTTATCATACTGTCCTTTCGTGGAAATTTGTAATAATTCAGTGCCCAAATTAGCAATAAAATACTATCGCTCAAGACACGGCCCAAATTAATGTTTATTTCTCTCGACGAAAACTACTGTTGTGTTATATTTGCCAACAATGGTCGTATCGCTGTTGATGCGTATCATATAAAGCTCATATGGTATTAACTTTGGCTGTCAACAAGCACGACTTAATATCTCTCTCTCTGTATATATATATATATATATATATATATATATATATATATATATATATATATATATATATATGCAATAAACTGACGACGAACAGTACGAAACTAGTAACTAACTAGCCTAAGCGCTTTCGACTCTTAATGAGTCTTTTTCAAAGGCAAATACAAAACATAGTTACGACAAACAAATAAACACAAAAAACGTTGCGTTTGTAAACCTCTACATTTCTATCTTCACATGTGCTAAAACTATAAATACAACCAGCTTGTATAGACTAGTTGCGGAAACTGAAAACGTTGTATAATTCCCTAAAAGTCTACAAGCCAAAGCGACATCTATTTTTATTTTGTGTACATATGTAACGCAGATTATATCCCGGATATTTGGTTCTATACCGGTTATTCTTATAGTAAAAATTGAAGGATAAGAAGATTTAGAAAATGTTAAATTCTACTAGTGCATAGTTTTCATTTTCTAGTCTTCTTGGTTTAGACCGCTTGGTTTCAATGTTCTAAGGCGGCGTATCCAGTATGATTCCTTTTCCTTCCTGGTTTCGGAACTCCAGCTGTGGTTGTTGGCAATAGCGATAAGTATTATATCACTGAAAGTGTGGCCAGGGGAGGAGAAGTGTTCTGCGACCGGGCTTCTGTACAGCTTTTTTGTCATCCAATCAGATCTATGAAGGTTTATCCTTATGTGTAACTTTTCAGTTTCTCCCACGTACTGAAGGCCACAGATCTTACATGTGATGAGATAAATCACATTCTCTGTTTTGCACGTTTTGTTTGGACCATGTATGTTTAGTTTTTCTTCAGTCACTGTGCTAGTGAATGTCTTGGTCTCTATCATATGTTGACAGGTTTTGCATCTTTTATCGCCACAGGGTCCAGATTGACTAGGTTGGTTTTGACTAGCGATTGTTGTTAGCTTGGCCCTGACTAGGATGTCCTTTAGGTTTTTTGGTCTCCGGTAAGCTACTACAGGTTTGTTCGGAAGTATTAGGTTTAGTATGTCTGACGATTGCACGGTTGGCCAGTGGTTTGCGATGATTTTACCTACTTTGGGATTGTCTGGGTGATAGGTCAGAATAAATGGTATCCTATCAACCTTTTCTTTCTGTCCATATCTGAGTAGGTCATCACGGTTTGTTTGTTTGGCCCTTTGGATTGCCTCCGCAATCAGGTCTTTGTCGTAGCCTCGGTAAATTAAATGTTTAGCCAGCTCTTCAGACCTTTCTAAGAAATCTTTCATCGTCGGAGCAAATTCTGCGTATCCTCAGTGCCTGGCTATATGGAATGTTCTTAATGCAGTGTTTTGGATGACAGCTGGTTGGGAGAAGATACTGGTGTTTGTCGGTTGGTTTCGAGTAGATGTCTGTGTGTAATTTGTTTTCCACCAGTCTGGTTGTTGTGTCCTGGAAAACATGGTTTGAGTTGGAAATTTCTGCCGTGAATTTTATTGAAGGATGGAAGTTGTTTGCCTTTGAAATGAAGTCATCCAGACTTTCTCTTCCATACTGCCACTTCATTTCTATATCATCGATAAAGCGTACCCACTGGTATGGTGTACGCTCAACCGATGCTAAGAGCTTTCCCTCAAGTTTTCCCATGAAAATGTTAGCATACGAAGGGGCCATTTTAGTACCCATTGCAGTTCCATTGATTTGTAGGTAGTTTTCTTCATTAAATTCAAAGTTGTTGAGTTTTAGGACAAGCTCCAGGAGTTGGATTAAGAAGTGTGTGGGTGGATTGTTTACAGTTCTTGTTTCCCATGCTTCGCTACATGCCTGTAACCCTTCGTTGTGCGGTATGTTGGTGTACAAAGATGTGACGTCTAAGGAAGCAAGTAATGTATCTGGCAGTAATGGTTCACTAGCTTTGCTTTTTATGAGATAATCTGTCCTGTCTTGAAGATATGATGGTAATTTGTGGACATGTGGTCTCATAAAATGATCTAAATATTCTGATATCCTTTCTGTGGGGTGCCCGTTACCTGAGATTATAGGTCTGCCAGGGTTTCCTTGTTTGTGGATTTTGGGTAGAAGATAAAATCTACCTGCTCTTAGGTTTTCTGGGCTTAAGTAGTTTTTGGTTTGCTGGTCTATGTGTCCGCTTTGGTACGCCTCGTCAATAACATTAGTGATGATTTTTGCATATTCCAGCGTTGGATCATGGTCCAGTTTTTGGTAGAACCTAGCGTCACTTAGTTGTCTACTTGCTTCACTAATGTAGTCTTCCCTATTCATAACGACAACAGCGGAACCCTTATCTGCAGGCTTAATTATTATGTCTGTTCTGACCAATCCACATTTAGAAAGAAAAGTAACTGGACCCCACCAAAAAGTTCAATTCCGAATCTGGAAGCCTTTATCAACTCGGTTGAAAACGATATTTCCAGACATATCAACCATACTAACAAATATTCTAATTTGACAAAAGAAGAAACAGATGCCCTGCACTCACTGAAAAGCAGGTTCCGTTTTTGTGTTTATTTGTTTGTCGTAACTATGTTTTGTATTTGCCTTTGAAAAAGACTCATTAAGAGTCGAAAGCGCTTAGGCTAGTTAGTTACTAGTTTCGTACTGTTCGTCGTCAGTTTATTGCATCTATATATATATATATATATATATATATATATATATATATATATATATATATATATATATATATATATATATGTATATATATATATATATATATATATATATATATATGCCTTTCGTTTACTTCATGACTTTGCTAGCATGGATAGTCAACTAATTCAGAAAAAATATATTTTTTTTATTATAATGCTGATAGATAATGAGTGCTGTAGCGAACGGAACCAAGATGACCTTCAGGGCAGAGGTCCGAAATCCTTACTTAGCTTATTATACTTTTTTGAAAAACATAATTATTAACAGCAAAAATGTGTTAACATCATTGCAATCATGCATACAACAGTGTCTTTGTAGTTTTTTTTTAAGAATTTATAATTAGAATTTTTTAAATTAATTTAGAATTAAAATCTCTATCTAGTGATAAAAAATATATAATGTTGTGTGACTGCCGTTCAGGTCACAATGTAATTTTGCACGCGCTTTTACGCTTGCAAAATCACAAATGACTTCATCGAAGTTAATTGTTTTAATCGTCTCCCTTTCCATGGACGTCATTGCCAAGTTGATCAGCCATGTCTCGCAAATTATCGATCTTAAATATGTTTTAATTAATTTGAGTTTAGGAAAGCTTCTCTCGCAGCTAGCTATGCTCACACATGTTAAAATATACGTAGTGCAATGGTAAGTTTTGAATGATATTCTGCATATCAACGCTTGACAGACCATTGTACAAGTTCCACTTATGTTGTTGTAGTTACAAAGCATGGCAGCAGTCGTCTAGGCCTTCCAAATTCGATTTTCACTTTCTTTTTGAAGTATATATTTAGAGTATTCATCTTAGTTGGGCAACCATCCATTCAGAGACATTTTGTTTGTAGACGATTCTCCGTTTTGTCTATCTCCTCCAATATGACATTCCAAAAAATACAGATATGAAAGCGTATGGCATTAATGCAGCACATGTGTGAGATGAAAAGGTATGGCATTATTACAGCGAATATTGTTCTTGCATCATCTGGTTTCAACTGCCTATGATTGGTCATTTCTCAGCTCTACAATGAATCAACAATTTCATAAAGATGTGAAGCCATGAAGCCACAGCCTCCACACCTCATGTTTTGCACTCAGCGAGTTTCACACATCCACTTTCATTTTTTGGAACATATTTATGAAGAATATCCCATCGATATGTGAAAAAAGAGAAAAATACAAGATTTTTTGACAATGCTAAATTATTGTTTTGCTGTATCAAGTCCGTCATCACCAAATTTTCAAAAGAGTATCGTCCTTTAACCCCTTTTTTATTTTTCGTTTTATTTTCCTTTCTTTTTACAACTTTCCGTTTCCTTTTATCCATTTTTGCCGCCACTACAGAAGTGCTGCCCGGTCCGGTTGGCCCCCATCCCTCCGTTTTCAGTAAGACAGTGAATGAGTGTACTTTAAAGTTAAATGAGTTTTTGATCTGGAATGGAAAATCTCACGCTACGGCTCATTTCATGTTAACCAGGTAATCAGACACGATAATGTTTTCATGAGTTTCGCAGGAACACGATTTCGCAATTATGTAAATGACTAGGAAAAAATAAGATTGTACAGCTCAGACTCCAAATTATAGGTGGAAAAACTGTTGAAACAAACAAAATTATCTTATTTGTATAGTACTTTTGTTTTCATTTCATCCTTTAAATTGTAGCTTTTCCCCAAATTCGGAAGGTGGAGGTCACAATTTCCCTTGCTCTTTGTATCTATAGTGCAATATCGGAATAAGATACCGTGAAAGATATTCGGGTCAAATCCAACGTTTCTAAAATTTCGGATTAAAAAAACCCCAAAACGTTATTTTTCTTTTCGTTATTTACTAGCACATATTAATGTTTTAAATATATGCATTCCGCTGTAAGGTCAAAAACAATTCATAGATTTTAAGCAGAGCGGTTGTTTCTGCTTGAAGTTTACGAATCTATCTAGTCCACCAAACATTTTCTCGTTCGTGTGTGTGTGTGTGTGTGTGTGTGTGTGCGTTCGTGCGCGCACGCGCGTGTGTGTATTTAATGTTTACAGACTCTCGAACAGTTTGGCTAGTAAATTGCAGGCTTGTGTCATTCGTCAACATTTACTATTTTTATCGCCAATATTTGTAATGTCAACATGATATCTCTGACACGGCATCATCTATAGTGTAAACTGTTTAGTTGGTTTTAAAATAACACCTTACACAACAGTTAACATGTCCATCTTCCATAATGTACTGGTCATTTCAACGTCGGGAGTAAGCGGATTGCGATTTTCTTTCTTTGAGAGATATCTGATTTTCTTAAACATTTAGATAAATATTTCTCAAAATAATGTAATAGTAATATATGGTGTTATATGGTGTTATTAATGGATTGATATTATATGGTGTTATATGATGTTATATTATTTTCAGACAGATAAAGATATTTTTACAACCATTTGATAGCCAGAAAATTATCCCAATCTCAAAAGACGCCCCCCCCCCAAGAAACTCCAAATAAAACAAAATAAAAAGGCACCCCCCCAAAAAAAACCAAAAAAAAAACAAACAAACAAACAAACAAACCGGCCCATGCCTCAGAAAAATAAACCGTTGGTCCTTCCTTCATATAATTGCAATGTAGCGTGGTACATTTGTAATTTGTCGTGGTAATTATTTCGATATACCATTGTACATTTTGAAATTTATCGTGGCAAGAATTTCGATATACCCTGGTACCTACGTATCGCGTGTTCAAGACTACCGCAGTACAAACCAAGATCTGCAGCTTTCTTATTCGTGTTCCGGTAATGGTATTTCTCTGATAAAGGAGGAGGCAGATTTGAGGGAAGCTAATACTTGGTTTTTGCAACAGAAAGAAAGATTTCCAATTTTGGGTGGAATCGTTTAATCAGTTGTTAAGTTTCCAAATTGTAGTTATTTGGTTTGCTTAGCAACCAGTGGGCGTGGGTGAGATGGGGTCAACAAGAAGGAGTGGGTGAGATGTGGTCGATGAATTAGAACTACATGGCTAGTTTAAGGTTTTAAAATTCTTCTGTTTCTTTCGTGTCTTTGTTTTTTGTTGGTTTTTTTTTTTGGTTCTTTTTTATTATATATATTTGCCTTGTTGTTGCTTTTGTTGCTGTAGTGGTGTTATCGACCTGAATATACACGTGGAGAGACGAAATCTAAGTGAAACAAGATTAGGTCTACTCCATTAGGAAAAATTAATGAGTAAAACGTCATGGAAAAAGATTGAATGTACTCCATCAATGAAAAAAAAAATTATAAAAGAAAATTGCGAATACCCTATGGGTAAAACGTAATGAAAGAAGACTGCGTATACACTACAGGTAAACGTAGTGAAAGAGGATTTTTTTTTTTACTCCAGGGGTAAAACGTAATGAATGAAGATTGTATCTAATCCATAAGTTGTTGTTTTAGGGTTTAACGACATTTTTCAGCACAAGATAGGCTATACATGGCGGCCAGTATTAATGGTGGAAGAAGAACCCCGGAAAAACTACAGGAGGAACCACCGACCCACTAAAAGCTACTGGCAGGCTTTCTCACGTACCCACGTTAGCTGAGTCTGGACTAGAACTCACGCAGATAGAGGTGAGATGGCAGTGATCCGTAACGGTCAACGCTTTGGACCACTAGGCCACTCGGAGCCCCTTAATCCACAAGTAAAATGTATTGGAAGAAGACTGCATCGACTAACCAGGTAAAACAAAATGAAGACTGCATATAATCCACAGGTAAAGCCAAATGAAAGAGGAGTGTATATATACTCCATGAAAAAGGTATAAAGGAAGATTCAATCTACTCCATCAAAAACGTAATGAAAATTAGAAAAAATGATGTAAGAAGATTGCATCCAATCCTTGAGAAAAGCGTAATGAAAAAAAGAATATATCTATTCCATGACAAAACCTTCATGAAAGAAGATTGTATTTACTACATAACTAAAACGTAATGAAAAAAGAATGTATCTACTCCATGAGCAAAACGTAATTAAAGAAGATTGTATCTTCTATATGAGTAAAACGTAATGAAAAAAGATTGTATCTACTCCACGAGCAAAACGTAATGAAAAAAGATTGTATTTACTCCATGACTAAAACTTAATGAAAGAAGATTGTATGTACTCCATAACTAAAACGGAATGAAAGAAGAATGTATCTAGTCCACGAGTAAACGTAATGAAAGAAGATGGTATTTACTCTATGAGTAAACGTAATGAAAGAAGATGGTATATACTCAATGAGTAAAACTTAAAGAAGATTGTATCTATTCCATGAGAAAAACAAAATAATGAAAAAACATTGCATTTACTCCTTGAGAAAAGCAAAGAAGGAAGGTTGAATCTACTCCATGAGAAAAAAAAACCTAATGAAAAAAGATTGATTTTACTTTATGAGAAAAACTTAAAGAAGGAAGACTGTCTACTTCACAAGAAAAAATCTATTGAAAAAAGATTGCATTTACTCAATGATAAAAATTTAATGAAAGAAGATCGTAGTTACTAGACAAGGAAAAATAAGGAAGATTCCAATACATTAAAGAAGTCTGACATAAGAGTGTGTTATAAATTAACAAAATAAAGAACGACATTTAACATATTTATTTCTTTGAATTATATTGAATTTTGTCACCATGTCTAATTTCACATTTACAATAGAAGAGTGGTCATCGCCCAATCAGTAGATATTAATGAAAATTCATCGTATACAAAGATACAATTAAAACACTTTCCGTCTTTAATATTAAGAATACAAGAGACCCCATTCTCATTTTACGATAATAACGCGTGTTAAAAATATAGTGACACTCGCGCTTACGTATGTGCTATCAAAATTTCATGGGGAGATGACTTGCATTACTTGACTGCAAACTGTTGTTAATAACCGATCGCTTCTATTAAGGTAGAGAACTACATGCAGAATTTATTTGTCTCCGAAACTGAAGAACTTGAATACGGAAATGATTTAATGAGAATAGGGAATTTTACGTTTTTGCTAAATCACATGTTAGGCTATTACGAAGGAATTTATGGAGTCTATAAGACATATCTTAGATTGACGTTAGCAATTTGCTGAAAATAAACAAAGTAATGGAGCCAAGTGTTCTAACATATTATGTTGCTAGTAGCACACATGCGTGTCCGCCTAGCTGATCAAAGTGGGTATAAAATCCAAAATTATAAAGTATTGTAGGCATTTACTTATTGTCGATGTGTTCAAAGTGACTACTGATCCTGATAGAAACTTGTATTTCAAAGTCGCATACCAACATTACCAAGCTTGGTTCCATGAGCAAAAGACAGACATTCTGCCTTACGACTTTTACATATGTAAAATGTATCGGAGAGACAAGTTGTCCTGTATACTGGAGTTTGTTTAAAGCTTGAGGGTAATCTATATACAATAAAATATTTGTTGTAAGATAGGCAAGTCACCTTATCCAATCTCAATATCGATAGTACGCCTACAGCTAGATATTTGATGAGAGGACAAGACTATAATTTTGAAGTTATATTTAAAAAAGAATTAGCTAACGTAAAAAAAGTAGGTCACCATGAACAACTTTTACATGAAGTGGCTTGGAATGATGTAAGGAACACACTAAATAAGTTCAAGGAGCACATGATATCTCCAATTGGAGATTCTCCAGTAATTGAAAACCTAAACACTAGGGCAGCATTTATTGTGTGATAAAAATAGTTTACTATGACCTAGTGTCCACTGTGGTGATTCAGAACAGGAAATATTCAAATCTAATACCATGAATATATTGTGCCTACAACTATAAATTTTAATGGAAGACAACTTTTACGCAGGAGTTAATCTGGAAATAACAAGGTTATAAGTGTTAAAAATGTAAATAACTGTGACCCACATTCACATCGGGTGGTTAAGAAGGATGGAAAGAAAACCATTATTACGTTATTATGTTCACTGTCGATGTCATTCCTACGTCCAATAGATGCAATTGTCAGTAAACTTCAATTTTTCATATCGTAGTACTGTGGTAATCACTTGCTATAGTGATTCAGATCAGAACATACACATAAAATTTTATTCATCATCGATTTGATTTAGATTATAAAGCTGACATGATTTTTTATTATGTTTGTGTTTTCAAATTTTCCTAACTCAGATTAAAGTTGACGAGAAACAAAGAATTCAATTAAACTAGCACTTACACTAATACATAACATAATTCATGAAAAATGCCTTTATAATTGTACGTATACCATCTAAGATATAATTCCCCATCTTTCAGAGAAAGGTACAATACAAAAATATTGCATCGATCATCTAAGACTAGCTGTTATGAATGATACCGATTTCTAAAGCTTCCTGAATATATTTATAGTGTGAAAAACCTCCCTCTTACGTTCTGAACCCAGAAATTGCATTACCTGTAACATGTCTGGACAAATGTGTTAACAAATTCATTGGAATAAAAAAACAATGTCATTGCAATTAATTTTCAAAATGCATTAATTTAGAATGAATAATATAGCACGATAGACGAGTTTTACAGCATCCCTTTAGCTTTAGATTTGCTAGACAAAAAATAAAGGTAAAGAAAAGACAAAACTTTTAGACTGGGATTAATCTGTAAACCGCATTTATTTACATAAGAAAATAGACCACGATGATCTACACCAACTGGGGTGGTTTGCAGCCATGCAAGAAGCATCCTGACCTTGGTCTATTAACATACCATGACTACGGTTTGAAATTTGTAGACAACACAAAACTTATACCCTGGCGTTGACCTTATGACAAAATCATTTGCGTAAAAATAAGTCAGTGAAATATAATTTAATTTAATGCCTGAGTAAAACATGAGCTAAATATGTTGTGGCTGGGTCGACTGTTCTTGAGTAGCTCACATGGAAAGAACAAAATCATTACCTTATCCCGAGGAAAAAAAAATATATTAAATCAAGGCTTGCCATGAACCACATGGAGAAAATCCTGTGAGCTGTCAAATATTTTATGTTTTCGTACGGCAAATAGAACCATAATGTTCCCAATCAGTGGCTTTAAAAATCGCGGTGAAATCTGTTATTAGGAAGATAAGACGATAGGAAAAAAAAAATGCATAGAACACTCTTTGGGAAGGTGTACACCTGAAAATTCTGCTTTGGTTTGGTGTAGTCATCAATAGATAAGGAACATTTTGAAAGTATATTGTCCCAAGGCGTCTAGAGTAAAATGTACTGACTAAGGACACGGCCAAAGCGTGTAAAGTGCTTGGCCAAGGACACGGCCAAGGCGTGTACAGTAAAATATATTGACCAAGGACACTCCATGATAGTCAATCCAGCCGACCGGATGTTGGAAACCGAACCAGCGCTCTTAAGCTCATTAATCAAACACCTTAGCGACTGAGTCGTCAGGGGTCCACTAAAAAGCGGTTGAAGAGTACGAGTAATATACATCACAAACCTCTTCGCCAGCAAGGAATCGGACACAATACTCGTTGGATCCTAATACCCTTCCTTAACATGAAATCATACACACTACTCGCTGGATCCTAATCCACTTTTCCAGCAGGGAATCATACATATTTGTCTTTGAATCTGAACCCTTACTACAGTGAAAAATCGTACACCTCCCTCTTTGAATATAGGCCCCATCTCCAGCAATGAATTTTACACATTATTGCCTAAAACCTAAACTCATCCTTTTGTCTAGCAACGAATCGTGCACTTTACTCTGGAATGTAAACAACAGTAACATAAAAGCATGCAACAAGGCCTACCCATCAAATTTTGGCATGTATTTAAATTGTAAATTTGTTTTTCTGCAATCAAAAATCCTTTTTTATTCGTCAGGGAGCTATATCATAGCACTGAGAAAAACTCGTTCTAATTCAACAATTACTTAAAGTCTTTTTAAATAGCTTTGAGAGAAACATGCGACACTAATAAACAAAAATAGATCAATTATTTTTAATTATATCAGCTAGTTGAAATATGTACGTAAAATAACAAATTTAGAAAACTGTCAGAATTCATAGTTCAACAGATGAATACTGCACGTTTTAGTAGCTGCGAGCATTTGTAGTCGGTCAACTTCCGCAGGAGTAAAATGAGATATACATATATATATATATATATATATATATATATATATATATATATATATATATATATATATATATATATATATATATATATATATATATATATATATATATATGAACTAATGCATGGTTTTGCAATCGTTCAAGGGTTTGTGAGAAACTCATCTGACGCTGAGAGATTTAGTTGACTTCATCTCTATTCGGTACAAACGGAACGTTGCTAATGGTTTTGCCATGCATTTAGATATGCTAAAAGAAGCAAGTTTCTTTATACAAAAAAATGAAGTTTTTGAGAAGTTGGATTTAAGGATCTTTAATTTGTCCTTCGATTTTAGAAAATAAAACCATTCTAGAAAGTAAAGATCATGCCTTCCCCCACCCCTTCATCTACAACTAATGAAATACCTTTTATACTAAAAATTCTGCCCATTTTAACTTTCGAGATTGTTTCCATCTGGTTGAATCCCTAAACATTCCCCATTTAAAACGAGCTGTCAGACAGGGACCGCAAGGCAATCGTGTCCTAAGAAACGTATAATACAATACGTAATAATACTCGTTCTATTTAACTTTTTAAAAAGGACGTCTCCTATCTTTATATAGTTATTAACGACATGATATTTTATACTGTATGATAGTCAGATTATAACATTTTTCAAGATTATACAATTTCAGTCACAATGTTTTAAATTACCTGGTTACAAAAAATAACATCATATTTTGTTCAAAACTTTGCATGTTTACTCTCAGAGAATTTCTTGTAACCGATTAAATGATTAAAACAAAGTTGACCATAGGCTTCGGGTACTAGAATGCGGATGACTATATTTCCGTGTGCAGCGAACTGAAATCAAGTTGGTTACTTTTTCATTATTTTTTATTCCCGATTCAATAAGGAATATGTACCAGCTACCGATTCAATACGGAATTAGTACCAGCTACCGATTTAATAATGAATAATTAAGGAATAAGTACCAACTACCGATTCAGAACGGAATAAGTAGCAGTTACCAATTCAATACAGAATAAGTAACTAGTTATTTATTCCTGATTCATACAATTGACACCGACTTGATTACTTATTCCTGATTACTGATTCAATAAAAAAAGGTTACCACCTACTTGCTGCCGAACAAAAGACGCTAACTTTTTAAAATACTCGTCAGGGCATTCATAGATAGTGGTCGGCGGCGACCCTATTAATACGTTGAGACAAATCAGTTAGTCTGCCTGAGTCAGAGAAATGCGATTGTTCTTATTGGTACCAGCTATATAAGGCCAAATAAAAAGAGATGACTGCTTATATCACAATTTTCAATGACGTCAATCTTCCTTAAAGCATTTTCATCTGAATACTCTTGACAGTTTCAAGTTAAGGACCACCTCCAACAGAAGAACATTAAAGAAAACATTCTTCTCATATATATATATATATATATATATATATATATATATATATATATATATATATATATATATATATATATATATATATATATATATATAAGCTCAGGACTCTTACGGTTTGTGAATCTCATCCAAAATTAATTCTAGAATTAATAATATAAGTCCTATCACTAAATGTTCTAAATGAATCAATCTTCGAATCCCGATGAAAATCCAAGATGGAACGCGATGACATCTTCAAATATTCTATAACTACACAAAAAACTGGTTAAGTGGCAGATGTATTTTTTAAGGAAAAGGAGGATGTGAGCCCAAATATCTTTTTTTTCACACCCTCCAATCCTTCAAACAAATATAAATTACCTCTATGAGAGACCTTAAAAACCCAACCCCTACACAAAATCTAAAGTCTATAACTATACAAAATACCTAGGTAATTTAATCAATAATCACGCTAAGATCCAAGCTATAGAACACCTGTTGCAAAATACCTAGGTAACGTAATCAATAATTGCGCGAAGAACTAAGTTATGTAACAGATGTTAATAATTCTATGGAGACCGAGCCAAGTAAAATGTTTTAGTAATGTTGTATACGTCATACGGAGATCACGTGATTAGAAGGAATATTCTCGACTAAGGAAATACTGTAATGCTCATACGTGATTGGAAGTTTCTGGAACATGAAATACTATAATGCGCATGCGTAAACGCCTGTATCAAAGGCAGGTACACGTCTAATCACGCAGTTTGAGGGAGCGCTTCATCACATAACAGCCACACGGAGCGGACATTTTACAAGGCGAAAGAATAAGTACATTATTTATATTTCATCACCAATGATTAATGTTTCAACTGTTGACATTAAAAATACTTCATTTTCACGATGATAGAGACTAAACTTTACTTTACCACTCTCACAACGACGAGAGTCCAACAAATCTTTTATTTGTGGCTTGTTTAGAGGATATTTGTTGTCGATAAAATATACCTTTGACCGATCGAGATCAATTGTAAGTTTAGTAAATTTTTGTTGGCTAATCGGACTATGAATGTTTTTAAATTCCGCTAGTAACCTTTGATACAATTGTTCGAGATAATTAAAATATTCGCTGTCATTAGATCTGATGAGAGAAAGTTTTAGCTTATCACGTGTTCCAGTAAAACATATGCCTGATGTTTCATTATTAATTTCAACTGTCAATTGTTTGCCGTCCATCATTAGATATTTGATTTTACTACTGTAGCTATTTGTCACTGTCAAATTTTCAAACATTATTTCTTAAGATTAGATAAAATTTCAGTTGGAAAAGATAATGTCAAATATAGATCTATCATCATGACAATACCCTAGTGCAAGTGTATCTACTCCATTTTCGCAATAACGCTTATCATCAAAATTACTCAATCCGCGTTTGATAATGACATCTGTTTCTAGCTTATGATGATTAGTCCGAATTACCATAGCTCTCATAAAACTAACACCGCCATCAAGCGCATACTTGTAGTCATCAAATTTCATAAACTTTTTAACAAAATCACGAGGCAGACCTTTTGCTTTTTTCGTTATTTTATTATTGTCTAATAATACGGCATACATTTTACTACGTAATCCGATAAAATATTTGATAGCGCTCGAGTTCATTTCATCTTTGAACTTACCAATAACCTTTTATTTGTATTGTCATGAAATTTACTGTCACGTGGGTAATCGGAAAGATCAAACAGATCTATTATCAAACATGTCCTGATAGATGTCCTCGCTTTCGAATTCATACACGAGTGAATCAGTATCAGTAAACAATAATCTACTGACCGGCCATCGAATTTTAAGAAAATTATAATGAAAATTGTACATCAGCCACTTTGATAAATCTAACACTGAAGCTCCAACGTAGATCGGCTTGTTTAGTTTTAGATTTATTTTTCTTCTTTGTATCGCAACAAGATTCTCATTAAAAATTTTCATGCTCACAAAATCATCGTCTGACACAAGTTTGTTTCTACGATTGATATCATTAACTAGTTCGATATTTACGCGTTTCCTAATATTCTCCATCGTCTTACCAAAAACGGAATTATTCATCAGTTTAAAGAAGTTTTTCTCAAAATCAGTTTTTGCTACAGCTCTTCTTGAAGTGTTCGAGTTAATATAACCTCTCATCCACGGCGACTGATTAAATTTTAGTACGCGATGAACTTTTCTCAACACAAGACCAGCATCGACTGCTTGTTTTAAAACTTTGTAATGCAAAACATAATTAAGTTTACGAAGCAAATTTGGTATTAGTTTTTTGACCATGAAATGTTGTCTTGGTGATGCTAACGCTTGTTGTTCTTTTGATAAAAAACTATAATCTATAACCATCGATTCCGCGCAGAAAGGGTAATCGTTATGCAATTTGTGTAGCCAAGTTGGATAATCAAGATCAACTTCAACGAAATATGAAACATCTTAGGGTATCTTTTTTCTGTTTCAGATAGAAATCGATCAGCCGTGATCCAGTGAAATCCACCAAGAGGCATTGATTCTATCACTGAACCACCGTAAAGATTATTGCAATCCAGATAAACTATATACTTCGAGGGAAGCTCAGGGTTATACTTTTTCAAATATTTGTTGTTTGCTTCAGCATTTTTTTTTGTTATCACGCTAATACCGCCTCTGATATCTTTTTCGATAAAATTGAACATATCGACGTCAGTCAGTAATTCCAACATTACCTTACTAAACTTTAGCAGAGCATCCCATGACAACCCAGGGGCAGAATAATACCAACAAGGATCTAATCCTAATTATTATAACTTACTTCTCGAAAACTTTCAAAAACATCTGCTAATCATAACACGTCAGTTTTCAGGTATAAATCACGATAATCACCAAAAGTCTCACAATCAAACTCTTTCCAGATATCTTGTGCATACTTGTACTCGTCATCGGTTATATTTTCATTTTTAAGTTGTGAGTAAAATTTATCTTTGTCAGGTAAAGATGTTTCATCAAATTTACTCCAGTCGTCGAGATATTCGTATGGAAAAACTACTTTTTTAGCTAGTAGATTAAATTTATCTCTAAAACAGTTCCTTAGGTTATCAAATTTACTACAACCTTTTACTAGCTCATCTAACGATGCTACCATAAACTGCAAGCTGTGAATAAAACGCAATTTACCTAGCGTAACTGACATATACTTTTCAAAATTAGTTGGAATGCATTTGATGACGTTATCGAGTTTTAGACGAGCTTTTATCTCAGGATCACCAAAAGCTTCCACGATAATATGGCTATCATATCCTCGAAAATTGTGAAGAATAACTGGAATAAAATCTGGAGCATGAAATTTTAAATTACACTGATTATGAGCCGCTCCACGGTACTGTCCGGTCAAATGGCAATGGTCATGTACTTTTTTGTTATCGTCAAAAGCTTTTTCACAAATATGACAAATTTCTGCTTGCTCGTGATCAGATTCTTGTTGAGGTGTTAATTTTAACATTGGCGTTACTTTTTTCTAACGATAAGTAATATTATCAACTTCGTTAATCAACTGCTTGAGAAGCCAGACAGTTGGATTTTTACCACGATAGTATTGGATTGGTTTAGATAATCTAGAATCAGTACAACAAACTACCTTATACGCTACTCCACATGGAACATGATTTTGAACTTTTCTTGTACTCGATTGATTAGGATTATTTTCTACGCCAAGTACAGGTTGAAGTAAACATTCGAAATCAGCGTATATAACGAAAGGAATTTTTAGTTTATCATTATGATGGACAAACTGTAACACACTATCTTTTTTAGACGGCATTGTTATTCTTTGTACATCACTACAATACTGCAAATGTTTTTGTATTTTTTCATGGTCATTACATCCGTGCAAGCAGCGATAACAAAAGAACGTTTTCTTTTTTTCGTTTATTGTACTGTCCACCAACTAGTCCATGAACGTTTTTGATCCAAACGTAATGATTTTTTTAAAACAGTAAATTAATAGTCGATTGTGAAGCCTTTTCTGAAATATATCTCGGATAGACGTTTTCTTTTTCATCTAATCCGAAAACGTTAATCGAAATATTATTTTGCTTTACAAATTTTGGTATTTGATTTTCTGCCACTGGAAAATCAATACCAGCACAATTTAATCTTGAAACGTAACTGATATACTTCTCAACACGATCAGCATTTTTTTCTGCTGGAAATGGCGAGGAAAGAACAGCCCATTGGAAACATTTGTTATCTACGTTTTTGATGTTTATACAACATCTTTTACTTTTTATTTTTGGTGGCAGGTCGATGTACGAACTACCTCGTAATGCGTCATATTTCATCGTGTGAAACAATATTTCTTTGATCATTTCAAACTTCCAACCTGAACCTAATTCAGTAAATTCTTCTATTTTTTCCAGATTTCGTGGTGTATTTCATCAATTAGTGACAAAAGATTAGTCTCAAGTAAAACACGTCTGGATTTCACGTTGATGTAAGGGTCTGCAATTTCCTTGTTAGTCGATTCTTCCGTCACAAGTAGCTTCGAAAATATAGTATGATATTGCACTAATAATCTGATACTTTTGTGTTTTTCGAGCTCACGTTTAACAGTTGTCTGTAGTAGATGAAATAGATTTGTTGCAGTAAAATTTATCAGTACGATTTGATTATCGAACCGATAACTATTGTCAAATCCTGTAAAGGAAGTCGCTATTTTTTCAGGTACCCCCATAAGGCTCTTTTTGGCTATATCACGCAATTTCGACATTGCTATACTATAATCTAATGTCTAATTGATTGTTCGATCGAGATCGATAATTTACCACACACAGCGCATGCGCCAGGTTGAAAAAACAATTAGAGATATAAAAATCACTATAGTATAATGACACAAAATCTGACAAGCGCATGTGAGCAAGAGGTATATCACGTTCACCCAAAGTACAACTTATACGCTGGAAATACATTAGGTTCGGTCATTAACATCAAAACTGGAATATCTGTTGGCAAAGCAACGTCAGCGGGTTATGAGATGAGTGTAAAGGGATATAATACAGAGAGGATTACAATGCTTAGAAAAGATTTTATTTACACGTTGTTCTGCGATGATATTCCAGAGGGACAGCGTGTATATCATGTGAACGGTGCAGTCACTGATGACAACATTGAAACCTTATCCTTACAAAACGAGTTTCAGCCGCATCCGGTCTTTGATTTATACGAGGCTAATGATCGCGGTATTATTAGAAACAGAAAAACTAAAAAAGTTCTGGGTACTATAAGCAATATGGGGTATCTCGTAGTAACTGTTAGAGGAACACTAGTCGATAAATTTACTTATAAATCTCATCGTTTTGTTTACGAGGTATTTCATGGATCTATACCCGATGGTCTGGTCATTAATCATATCAATAACGTAAAAACAGACAATCGATTGGAAAATCTAGAACTAGTGACGCAACAGGAAAATGTGAAAAAAGAACGAAGTGGTGGTATTAATTATAGATGTCCAGCAAAACCTGTTGTTTCGTTAAATCTCAAAACGGACGAGGATATAATATTCAAATCGATTACAGCTGCGGCGAGATATTATAATATACATCCTATGACAGTAAAATTTGTAGCTGATAGAGTAACAAGATCAGTTTTTTCAAGCGAATACAATGATAGGATTTGTTTTAGATATGATGATTAATAATATTTTGTAATTCGGCTTTAGCCAAACAATGATGAGCAAATGCTATAACACCATTACGATCACATTTTAAAGTGTTACTGCACTTTCATTAATTTAATCTTTTTCTGCTGCTGTTAATAATATTTTATAAGAATCACCTTGCATCACAATAACGTCAACAGAGTATATACTATAAACCGACAAGCATTTTCTTACCGCTTCAGCTAGCTCTTTGTAATTTAATATATTAACTTTTTGGTGATATTTTACCTCGTCGGTCATCTTATAATAACAAATTAGATAAAAATATATTATAATAATGGACGTGATGAAACGACTCGCTGAATTATACGCAGAAGATACCACTGCAAGAGATGTAAACATTAACGATAAAGTTGCAGACAATATTACAATCACTAACGATATGATAGATAAATCTGTTGATTATAGCGAAGATATTTTATACAACAACGAGTCTGATGATGATGATAAAATAGTCACCGTCATTGATAGATCAAATTACAGCAGAACAACCACTTGAAAATATAATGTCAAGTATCACATTGCTAAAAAATAATGAAATTTAATTTTACCGTTGCCAAGCAACAACTGTTTTGGCAGCTGATGAAACCTTTCTTAAACATTAACATTCCAGGCCGACATAAAAATATCAAATTCGATTTCATATTTGTTAAAACTTTAATCTAAT
Organism: Potamilus streckersoni; assembly: GCA_016746295.1. Classification (NCBI taxonomy): domain Eukaryota; kingdom Metazoa; phylum Mollusca; class Bivalvia; order Unionida; family Unionidae; genus Potamilus; species Potamilus streckersoni. The sequence continues at coordinate 4,914,936 of JAEAOA010000708.1, forward strand.
GACGATCTCAGACGATCGCAAGCAGTATATAATATCGTTATGTAAACCAGTAAAATGTAAATCCGTCAAACGAAAGTACGAGCAAATTTATAATAGCATTATATCATAATCTGTTTGGTTGGAATCCAAGTGTTAAATTTATGGCTATACCCACGCCATTTGACTAAACTTTTATCTCTTTTTTTCCTAATCACCTTTTCGATAACGAAAACATCTTGTTCAATTTTCTGTAATTCTTCTTAGTAAAAACTATCTATGACAGATTCCCCTGCCAGATCTTTTAACGCGTACGTTACAGGTATTGTGAAAAGTACTTTATCAACAACAAATACTTATTCGCTCCAGTTCGGAGTAAATCCTTTTGCAAATACCCTTGTTATCAAAGAAATTCTAACTTTATCACCAACCTTAAATTTATGTCTGCGGTACATGTTTTCATTTGCTAATATCGGATTTTTAATAGCATTATTGGGTGACATTTTAATAGTTCGATGTTTCGTGTTATTATACTTGTCCTCGATTTGAGAAAGGTCATCGATGTACCTGTTGGTGTTTTTAGCTGTCAAATGTTTGTGTATTTTTTTCGTTTAACGTGCGATTAAATCTCTCGACAACAACGCTTTTACCCTCGTTCCCTGTAACGTATTTTTTTATATTATTTTGTTCTAGAAACTGCTCAAACTTTTTGTAAAATCCTCTGCCCCGTGATCAGTCCAGATTTTATTCGGTTTTCTTTCTGTACTCGTTTTTATTTGTTTTAGCGCATCAGTCATTGAAGTTCCTGTCTTATCCGAAACAGGTACTTTGAAAGCGTATTTGCTAAAAGCATCTATAACATTAAACAAATACCTTTTTGGAGCGCCATCAGCGCCAACGTTAAACTGAACCAGATTGGATACATCCACCAAATCTATTGCCCAAATATCATCTACGGCATTAGCGACAACTTTACGTCTCGGAAACTTTTTTTTTGTTAGGTCTATGTAGTTCGACTGCAAGATCATCGTATAATTCTTTTCCGAGTCCAAGTTTATATTTTGCTCCAATCATTCCCTGAACAAATCTTCTATCAAAACGTTCTCGTAGATTTGTTGGCTCCATATCACGTAATTCGTCTAACATTACTTTATCACAATCTGCTTTCGAATTTTCGTGATCACGATAACAGATATCATGACGCATCGCTATTGCATCCACTTGATTATAAGGTTCTTGTCCTGGCAATGGATTATCGTTTTCATCTAGTTGTTGATCTAGCGGATTGTAAAGTCCTGTATACCGATGACCTGGCAAAGTCCAACCGCCTTTTGGTTTTGGTAATTTACCAATAATTTTGTGTATATCTATACCTGTACCTATTATTTCTCTGTTGTTACAACATTGACAGTATGCGACAATTTTATTTTGCTCAAGACACAAATCTCTGTCAGAATCACAGTTGCATATCATTCTATATTTTTAGTCGTCTACTAAAATAACCTCCTTGACAACATTAGGATAACCAGCTCCCAGTGACTTTTTCTTTAAAAACATTTTTTCTTTTTCCACAGATTGCACAAATACTTTTGAACATCATCCTGTGGTTTTCTGTTTTTTTCTGTTGTTTCATTAATATTTTCTGTGTTAGTTCTATACTTGAGACAATATGTTGACATTATTATACTTGTAAGTTTAGATAAAATGAATTGCAATCTCATCATTAGCGTGAGAAGGTTGCTTGTCAAACTGTAAAATAAATTTTAAAAATGGAGATTTCTGCTCATCTGTCGGATAAACATTATACAATAATATCCGCAAGCAGACGTTCCAACAGGTTGGAGTTGATTTGATGAATAATATATCTTTTAAAATTTTTTGTTCATATATCTTTTTATTACATCGCTTGGAGGAAGTCCAAATGAGTCGAAATAATTATTATTATAAACTGCTACCCAATGCCTGCCGGGTCCATCATTGAAATCTTGCAAATATATCACACACGAACTTACAGCTGACGGCGATTTTATTACTGTAAGTTCGTCTTTAGAATAAACTCCGTGAAATCCAGGAACTGCTTTTAACTTATTAATTATATCAAAATTACTCAACGTGGTGGTCGTGTTCCCGGTAAAGTTAGACCACGTCCGATTCCTAAAAGATTTGGCAGCAGACTTTCCGCTAGTCCCGCCAAAAGTGGAGCGAACGGAATAATTCCTCCTTGTTTTGCTTGTTTGCGTTTTGTTGTTTTCTTTTTTTTTGTTGTTTTCTTTTTTCTGACGATTTTGTTTTTCGTTGCGGCATTATAATATATCATTTACATAAAATTTACAATTTTTTTTATTCCACTTCCGCGAATGATACCATTCCCCTCAACTGCTTTTTTTTTTGTTGCGCCGGATATTGCTCCCGTCGCTGCTACTAGTCCTAATGTGCCTAATACTGGTAAAATATTTGCAGCTAATACTGATAATGCTGGACCAAGAAAACCACCTTTGATAACAATGTCGTTTGCCAGCGCTGTTATTTGTGCAGCACTCAAATTTAAAACAAAAGCTTTTTTACGATTATACTTGTTTACTTGATTTTTGTCAGCATTAATTTTGTTAAAACACCATCAGAAATATTAGGGTTGATTTTTAATGATACCTGTTCTCGCTTTGCAATAGCAGCTACTAATTTTGTTAACTTGACCATCAGTCAAATATACTTCTTTTACAATATATTTTGTCATTTTATATAACAACTGTAGATTAAACTTGAACTGTCATTTTATCTCCAATAGAATCTATCGTGATAAATCTATCACTAATCACTAATGCGTATACGTACAACGGCGCTATTGGAACCGCTCCAAGTGTCCTGGTAATTTCAATATCAGCTGTGCTGTCCACAGCTCGCTCGCTATGTTTACTAACATCAAAATAAAATATAGGATAAAGTGTACGAAAAATTCCTCTGCTGATATCTGAGATCCATCTTCAACATCCTGATATTTTTTAATTGCGTCAAGCAGGTACATGTACGGTAGAGTAATATTTTTATTAGCGTCATCAGCAAAATTACATTCTATAGCTCGTTCTGGATATTTCTTCGAATTTAGTCTAGCGTATATTCGTCTGACATCAGCGTGGTCAAATATTGCATTATTTTGTTGTTGGTTGCCTCGTCGGGCGTGCTGTTGAAATACGACAAATATTTGTCTCAGCAGTTGTTCGCTTGATGTTGTTTTGACCCTCCACGTGTAGTCAGTAGTATTTGGAACCGCTGTCTGATATACCTTATGCTGCTTAAAATAAATTCTGTTTGTATGCTTATCAAGCGTGTTATTTAGTTCTGACATTTTTGTGATCGACGGTGTTATACGTGGCATCCACAGAGCAAGTCTGTTTATGATAAACTGTACATCAGCCCCTCCAGATCTAAACAAGCAATCGTTTTGTCTTGCTCGATCTAAAATAAGAGTATGTTTTACTCCGCGAAATACTTTATCATGATCGCGACAAAAGCCGAAAATCATACTTAGTGGAAGCATCATTGCAATTTGACGTGATCCTGCTTCAAGTTCTCTTCGCCTAGCAAAGCCTTCATTATAACGTGGATTTCTCACGTCAAGTATGTTAAGAATAAAATCTAACATTGCAACGGCGTCTACAGCTGCTCCTGGTGGCGTTACATTAAGAGTAGTAAAAGCTGCAATAAGTGAGAGTCTCACAGCGTCTGCATTAGCAGCTGCACCTGATGCGGATATACCTAGCGCGTCTGCATTAGTAATGAGAAAATTTCTCACAATTACAAGATCTGCAGTAGCATCAGCTCCGTGCAACATAACACCTCTTTTTAAAAATTCAGTTGATTCAGCTATACCCGGTCCAGTATCTTTAAACCACATCATGTTGGTTGCAGTTGATCTCGAGTAATCATCTGAAAACGAAATAATATTTGAAATTGTACTTGCAACTTGTAGATGACCTAAAATATCTTCTGTAGTTTGATTGGCCAGTTGATATCTAGCACTTTTGAATAAACACCAGCCGTTATTTATAAGAGCTACTTCTGCTCCAACTGCAATTGCAGCAGGTGGATTGGCTACTGTCATAATCTGACCACGAACTTCTATCATAGCCTTATGTGGCAGTAGAAATACGTCTTCGTCTCTGGTGTTAAAGGTTCTAATACCAGCTTTATTTGGTTCGTTAGAATTCTCATCGAGATACTCAACATACTCAAATTCTCTCACATCATTGTCGATGTCATGGGCTTCTGTTAACTGGAGATAATTTTTAACAGACATTTTATTTATTAGATTATATAAAATTTTATTGCGGCACTGTTACTTTAGATATTAATTTTTGTATGATCTGTTCGCCCTTTGGTGATAATAATTTTTTGTTGTTGTTATCATAGCTCGTTGAGTTTCTTTTGTTGGAGCGATTTCTGAGATAGCTTGTTTTATTTCAGATACAGTCGGTGGATCTCCTTTTAATTTATCAGCTATTTTTTGTCCCACCGCAATCCTAGCGGCAGATGCAGCCCCAGTTGCAAAAGCTTTATCAGCGTCAATAGCAATTGGTGCAACTTTACGCGCTATACTCGGAATATTTTCAATAACTTTAGTGAATATATTTCCAAAAAATCCTCCTACTATTTTTCTTCGATAATTTTTGTTCTTTGTTTCATTATATCTGAGGTTGCATAATTTTTATTATTGCTCGCGTAGATGTAAATAATAAGTTACAACTTCATTATTGAAATGCAACTGTTTTCCTGATTGATCTGTCAACTGTATTATTATACTTGATATTTGATTTTCAATATTTAAAGGATAACAGATAATATGTCGTGGAGTTATTTGCATGAGAAAACCTGGCGGAACATCTGGTGAAAAACTAATAAATCGTTTGACCTTTGCTGCCTTTTGATGTATAAGAGCCAGAAGCAATAGAGCAATTTACTAATATCGTATTTACTTCTGTTATATTTACTGGCAGTTCACTGTCATACGTAAGAGCCTGATCAACTTCTGTTATATTTACTGGCAGTTCACTGTCATACGTAAGAGCCTGATCAAGTGCAGTGTAAGTTTTTTTCAGTAAATCCTAACAGTTGTGCAACACTTCTTTCTCTTGGTTCAAGACTGATTACTATATTTTTCAAAGTTATCCTAGCTCGCAATGTGTTATAATTTGCTGCCAACTCAAAATTATCAGCCACACCGCCAGCTTTTGTTATGAGCTTTTTGATTGTTCTGTTTAGATCAGTAATATTATAAGCTCCGTGTGGAAGTTTTATTTTTTTTGTTGTAGATATTGAAGATGTTGTAATCACAGTAAACCACATATCATCGTTAACATCAGTTTTTACGTTAGGCATAGCATTCCAGAAAGTACAAGAGATTAATCCAATCTCATATTGTTTTGCAGGATCTAGTTGGATAAGCGGAATATAATTTACTGAAAAATTTGCGCTATCTTTCGCAGACTCACTGGAGTCTAGCAATAATGTTGACATTTTTTATATTATATCATTTTACAAAATTAAGTCGCGGTGTAAAGTTTCATATTCGTCAGATGTTAATAATCCGCTCGATCTTAGATGATCAAGTATGTCAATGATTTCATTATCAATTTCAACACTAACATTCCCAGTTTCTTTTGATGATATTAATAACATTAATCTACCTATCATTTCAGTAGTTGATGTAAATATTTTTACACCAGTTACTGTTTTTTTCTTTTCTATATTTTTCTACACGATTTTTATCAAAAGTAAAACATTTCCTTCTAAAACTCCACCTATCACCAAAACCTTTTGGTCTACCACTTTCTGCTGTTCTTTCAAACATGGACGCAATGACACCATATCTCATCCTATCATAAAAGTGGAAGCATATCATCAATTTTTGTAACTGAGTTTATTTCATCTTTAGCAACAGCTCCGTCTCTTAATATTTCATCTAATCTGTCAAGTAATGCTTGGTATTCTGCATCAGTCCAATTGTTTATATTATCAATATCTCTTATATTTTCTCTCTCATAAAAATCAGTATACTCCGTAGGATCTATCGTATTATTTGCTCTTCTTATAAAATGAAGTCTTTGCTCTCCAACCTCCATATACCTTACAGTAAGTTCACCAACTTTTTTGCTCCTCTTTGATATCTTTTATTTCTCCTAATACATTTATTATAATATTTTTATTCCTAGTGTTGTTAACTCTGTCAATCTTCGCTCAAGTTCCAGCGGATTATTTATCAAACGACCTATTTCAGCTTGTCTAGCATCAGGATCAGCTATATTTGCTGTAAGTGCCTCAGTTAGTTTTCTTTTTTTTTTCATCAGATCTAGTAGCAATTTTTGCAGCAGCTGCTTCTTGTTGTTCTTTAACAATTCCAACCAACCTTTTTTCTTGCAGTTGTTTAAATTCTTCTTCTAATAGTGGTTTAGTTTCAGGTTGTTTTCCAAGTAGTGCTTCACTAACTGGTTTGAAAATTGTAGCTGTTGCTTCTGTAGCAGTTATTTGTCCATGTCGTGCTTGCCGTACGTTTTGCTTAAATGATGCCTGAGATTGAGCAAGTTTTTTTTTTTTAGATCTTCTATGTGTTGTCTGTATCTTGCTCGTTTGTCCATTATTATTAAAAATTTTATAAAACTAAAACGCTTTACTGTAAGTAACTATTAATACAACAGCGAAACATTTTACTTGGATCATTTGTAATTTTATCAAATAAGAAAAAGTTGTATTTATCTTTTGTAGCATTACGATAAAGTTCAATAAACTTATCTTTTGTCACGTCACCGCACTGCTCGCTTGCAATATTTCTAACGTCAACATTGTCCAGTCCTGGAAATAATATAAAACAACCATCATTTCGCTGAATAAATCTGTCAACATTATAAAATCATTGAGCGAGATAAACAGAATTACACTGTTTATTACGTGACAGTGAGAAATACGATCTTATTTTATTCATCTCCATGTTATTTAGCGGAATATCGTCAAAAACTACTATCTTATGTTCATCTGCATCAAGTTGATTAACTGGAATGAGATCTTCTGGCGGCCTAATTATAAAAAAATCTTCACCAGCCTTTAGATCATCACGAAGCTTGTTATTATACTCGCTCAATAACTCATACTTATCTTGCTGTGGATTGATGGTGTAAATATACACTCTATCGTAGTTAAAATTATTACCAAGAAGCAAGTTCATAAGCAAATTTGTTTTTTTTTTCCGATCCAATTCGCCCAACAATAAGATAATGACAATCAGGAAGGTCATTGTTATGTTTATGCTTCACCAGTCTTTCTGTATCAAAGTTTAATATCGACGATTTTGCCATTTTGTATAATTTTATATAATGTTGATAATTTTATGTAGGATAGCAAATAATGTGTTACTATACAAAATTTGGAACATTAGCAGGAGATGTATCCACAGAAGGTTATCAAGGTGACTTATCAAGGTATGCAACTCTTGATCAGCTCAAAAATGAAATTAATAATCTATTAAATGTTGCCAGTGTAGATCCAAATGAAGTCATAATTTTCCAGGACAAAGAAGGACGATTAAAGACGAGTAATGTAAAACTGTCAGATGTACTCATACGAAATCCTACTGCGGTTACTGATAATATCGTTACTTTTAACAATCGAGGTAAGATACAAGATTCTAGTAGGTCAGTGAATGATTTTGTTAAAAAAGCAAGTGATGTATTTAGTGGGAACATTGTTATGAACCAGAACAAAATTACAGATCTTGGATATCCAACTACTGATAATGATGCTACAACAAAAAAATATGTTGACGATCAAGAATCAAAGTATGTGTCAGTCAATGGTGGTATGATGCGTGCATTTCTCAATATGAACAATAATTCCATTACTAACCTCAGAAAACCTGAGACTGATTTTGATGCTGTAAACAAAAAATACGTTGATGATCAGGACGTTCCAATCAATAATGAAATAACAGCGCTCAAAAATGAATTTCTTGGTCACGTGAATACGTTTTTAAGTTTTCGTAGAAACATAAACAAAACTAATAACGAAACGAATTTTTTGGAAATCCATCAAATGTTGACATTACACTCGCTAATATTAACACAAAACTCGCTAATATTAACACAAAACTCAATGATATAATAAGTGGAATTCCTGATATTATTGAGAAAACGAGTATGATTAAAATTCCTCGTAAGCAGATTAAAAATATTGTCTATACTGTTGATACTGGTTATACTAGGTGGACACCAAAAAATAATTCTATCAAATATATTGCAGAAGTTACCGGTGTGTATAGATTGTCAGTGCTTAGCAGTGCAAAGTTTAGAATATCTACCAAATATCTATTTCGTCATCCAAATGATGACTCATCTGGAGTATTATCTGTATTAATAAACAAAAATTCTGAAGAATTTATACTTGAACCAGTTGATAAAACTTTAAAATTAGCCATTTTTCTCTGGTGTTTGGAATTTATAGCTGAACAACCAGATCTTATTATGGATTAACCAAACATGGGACTATGTAAATTAATATTATAATGAAAAGAAGTATAGTTGATTTCAATCATATTTCAAAAGATATTCCAGGACAGGATGTGGACGCACTCATACAATACTACAAATATTATCATAAAAAAACTTTGGTGCGTAAAAAATGTTACAAATACTACATGATCCTTCGAGTAATATCATATCTACCGTTATTAATGACCAGTTCTGGTATAATTTCAAATGGGGCATCATTAAATACGTTTTTGTTAATCATCTCTGGCATTGGTTTCTCTCTTTCAACAGCGTGTAAAAAGTTAAACCTAGACTCGCAACTAAAAAAAATAATTGCCAAGCGGCTAGTATCACCTATAAAAAATTACTCGATCAGATAGGATCTTACTTGCGTGGAATAAAATATACTATGGACGATTTAATACGCGAGTTCCGTATTATTGATAGTATGTTAACAGATATTTTACCAATGAGGATTAGCAAATATGAAAAATATTATCAAAAGAAGTATGATATAATATAAAATTTTATATAAACTTAATAATAATGTACTAACCTTTTTCACAAATGCGTAGTTTAATTTCTGTCTGGGTGTTAACATGATCTCAATATAGCTGTTATCTGATGAAGCGCTCCCTCAAACTGCGTGATTAGACGTGTACCTGCCTTGGATACAGGCGTTTACGCATGAATATTAGAGTATTTCATGTTCTAGAAACTTCCAATCACGTATGAGCATTACAGTATTTCCTTAGTCGAGAATATTCCTTCTAATCACGTGATCTCCGTATGGCGTATATAACATTACTAAAACATTTTACTTGGCTCGGTCTCCATAGAATTATTAACATCTGTTACACAACTTAGTTCTTCGCGCAATTATTGATTACGTTACCTAGGTATTTTGCAAAAGGTGTTCTATAGCTTGGATCTTAGCGTGATTATTGATTAAATTACCTAGGTATTTTGTATAGTTATAGACTTTAGATTTTGTGTAGGAGTTGGGTTTTTAAGGTCTCTCATAGAGGTAATTTATATTTGTTTGAAGGATTGGAGGGTGTGAAAAAAAGATTTGGGCTCACATCCTCCTTTTCCTTAAAAAATACATCTGCCACTTAACCATTTTTTTTTGTGTAGTTATAGAATATTTGACTTTGGATTTTGTGTAGGGGTTGGGTTTTTAAAACTTGACTATGCTCTATACGATGATATGATTAGGTAGCAGATGTTATCAAGTAAGGTATACATGTTCTAGCTTGGCTGGTTCTATAGATAATATTGATTAGATAACTGATGTTACCAAGTAAGGTATACATGTTATGAGCTAGGATCTGCTTTACAATTGTATGTGTATATCATTGGGGGTGAGAGTTTAGGACAGAGAGAAGTGGTAATTTTGTATTTGTTTGGAGGTCTGGAGGGTGTGGGGAGAGGGGTCGTTGAGCTGAAATCGGCCTTTCCTTATACTACTTACATTACACAAAATTTATTTCAACAAATTAAAGCACATACCACAATTTATCTCACTAAACATCATGTGGTATTGTTCAAAGACGAAACGATAAATCTAAAGTGCAAGTGTTAGCAAATCAATTAGGAACATCTTGGTTGAATTATGCGTATAATTATGCCATTCAAACACCTCATGTTTTTTTACTAGCCGAATTAAAACCAATCACGTCCAATTCTTTGATATTTCGTACCAAATCGTTTCACCATTGGCGCCAAGAAGGAGGTCATGTCATTTACATATCCACTTTGGCGACAGTCTTAGAATTTTTTTTTGAAAAAAAAACATCCATCATTTCTTCCTTTCAATATTCAACACGAGTCTTTCAGACTCATTCTCCAGCCAAACTGATTCGTACACTGTACGACCACATTTGTTAAAAGCCAGTCTTAAAGAAATGTTAATTTGACTGAACTGTAATTACTTCAATCATCATTCACATTCCACATCAAACCAAATTGATTAAAAAAATATATATAAAAAAACAAATAAAAAAACCCAAAACAAAACAACAAAAAAAAAAAAACAAAACACCGAACAACATAAAGTATCATTGCCACAACTGTGTTATGTATATTTGATTTATATTGTGTGCTTGACCTTTGTTCATGATGGAAGATATAGTTTTTAATAATTTCTGAACATTTTTTTGTGTTTAGATATAATTTGAGGGGAAATATTAATTTAAAGTATTAATTGGAATATAAAGTTATCGTGATATTTTGGACTAAAACACTATTTTTGTATTATTGGGAATTCATTCAAAGACAGTCTGAATTATATTAATGTAATACATCAAGAATGTTGGTACATCAGCCTATTCAAGACCACAAGACCACTGGTACATCATAAATTCATTCGGAACACTCTATTCCTTTGCGCTTGTGATAAAATATTTATGGCTATTTGAGACTTAATTCACAATGCTGTAAGATAAGTTTTTCCTTTTAAATTTTAAAATAGTAACCTAGAAAAATTAAGCATTTGTTCATTTTATTAAACTTGTTGATCTCGCTTCTTTCTGTCACCTAATTTAAGTCCATACACTTGTAACAGCTGTCTGATCCAATAATCAATACTTATACCAAAAACAATCATTTTGAAACCAGGTGGCAGTGACTCTTCAGATGGTATTATTATTCATTCCCCTTTGCGATGGGATCCTAATGCCAAAACTTAAAAATTCCAAGTTCCCCAAACGACGGCAGCATATAAAAAAGAAGAGTATTGGTACAGCAAGCTCACAAGATAAAGAAAAGTCCAAAGAAGAAAAGTACCCATAAAAAAGAGACGTACTGCTGCTGGAACGCGTATGAACTCCTCTAGGTGAAAGTATCTCCTGCAATCTGCTTCTTCGCCATTCCCAAAGAAGTCTCTCGAACTTGATTTAAAACTAGTGTTTCTTGATTTTTTATACAAAAGGTGGAATCCCCATTTCTAAAGGAACTTCTTTCTGTCTCCAGTAACGACGGCGCTTTCTTCTTTAGCAACTGCTGTTGCAAGGAAAAAATGTGAGCTCTCCTACGACAAATGTGCAAGACAGAACAGGTGTGATACAAAATTTACTAGATTTATCCGAAGTAGAACTGCCATGATTTAGACCCTTAAAAATATCTCATCGTTGAGTGATGTTCATACTGAAACTGATACGACGTGCTGACAATCAATGACGAATTCCAGCATAAAAAGATGTGTGACATAAAATTCAATTCATTGTTTTTACTCCTGACACTAATATATCACCAAGTATACAACAACCACTCTCCCTATCGTCTCAAGACAAAATCGTCCTCTTCGTTTCCGTTTTCGATCTTTTGAAGAGGCCTTAGATGTCAGCAGCTATACGTTCCATCGGAACCCCTGGTGCAGTCAATTGCATTGGAGCTCGCCTTTTTCGTCCTGGTGACTTTCGCTTCGCACAGGACTCACATTTCTGGCACCATAATCGCACATCTTTCTGAAGTCCACCCAGTAATATCCTTTTCTGATTCTCTCTAAAATGTTCCTGATTCCAAGGTGTCATCCACTGCGAGAATCGCGAGACATGCATAGAACATAATTTCTCTTTTTTCTCGTGGAACAATAGCTTTACTGTGAATTTCTCGACCATCGAGCCACTCCCATCTGCGAATGAGTATTGCGTTCTTTATTTCTAGCTGGTCCCACTGACTCCAGGGGCTTTAAATCAGCACGCCATATATGACAACTTCTTTCCACGGTGGTCGTTTCTTGCTTTCCACCCAGCTCGTTACAATTGCGATATCCTGGTCGGATTTCTTAGCCTCGGCGAATTCGTTGCTACCAAACGACGTCTGTATCGAAGCTACCGGCATATCAGTCGTAACACTCCACTCCTTGCATCTCATTTATTTGATGCGTGAGGCTGTTCTTCTGAGTCAGTACTCGAAGCTTCTGATACTGTTTTATCACTCCTCTTGTCGCCGACTGTGTCACAGACGTGGTCGCAGTTGTCGACTGTGTCATTCAGTCGCTGACAAGGTCGCAGACTGTGTCACTGAGTCGCCGACTGTGTAGCAGAGTCTCACCGTTATCAGAGAGAGAGAGAGAGAGAGAGAGAGAGAGAGAGAGAGAGAGAGAGAGAGAGAGAGAGAGAGAGAGAGAGAGAGAGAGAGAGAGAGAGAAGTGTTATCCTCAATCAAACGTATACTGTTGTTGCAAGACCTCTGCGTTCCTTGGACGAGCCTTTAAGCGCCGGTCTTGTGCTTGACGAAAGACCTTGTCCCTACTCTTTTCCGATTCCTGTAGCCTGGCTCTCTCATGTCCAACGAAATATGACCAAATGAGCTTGCTCTGGCGGGGTGGTTACACAGCCTCACTTGCAAGGGGACGTCTTCACGTAATACCGCTTCCTAAAATACCACCATAACAGTCACAGTTGGCACGTACAGATACCTAGGCGGAATCAAGTGACCTAAAACTAAGACGTTCTATGGCACTACAAAGTCGCGAAACATTTAAAATCAGAACATAAACTTTAATGAAACGAAAATTACATTAGTAAAACGAAAATACTGTCCATAGTTTATCTCGTTATATTATTAATGTATTGAACCGATTTGTCAGAAACAGGAAAATCTCAACGGTTCGGAGAAGTATTGAAACGTATTAAACTGTTTCACCAGAAAGATTAAGACTTTTAGATGAACGGATTAACCTGCACTAAAATATTTCAGGGCTATCATGTAAGCGAACAATACAAATCACAAAGACAGCGTCAGTCATAGGGATGAAAGAAGAAGGCACGAGAAGTGTTTCAAACTCTTTCTGCATATTACCTAGTAAGACTGTGGATCCCTTATTGACACCATTCCCTGCTCCGAGACAAGAAAAAATCTTGTCAAATACATGATGTTGATACCGTCTTCATTAAAAAAAATAAAAACAGAAAGAAGAGAAGACAGATGTGAATAAAGACACAAAGAAACAAGGCACCACCCCACAACCAGCTCCTACTCCTATTGCTCCTTTGACCCGTCAAGCCTCGTCCAACCAATACCACACAAATCTAACAGCAGCATCGAACAGTGTGTAATGTACTAAGGAGAAGCAGCTACAACCACTGTTAACCCCATTATGGAGACACTTGTAGCCAGCACAACGTTGCACAAACTCCGAGTTACGGATGAATTCAAAAATTGCTTCATGCAGTCAAATAAAGATATGTGCTGATCCACCTAGTTTTATATTCTTGGATTGCCGCTTCACAAGTCATCGAGTACAAGAAGAAATGAATATCATGACATTAAATACAACAGCTATCTCTCCTCTGAACATTTTGTTCAAGAATTAAAAAAAAAAATCTATGTGGTTGCGGTATGGAGAAGTGTTCCTAAAAGCTATATCGTATTTTTCTGATAGATCTTTGTGGTGTATGTCATTCGAACAGCGATTGGAGACTTGGGTTTGCAACAAGAGGACACAGTCAGGGACATTTGTTTAAATTCATAGTTGTATAGGTTATCTTATTCCCAGTCCTTCGCTGAAATACACCAATGTCGGGCTTTTCTGCGCATATTAGGTTTCCGTCACCAATATTGGCGCAAAACGCATACCGAATCCGACCGATTGACAAAAATAAGATACTGCAATGCTTACCATTTGAAAAGCGGCAACTGTCCCCAAATCATTCTGTTCAAAGAAATACTAATTTTGGACACATGGGATACCAGCCCTGCTTTTTCATGACTCGCGATATGTTGACCTATTCTGCGCACGGATTTGAAAGCTGTATTTTTAATGCATCGGGCTAAGAAAATGAAATGCCTTACGTTGAACTTTTCCTGTCAGCATTTCAGCCGATGAACTATGTCAGGTTTATAGCTGGTTTTAGAAAATTTAACTTAAAGAATGCCACTAAATGGAAAGAGATATTAAGCAAACTAAACCGATCTTGTAAAACATAAAAATAAATTAGTAAAAGTTTAACATTTTATAAATATAAGCTATTATGTTATAGTACAATAGCAATGAGTAGGATGTAATGTGTTTACAACATCTCGTTTATGGGGGGAAAAAAAATTAATCGAGAATTTAGAAACAGACTATATACTCATGGGTGCTCCGCAGTTCGAGCAGGAAGTTAAAAACGTTGGATAGAAGATGATAACATATGGGTAGGACAACTTGCAAAATTAAAAATTGGATTAAAATGCAGTATTGTCCAGAAGTTAACATTTCTATCTTTTAAATAATGTATTCATTTGTTTATTATTCTAATAGATAAATGATAAATGTGTTTTTCTGGGTTACAATTCAAGAAGATCATGGAGTGGGTTTTCATGTTGTTGTTGACATTTAAAAATCATAGAAATGTGGATATTTCGTACACTGTATGAATATCAATTTCCTTAATTAAAGGACGATCGTTCTTTCATGATACAAATTGGATTTTCGACCAAAAGCTAGAGCCTGACTATACATCCCCGTTTGTTTGTACCCCTTCCGATTTCAATAATGAAAACGTTTAATGCGATAAAAAGTACACAGAACTAAGTCAATTGAATCATTGATTTATAATTTCTAATTTGACTGTGACCAGAATGGCACTAAAACTAGTTTCCCACATGAACCTTTCATGCTTAAAGGACTTTCCATACTATCAAGTCGCCATACTGCGTATACTATGGGTTAGTTTATTTTCATCAGACGACATAATGACGTTGTCATCTTATTCGGTAACTGCCGGATAATTTCATAAAGAGTTTGGAATTATATCTCTTTGCACACATTAACATATTAATTAAACCGCTTCTTAAATCCACGTGAAAGGCAAATTTGCTATTGTCATTTTTTCTCTCTGCTTGATTCGACAGTGTAAATATCGAAAGCAGACGACATATGTTTATACATTTGTAGATAACCTTTTACTAAAAATGGACTTGTCCATGAACTGGAAATGGATATCGAGCATGTCTGTCTATTGAAAACTTCCGTTAAGCATGAAACAAGCAGACGAAGACGGTGTTAGGGCCATTCTACTCAAGTCAGGTTAGAAAATATAAATCAATGCATAACTTGACTAAATTCATTGCACTTTTTATCACATTAAAGGTTTCCATTATTGAAATCGGTAGGGGGTACTAACAAACGGGTTGATATAGTCGGAATAAACACGTGATACAAAGTTTACAGAAATAACATCGTTGCGCATAATTACACCACGCACAGAATAGGTCGACACGGCGGTATATACCGACCATAACAACAACAACAACAACAACAACAACAACAACAACAGTAGAATTGCAGCCAACGCCAATCATCATTCTTAATGTCACAACAGCAACAGAAACTGACCTTCCTTTGGAACATTTGGAAAATTCTTCTTTGACATCGAGCGACTCATCTGAAATGAGAACCATCAAAATATTAATAACCAATTTTATTTAACCTCAATCAAGTGAGATTCTATAGAATGTATCAGCGATGATGCGTCATCTATTCATTATGACGTTATCAAGTTATTATGACATAATTGCTACAACGTGCTTTAGGGCAGTTCAGAACATAATTATTTTATCTAAGGTTTTATCGAGCAAACAACGAAAAACACCGACAATATTCCGATTGCTTTTTAAGTCTGTATATTTTATTTCCGGTACAGAAATGCCAGACATAATTTAACACATTAAACGGTAATATTTTTTAAAGTCACCTGTTAGCGTTCAAAAATTGATTGCACTCATTTGCATGTTTATGAACATAATTTTGTTCTTTGCTATTGTCACTCACGGAGAAGTTATATAATAGCGCACATTTCTTTATCCTCCGGTCCTTCGTCTATAATAGTATTGCATTTCAGAGGATTACCTATTTTCGAAGCTAAATTGAGCGTTTATGCATGCAAGCAGAACACGACTTTGTAGATATTATAACTGAAAATAATTAAATTTGCATGTCATATTCATGACGCAATATAAAAATAAGTATTGTGAGAGATTTATGATTTACGAGGATAATGATTTAGAATGACATTTATTTTGGCTATGCAAGAACGTAAATGTGTTAAAATTGTCAGCATTTACAAATTATGACAAATGTAATTTTAATGACTATATGAATTATATAACTTTACATATTGGAAGTATATTAATATCAATACATAAAGATCTTACATGTGCATTACTTGAAATAATGTAAATAATGAATAACATACCATTAAGTTGTATTTGGTTGGTACTGATGACCAAGCAGTCACTGTGACAATATTTCTTTATTGAAAGAACACCATGAGAAGGTATAACTTGATATGAATGGACTTAAAGCCCACATACTGTTATGGTGGATTTTAATTCTAATAATTGAAATGTCTCTTTGCATGACCATCATGTGCTAGTTTTTAAAAAGACTTCATGTGATTGTCATGTACCCACATGACCAGTAAGTGTATTATAAATATTCAGAATAATAAAAACTAAAAAAAAAATTAAATTCAGGCAGGGTTGCCACCTAGAAAGCTGACGGGCAAAATTATACCTATTTCAATTAATCAGTCCATAAAAAGAATGAGTTGGTACCAAACAATACCATTACAGGTTTGCAGACGGTATTTATTAAACTAAAAAAAAATTGTTAAATTGACTTTTTTTTGTTGTGCATTAAGTTATTTTATAGTGGTGTGCATGGCAAAGGAGAACCTGTCTTGCAAGACCACTCTGACAAAAATAATGGTCTTTCAAAAGAGGTGGTCTCTAATAATGGGTCAAAACACTATATAATCAATAAAGCTCTGCAGGGAGACCTTGGTCTCAAGACATATTGTACAGTACTAAATTAAATATAAGAAATAGTTTACACACTAAAGATTGTGTGGTAACTGTTTCAGTTTGAAATTAGTAAATGATGGTTAATTTGAAGAAAATAGCAGCCAGCTTTGCAAGTTTTTTTTGGATAATTTTCTACATGTGACTATAGACAGGACTGGTAATAAATCTCCTTCCATTAAGCTTGTATTGCTCCAGGGGTTGAAGCAGTAAAAGGGTAACATTACTGTTGAACCTCTCTTGAAAGATGTCCCCTTCTGCCAAAAAAAAATGATCTCTCAAGCCAGGGGGTGTCTTTTAACATGACAAAACTATATAATCAATAAATCTGTGTATGGAGATCTCGGTCTCTCAAAACAGGTGGTCTCATTGCAGTAGTCTCTCAACTGTTCCATTTGCTTCACCTTTATTCAGGCCTTGATTATACAAGTTTTACCGATACTGACTTGAAAAATGGCAGTCAGGTATATGACAAATGTACGAATAGCTAAAGAATATTTAGCATGCAATAATTATGAGGACAATCTTCTGCAGATCATGTACATGGTGGTTTTCCACATATACTTCTCAGTTAAATTACAGTCACAGTTTAAAAAGTCTTAGCCAATTATATCATTGATTGGAAAAAAAGATGGCAATATGTTTAGATGGCCAGTCCCTGACTGACCATAAAATAATCAAATAGCCAAATGTCCAATTCATGATAGAAATACATTATACTTCATTCTGACCTTAATACCTTGCATCCATTCACTGACCTGACCAATTTAGTGTGCATGATGTTATAAGTTGTTCCATGCTACCCATAAACCAAAACATCCATGACTATTTGTTTAAAAGAGAAAATTATTTTGATGTGATGCGATCTTTTTCATAATGGCAATATTTAACCAGTCTTGAATACCAGAAAATATTAATGTTAATGGGAAAAGTTATACTCTCTTTTCAGACTATTACAATTGAAAATGTTCCATCACAATTGAGTACAGAATATGTTATGGCCTGGGTAACAAACAAAATTAAAAAAAACCAAGTCATGCAAAAGCAAAAAATGTAATCGTGCAATTGCCAGTAATTAACTTCCAGTTACACTCAAAAGTGCTCTTTTTAAAGTACTTCATGTCTATTCTAACATCAAGAAGCAATTAAAAAATTCTTTTATCATAGTCAACAAACAACATGCCTTCTTGAAATTGCAGTGTTGCAAAACTCATCTGTGTTGTTTTCTTGGTGTAGCCAAATTAGCAAATTTGGGTGGTTCTGGTTACATGGAAAAAAAGGGTAGGTAGTTTGGTACAGTGGATTTTAATGAAGCATAACCTAAAAAAATATTATAATTATTATTATATTTACATCCCTCTTACAATTTTTTTCTTTCTTACAAATCCCCTCCCCTCATACCCCTCCCCCTTGGCAAGAAAAATAGGATCAGTCGGGTAACTAGAACCATGCATACTTTTTTTTTTTGGCTTAATTGGCTGAACATTTGAATAAAAAAAACTTGTTTTTTAAACTTGACTTTGAAAAAACTTTCGACACTTTTCCTCATCAATTATTAAAGAGTAAGTTATTTAATTATGAATTATAGAACAGACTAATTTATAAGTTTTTGAGAGTAATGTGTAGTGGTGTATGGTTGTAAATCAGAAAAATGTGTAGTGGTGAGTGGTTGTAAATCAGAATGATGTGTTGTGGTGATTGGTTCCAAATCGGAATGATATGTAGTGGTGAATAGTGCCAAATCAAGTTTGTCCAAAGTAGTTACTTTTACCAGTGCTTTTCTCTTGGTATATTACTGAGATGATTATTGATATTGATTCAGAAATTTGTATCTTTGCAGGTGACTATACTACAGATAAAGTAAAACATGGTAGATTACCAAGTTGTTACAAAATGACATGAATAAACTTGGACTATTAGCATTTTTAAAAAAATGCACCATAATGCAAATGATAAAGAA
This sequence comes from Potamilus streckersoni, assembly GCA_016746295.1. NCBI lineage: Eukaryota > Metazoa > Mollusca > Bivalvia > Unionida > Unionidae > Potamilus > Potamilus streckersoni. Next base: position 4,934,175 of record JAEAOA010000708.1, read on the forward strand.
GAAATCACATAAAACCTGTATTGGCATGTCATATTCATTAGAAGATTCTTCATTAGATAATCTTTGTCAAAAATATTTAAAAATCACAAATTACTGGTAATCACAATGGAACGCTGTCCTTAGATTTATATAGATTTAACTTATCATCTTGACTACCAAATGTGAAATAATGGGCTTTCATAGATTTAGATCTATTTTTAAATATGCTTGTGCAGTTTCCCATTCCCATGTTTTACAGGATCCAAAGGCGATGACATTAACAGTATGATCATTTTGGCAGTTTGCTGGATATTGCAGACTTAGGCAGCCGATATGTATTATGTACTGTTTGTATACCTCTTGTGTGAAAGTGATGCATATTTTGAGAACTTGAGTCACAGATGAATTGCTAATTTCATATTGCCACATTTCAATAGCAAAGTATTTTGATAAACATCTCACTGATGCAGGTGCTTTAACTATGGGTATCTCAGGTGGTGCTCTACAGTTTTATATTTTGCATAGGGTTAGAAATTTAAAGAAAAAGAATTTCCCCGGGTTTCCTCAGTGGTTATACTGGTTATTTAAAAAAGAACTTGTATATCTTAGATATTGTTCAAAGAATCTTTAATTCCATTTAGTTTGGTGTATGGGTGTTAATGTGGGTTATAGAGTATACAGTTTTGGCATTACTTCAGATGTGCACTTCTCATAAAAACTGCTACCTCCAATTAGTCATTTTCACTTCCTGGATTTCAGAATTGTAAAAAAAGAGCTGCTAACTCTTTTTGTTTACATTTTACATATTGGGTAAATAATTCATTGCACTTTCTGAAGCTGGTATCGTCTAGTCTGGCAAAATTCATTTTCCCTATTACAAAAACTGCTAAAGATGGTGTACTTTAGACAAATTCAGGCTGATTCTTTGAGCACAAGGGAGCAGTTGTTTTAGCTAGCTGTGTTCTTAGATCATGTACAGTTTCCACAAGTAGAGTATCCAAGAAATTTCAGCCACAATACATGTAGTAACATAGAGAGGTATACCAACATTCTCTCCATTGTGCATGTTGTAAATGCAAATAACTTCACCTTACACTTACCACTATCTCAGAAGGTCATAATATGTCGAGTGCCCCCTGTTTACTGTTCCTTAAAAGTAGAGATGTAATGCATCCAAGTACCAGGAGTGCATCACTTAGTTGTTACCCTGGTGCAGCAAAACTTTTTGAGGGCCAGTGACTTTTATTCAAAAACTTACTGATGGTACAAACATGCACTCTAGATTGAATCCTGAATGGTACTGTACTTATTAAATCTGTTATGGCTATCATGTTTATGGTTTAAGTACATTTACTGACAGCCAGCCATAAAGATCTCATGGCTCTGGCTCAGATTGGATAATAAAAGATATCCATCCTTGTTCTTTCCATGTTAAGGTAAGGTGACCATATCTCCATGTAATAAAGTACACTGTTTTGAATGATCTGATTGGCTAATCAGTTTTCTGCATTATCTTATTTATGTATATTGAGGGTTTGCCTGCAGATAGCAAACAAATACAGTGAAGCAAAATTCATTGGTCATGGTTATATGAAGACGAGTTAAACTGTATTACTTTTTTTCTGCAGGGTTAGTGGAGGAAAGTTCGGACACATCAAGCAGATCCAGTAACAGTCTGCAGACGGGTTTGCAAACATAATGGAGCAGAAGCAGAGTTTGGCAGTTTACAGCAGGACAATTGATCAGGAAGAGAACATGAGTTGGCAAGATGAGCCCAGAGATTTGCCAGAGAAAGTCTCTCGGTGCCGTTCATCCACCAGGAAAAAGACAAAACGTCCAACCTTCAAGGAGAAAGAGCTATTGGAAACGCAGTCTGGCACAAGTAATGAAGCAGCCAGTGATGATGCAAGTCATGAGCAGAGTGGTGAAGCAGTCTTTCTTCATACACAAGAAATTGAAGGAAACTTGTTTATTGAAAGGGCAGAGTGTGACAAAATGTTGGTTGATTCTGTAAACATAGGGGAGAAACCGTTTTTTTGTGATTTCTGTAGTATGAAGTTTGCCAAGAAACATTACCTCTCAAGACACAGGAAACTTCATACTCAGGATAAGGCATACTCCTGTGGGTTTTGTGCACATGCAAAATTCGCCACAGCAGGGAATCTAAAGAGACATATGCTAATTCACTCAGGAAAGAAAAAATATACATGTGATGTATGCAATGCCAGTTTTGCAAGATCATGTCATCTCTCATGTCATAAACGTCAGCATCACAAACTGCTTTCAAAAGATGCAGTACAACCTGGGAAAGTAGACCATGCACAGAATAAAGCAGGTGCAGATGATGTCACTGTCGATAAAATGCCTGACAATGATAAAGAAGGGTCTTCAGTAGAGCCAGAAGGTTCTTTTCAGAAGACTTGTGAAATGGCTTTGGAGAGGTTGATAGCTCTTGGTAATGAGATATCAAAATCTGAAAAATCATCTCACAATATCAAAGATTCTGGCCATAGAAATGAACTTACTGAAGACAAATCCAGTGATACTAATATCAGATCTACAGTTGATGATATTACATCACATGTTGAAATTGATTCATTCCCAAACCATAATATTCAAGACAAATTGAAGAAAGAAATAAATGATTTGGCCCAGAATATAACTAGGAAGTCAACAGAGTGTACAAATAGTGATCCAGGGAGAAATTTGATTATGCCAGTCAAGCGACATATTGGGGAAGGGCTTTTTGAGTGTTCAATTTGTAATGCAAGATTTAAGAGGCGGCGCTATCTTGTACGTCACCAGATTGTGCACACTGGTCTGAAGCCATATGGTTGTGGAACATGTGGTGCTAGGTTCAGCAACAATCGTAACATGTCTCGTCACATGCGTACACACACAGGAGAAAAACCTTACAAGTGTGACCTTTGTGATGCCAGGTTTTCACAAAAGTCCAACCTGAAGTGTCACTCACTGATACACTCTGGACTAAAGCCGTATCTGTGCGATAAATGTGGCTCCCGCTTCTCACACCCCAATGATCTGCGAAGGCATCAGGAGACTCATCTAGATGAAAAACTTTACTTTTGTGATATTTGTGATGCCAGATTCACTAGTCATAGAAATTGTGTTAGACACAAACAAGTTCATACTGGGGAGCGGCCACACAAGTGCCAAACCTGTGGAGCCACTTTTGCCCAGCTTGTCAACCTTAAGTCTCATGAAAAGCTTCATGAGGGAGATACCCCCTACCGCTGCGTGGTTTGTGGGGCAGGCTTTCCTAGGCAGGGTGAACTAACCAGACATAAGAAACTACATGTACAAAGTTCTTCGGACTCCACTGAAGAGGCACTTGATTTATCAATGATGAACATAATGTATAATGTTTGATCTTAACAAAGAATAAGTAATAAGCTTTATTAGAATGCATGGCCTTCTTGTAGAAAATATTTTCTCTTGATTGAGCTTTAGAGTTTTTGTTTCTTGACTTAACCATTACTTTGGACTGAGAAACATAAAGCTGAAGTAAAACAAGGTGAATGAGAAAATACAGGTCACAGTAACCTAAATCTTCAGTTGCACTTATGGTTTTCATAATGATTCTTGCCCTTAAGTTTTACAGCTTTGTCTACAGCAGGGCTTTGGAAACAAAACTGAATACAAAAAAGTGATCCAAATTTAAATATGGATCCCATTGATCTAACAAAACCAACTTTTTATGTGTGCCACTCTACCTTATGCCTCAGAGAGGAGGGATGCCTCCCACTGCCCTTTTCGAGCTAGGAAATTAGAGACTTTATAAATATTATGTTATTTTAAACATACCTTATTAAATTGTTTGTTTTCATTTTTTTTCAAACTTGAATCACTTGCTTAATTTATTACAAACTACATTCTGCCTGGATTAAACACCAAGTGGCAGGTGCTTGCCTGAACTTTTGTTTTACCATTTCCACAAATTGTCCACCTTAGAAGCATTCATCTCATTAAAGTTCATGACTTTGATCGCTCATTCTGCCACATTAAGGAATAAGCATCAGAGTTCAAATATTCATGGCATAAACCAGTTTTTCTCTTTAAAAAACCCACTCCAGCACAAATATAAACTTACTATTTCATAATAGTTGTTTGAGAGAAAATAAAGACTTTCCCAATCTGAAATATCAAATAAGTTGGGAAGCTCAATTGTTAAATTTCTACTTTTCTGGCATACAATTTCTTTATTATAATTTAATATCTATTCAAAGTCAATGCAATTGCTGTTTATCATTACTACCTTACAACTGGGTCTATGACCTTGTGGAAAACCTTGTTTTGTCATTGAATGAATAATTAATGAAAGTCCATATATGTACTTGGTGAGTATAATAGAAATATTGTATTGATAAGAAAAAGACAAAACCATGGCCAAACAGCTGCTGTGAAACTTAAAAGATTAAAATAAACCTATAGAGAATAAGAGTTATTTCACTTACACCATAAAACCTTTTTTCTTATGAAAATAATATTTGTAAGTTTAGACATTATAATTGATGTGAATAAAATACACTAAATGTGCTTATCCTTTACGTACATCATTTCAATATGGCACATATGACAACTTTTTTTAATCTTCAGGAAGCAGCTGTTTGAGTCGTGTAGGACTATTTTAATTTTGTTGGTAAATACTTTAGGTAAATTTTTGTCCTTAAAAGTACCCCAGCCTTCAAGTCTGATACATGTATCAAATGAAACAATCACATGTTTAAAAAAGTGTCAGGGGTAGATCAGTTTTGAAAATCCATGGTCTTTCCTGGACAATCAGCATTGAAAATCTGGTTGTCCAGTAGATATTTCTGGTTGCCCAGTAAATTACAACAGTTGCCCCATAAGGTTGTTGTGATCAACATTTTGTCATATATATATATATATATATATATATATATATATATATATATATATATATATATATATGTATGTATAATATGACTGTGCTTCGGTGGCCAAGTGGTTAGAGCATCCACCTTGGATGTGGGAGGTCGCGGGTTCAAACCCTTGCTGAGTCATACCAAAGATTTTAAAAAATGGTACTAACAGCTGCCTCACTCAGCATTTAGAGGTCAGTGTTAGGACTGGTCGGCCTGGTGTCAGGATAATGCGACTGGATGGGACATCATGCCATATGTCTGTGGCATGATGCCCCAGTGCTAGACATCACTATAAAGTGTCACACTGCCTACATCATAGTGATATGACCGAAATTTTTTAAAGCCATGTTAAATAAATCACACAAATACACACACACACATATGTATATATATTTGCATACAGTACTTGTAACTCACTTCTGTTATAGAGAGTGTCACACATTTGCCCACATATTATTAAATGTTTTAAATTGGGAAATAAAATTTAATGGCTTTATTGCAGTCTGATAAATCATATCTCAAAGAGATGTATTGATGGGTGATTTACCGTCAGTACCATTACAGATTTGGGGAATAATTTATCAGACTCACTGGCTTTCAAATAGTTGACCATCTTCAGATTTTGTCATATTTTATGTTTATCCAGATTTACATCATGATGATTTATTTTATCAGTAATCAGATAATCATGTGTTTTAATTAATTAGATAATCATGTGTTTAATTGTCAGATAAATGTAACCATTCTATGTGATATTTTTGATTTGTTTATGAGCCAATAGAATGTGCTACAACAATTGTGAATTGTTTAATTCTTTATACTTGTTGTATAACATTTAACTAAAATAGATGAAAGATACTGCTACCAAATGTTATTGTGTTGAAAAAAGGCAAAAATTTGCTAGTCTTGTTTCTTCTAGAGATTATATCATTTTCATTTAGGACCAAGTAGACCATGGGATAGATGTGAGTGTAAATTTTATGGCAGTCTTCAAAGTAGTGATACCAAACTTTGGGTAATGGACAACAGAGTTATAAAAAAGCTAAAATTCAATCTTGCCCATATTCAAAATAATATGCACCCGAACTTTACATTGTCTGCGATGGACCTTATGTTAATGGTCTGGTGTTTATTGAGTTAACTGCGTAAATATGAATTTTGGCAGGATTGTACAGGAAATTTAGATTATGTATGTCTGAGTGGAAGTCACTATGCTGTCAACAAATTAAGTAAAGGTTGCATGTTTTTTTAGATTATATTGCTTATAGAGTCATATGATTTTGATTTTCAAGAGGACTGCTACAGCAGTCAATGAAAGTGAAGTCAATCTGAAGAACATTTTTATTCACTGGTAGTTTTCGTTTACATTTTTAATAAATGAAGGGTCTGGATCTGTATGTTGAGACAAAGCACACGACATTGAGAGCTTGACCCAAGGTTAACAGCAATTGTGTGTGTTTCAGAGCAAATCATATTTGCATAAATGCCAGTCATTATGATTTTCGAATAATCCTAGAGATTTTAAATACGGAGTTGCATGCTGTGTATGGACCATGTGTTTGATATCTAAATAAAATGAATTAAAGCAATTATTTTTGTCCTTTTAAACCCATATAATCTACAGACATTATTTATGTGAGAAACTTATACAAAACAAAATTTACATATACATGAAGCAGGTAGTCCTACAAAATGAGACTGGTTTTTACATATATGTCTTGCAGATTCATATTACTAAAGAAAACTGAAGAGCCAGTTTATACTATAGAAAAGGCTAAGACAGTGTGCAATGTGGGCTTTGATGATGTGATTAATAAATGTTAAATGCCTGAAAAATGTTTGAGAAGGATTTGTTTGAACTTCAAAACATGTTGGATCAAAAGAAGAAATGTTTAGATATGTAAAAGAATATGTAAGTACTCAAGATTAGCACATTATCATGCTCGTTGCAAAATTTATGGAGTTGAATCTTTAGACATGTATGTAGACGATAGACTGTTGTATATTAATTCTGATTCAAATCCACTTCTATTTTCGCCAATTTGCCACAAGGACTTCTAGTAGCTGCAGATCCATGTTAGTAACATAAATAAATATACATTGTGCTTACAGCTGATTGCAGTTATAACATACTGTGTAAATTACACTGTTTATATGCCTGTCATGAGATAATGTGTTGGGATTTTTTACAAATTACATTTCTGCACAGCAGTTTAAAATTACCAAACTTTGCATAAGGCTTGCATTTGCTTAAAGTAGAACCCTATCAAAAAGGTCATGATCACATACTTAGAAGAAAGAATAGTTAATGGACAATACCTCGAGTTGTCAACCATCTCAAGTTATCAAACTGGATTGTTTTCATTTGGAGTAAAGAAGAAACCTATTAATTAAATGTCAGCTGCTTTAGCTAACCTTTCTAAGATGGAAATTACCATTGGAAATTACCATCTTAATGGCAGGGAAATGTATGCTTTATGAAAAATAATTTGTGTCATGTCTGTTAGCATGAATTGGGCATTTTTATTACATGTATTTTAATTATTGTGTATTTAGGGGCCCAGAGTGGCCAAGTGGTCTAAACAGTTTATCAATCAGTACCTCTGTCTGAAAGGGTTTGAGTCTTGTGGGTCTGTGAAAAAGCATGCCATTACCTTCCTCTTGGTGGTTAATAGCAGCAGAATTTTCCTGGGAGGGGGTCTTCTTCCACCAGTTATACTGGTTGCCATGTATAGCCTACTGTGTACTGAAAAAGGGCATTGGCACAGGGTATATTTGTTCTCAATCTAAGTGTTTTCATAGTTCGAATTAATGTCTTTTGGGAGTTATTAACATTTTTGGCATTGGTTATTCTTAACCTTGTAGTTTGGTAACATTTTTATATGACTTATTCCCATTAAGGTCATTTAACTTTTTGCTATCTGATTTTCAGTTATATTTTAGTCTTATCCCTACAGCTTCACTTGCCTTAATTTACATTATATTCTGTACATTGATGCCAAGTTGGAGGTCTCATTTCAGTTTTTTCTTCTTTTAATTTTTACAGCAACATCTAAGAGACCAATTTAGTCATTATGGGCACAAGAAATCCACCTGGGATTCACACATCACTTGCCTGGCTCAGATAGGATTGACCTTGAAGTTCAGCACACTCCTGGCAAAAAGAATATTTTGGACAGAGTTGGTCATGGAAGGGGAATATAGTACTCACAAAATGGTCTCTACCCATTTCCATAGTAGATTTCCTGTTCAGACTTTTGGGGACACCGTTAGTGGACCTGTTTATGACAGGACTAACAACATGCTCCCCGTTTACATTTCTTCAGTCCCTGAACAGACACCTGGGCAGTGGACTCTTACAGTGTGGAATGGGATGACCTGTTTGCTTATGCCTTCCAACCATTCTAGATGATCCCACAAGTAAAGACCTCCAATGCTCAGGTCATTTTGATAGCTATCTGTTGACAGTGATTGTGGTTAGATTATATTCTCAGCCTGCTGATAGACCAGTCCATGACATTACCCCAGAGAAGGACCTCCTGTCACATAACAGGGTATCTGTCCTTCACAATAGCCCACAGATTCATTACCTTCATGCTTGGCTCATCTCAAATAATTATAAGAACAAGTTTTTTGAGCAGGGTTAAATAGTATGGTTCAAGCCAGAAGTCATCTAAGGTCAGATACTAAGTGGAGAATCATTCTGATTAATGCAGAAGGAAATGTCTTAATCCTAGCTGTCCCTCTGTGAGTACAGTGGCTGATTTTTTTCTCTTACTTTTGAAGAGACACAATACTCTATTTCTACCATCAAACACCCTTCTGAACATTTGGGATGAAGCATCTTTTGAGAATCAAAACTTCTACAGCTTTCCTACCTTCCTTGGTGTCCATGAGATGTAAGAATGAGTTTCATGCCCTGTCCACAAAATCCAGCTGTCTGCAGTTTGATGGCAACTATAAGTCAGTTTCACTCCTTTGCAAATCATGGCTAAAATCTAGCTTCTCATAGCTGTACCCCCAATATGTATCCCTTTTTTGTTTTATCAGTGTTGGGGATGATCAAGATCGACTTTTGTACCCAGTCTTTACGTTTATATTTATTTCCTTAAAAGGGAGAAGAAAGGGTAAGAATTGTCCTACTTATGGGTTCAGCTGATATTTCAGCTTCCACGATTTCAAGGTGGATTGCTACAACATTGAAGCAAATTTATCAGACCCTTACAGAGAGGGACATTTGAAGTTCACACCATTGCCACCACATGGCCCTATCAAACTCGTTCATCTATGGAGGTGTGATGAATGTTCTGACTACTTTCTCTTTCATTTTTCTCTGGTGGACCAAAGCAAAGGCATTTTATTCTCTAAGGTCCATAATCATGGCACAAAAAGTTACCTAATGATACCATCTTATAGCAGTAAATATTTGAATTAACATATGGATGAAGATAATTTCCATCCCTACAAGGTTAGCTTTGCAATAGCAACAGGTAAGTATTGCATCATTAAAATTAATTAATTTTACCCTCCCACCCTCCCAAAAAGAAATTCCTTTCTCGGCCAGAGGCTAAGATAATTGTGAAAGATGAAATCCAGTTTCAACATAATAACCTGAGTTTTCCTTCAGCAACAGTTAGCAAACTTTGTGGATAGTTCACACTTTGGGTGTGGAAGAATCCTATTGATTCAAGGTCAAAAGAATCAAGGTCATTATGATTGAAACAGTAGAAATGGTTACACATACCTGGACCAGATATTGTGAATGGTTTGCACTTGGGATAAGAAAGCTTTTTGAATTAGGGGTCAAAAGGTCAAGGTCACTGACTAAAAGAAGAAAAATGGTTTCTACATAATAACATTAGTTATATATCATATACCTGGGTGACTTGCATGCTGGGTAAAATAAAAGCCAATTGATTTTGGGGTCAAGAAGACAAAGTAACTGGATAAAGAAAAATCGGTTTGCATAATAACTTTGGGTCTTTTTCTACTTCTCTTGATATATGTAAGAGTCAGAGTCATTGTGAACTAGAGGACTGATGTTCTACTGGGTAAAAAGAATTTCTATCAAATTTAAGAAGAGACCATTTTTTGTTTATTTAACTGCAGATTGTTGAAACAAACTCGGATGTTCATTAGCAATAACAAGATTTTCAGGTTGGCCTCCGTGGCTACCATATTGTCTGTAATCTCATTAAGAACTAACTAGACACCATCCATTAAGGCAGAATAAAATCAATAGATATTCAATAACATTGTTTTGGCAGCCATACTGGATGTCAGATCAGCACCATTTTTATTTAGTACCAACTAACAAATCACCATAGTCTTCTGGTGTGAAATCCCATCTTGATATTATCATGCATTTCAGAAAGACTAGCAATAACAAGGAGGCCACTGCAAGCATATTGGTACCATTTTCTTTTAGGACCTGTTAGACATCATAAGAAGTCTTTCAGTCACAACCCTCTGCAGATCAATTCAGAAGTTACTGTAGTAATAAGATTTTACAGATGGCCACTATGGTGGCCATATTGGAGGGTAGATTGACACAGTTTTCATTTAGGACAAATGAATGTGTGAATTTTGCAGAATAAATATTATTCTAGAGTGAGTGCCTTGCTCACTTTCTGGATGGCTTGCACATTGGGTAATATAGAAACCTTTCGATACTGGGGTCTAAAGTTCCAAGGTAATGAATGTAGTAAATCTAATAGGAAAATAATCATTTCTGTACATTAAGTTTAGTTCCAAGATCACATACTGTGATCGAAGGTCGAGGTAATTGAGATCTAGCTAAATGATGCCCAGATGGGCCTGACCTCACTCATCAGGCTTACATAGCAGTTGACCATTTCACTAAGCATGCTTAGAAGACAACATATATAAACTATAAACCAAACTTTATCCAATGCTAATTATACCTATTTTATTATATCCATATAAAATTCTTTTTTTAAAAAAAGGCATTATTAAAATACTCTATTACTCATAATCAGACATTAAAATCTTGATGATATAAGCACCAATTTTAGCAAGTTTTATAAAAAAATATATAGTCCTTGACCTAGAGAAGGAGGTAGCAAGCTTACATAATCTGTATATATCTGTATGTATATTCCCCATTAATAAACAAAAGTGGTGTCACATTCTCTGCTTATAGATAATGCTTTGAACTTGTGCGTTTCTTGTACTGGTATGTAGTTGACATTTCTACTGAAATGATGCAAGAAGGGAAAACAAAGTTTAAATTAGCAATACAGCATCTTAATAACTTGCTGAAACTGTTATTAACTGAACAAGCTAGTAAATGTCATGCTAACTCATAAATGACATCAGGTCAATGAAAGCCTGTTGTAACACTGTCTCAAATAGCTAAAGTCAAAAAAGGTGACACTCAAATTTGGCAGAAATTGAAAAAATAAATTTACAGCTAGTCCCACACAATAAATCCAAAATGACAGTTGGATGGTCCAATTTGAATACTAAAATGGTTTGGATTATCAGAGGTAATATATACAATGTTGTCAGTACAATAGTAAAGCTAAAACCTAGCAATACCTGGTGGTATAAAGGGAGGTAATGGGCAGGCGTTATTGCCCTTTGTCTATATGAACCAGACAGGTTTAGCAAATTTTCATCCTTTAGTGGGGCGGGATTTGCAAGGTAGCAGGCTAATATTTTTAACGTAATGTTATTGGGTAATGTATTTGAAGGAGACAGATATTTTCCCTTTAACAGTTCAGAGATAGAAATGTGTCTGAAAAGATAAACTGCTTTGGGAAACCATTTAATGAAAAATGCTTATATAATATGGAATGACATCAATACAATATACCTGAAACAATGACTAGTCAATACAGGAATTTGAAAGGTAACTTACATTTATTGCATATATAAATACAGTATGTATGGTACAATTACAATTTATAAGAATAAACTTTTTTCAAATAAGCACAAACAGTGTGGTATAATGGATGACAGACCATACAACATGATCCTGTACTTAGCCTGAAAATTATCCAGGATTATACTATAGGTCATGGTGGTCAAACAGATTGAACACAGTTTGCCAAATGGACCAAAATGTACAGTGCATATATAATAGTAATCATAAAATAATCATAGAATTAACTTTTTGCATGAGTGCAGGCCACAAAAACGTACCAGCGGGGCTGTATTTGGATCACTCTGCTATCAGTCATATTAGGTTATGATGGGACATTCTTGCTGTCTTTGTAAATATATTTCACCATAATGACAATAGCAGGAGTCAACTTGCACAAAAATCAGTTATTTTATCTGTAAAAAAAAATAAAAGTGTTTTGGTTTGAAAGATGAAATCCCTGCAGAACATTGTTGGGGTATTGGTACACTGCTGTCACTCATCTAAAGTTCTTTTAAGATCAATTATAAAAATGACAACAGTTTTTTGTACCTGCAGTGACTTGCAAAAAAAACAATGCTTACAAAATAAGTCACCAACAACTGATAAGAAGCGATTCAAAATTTATCCAACAATTGTGTTTTTCCATAATTTATTATTGTAACTGTTGGAGTTAGATAAATGAAAATAAACTGCAGACTGATAGACATAGATAGATAGACAGAAAATAGATAGATAAATAAACTGTTACTATTATATCTTATCAGTAAAAGAAATGAAATATTGCTGTTTGTGTTGTTCTAGATAATGTGTAAATGTTTTTACAAAGAATACATTTATGTGAAAGGATTTATCATTCCAAAAAGATTTGTGCAATTATTAATTATTTGATCTTTGGTGCTGTTAAGTGCTAACACATACAAAGTTATTTAAAAAAATTAAAATGTCCTTTCTAAAATAATAAATTTACTCAATATGTTTTACATTCATTCAGTTGATTGTAGGTCAAACTCTTTGACAACAAGATTCTAAATTCATTCTGAATGGTAGGACAAACTCTTTGACAGAATGGCATCAGAGATACAGCATTGGAAGATTTTAAAGGTTTTGGTTTCACTTCCTCCACTGACCATTCATTTGTGTCTTTTCTTCATGTACAGATTTTAAGTAAAAAAAACAAACAGACTAAAAACTTATCCATTTGCCAGTAAAAATTATGCATGTATACTATAATACAATTGGCTATAATAGTTCAATTAAATATTATAAGACTAAAAAATCTAAGACAATATGTGAGACTGAACAAAGACGTTGATCATAGTATCATATGTTGAAAGTTCTCTTGCACTGCAAGATGAACATCAAGCTCGAGGAATGTGTTGTCCAGCTGTCCATGTTAAAAAAAGTAATCTGGATTCTTTTTTTGTTCCCTGTGTTCCTATTTGTATGTTGAACATCATCTGGATAAACTATGACTGACTATTCAATAGTGTAAACTAGACCTATCATAATTGTCAATGATACAAAATGAAGTTGACAAGGCAGAACATATACAAGGCACATCTTAGTCTACAAACCAGATTGTAGCAGAATATGTTAAACAGTTTTGAACTATGTCAATTGCAAGGAACATTATGCATTTAGATGTGGAGTTGTTGTCAAAGGCCATAAACTTTGTCCCAACAGAAGCAGAAATGATGAAATTACACTATGCATGTCTCAGTCTATGTAAAACTCTATCCCAGCTGGAGTATATAAAGACAAAATTAAGAAAAAGGTACATTCAGTCTATGGGACAATATACATGATAAATTGCATCAAAAATTTGTGAATGGTTCCTATGCTATGCTGGCAAATGATGTATTCAAGACTTAAAAAGGGCAATAACTCCATCAATATTAGACCTGAAAAGAAAACACCTGAGGGCACATCGACGTGCAATATGTAATTCAAAAAACCAAATGGCATCAAGTTATTTATATGGTTGCAGAGCTTTGGTGGTTACAAGAAATGTGAATGGACAGACAGATGGTAGAGGTGATTACTACAAGGCTTCTGATGTATGTCTCTAATGAAAAAGTAGGGCAATAATCAAATGGCTTTGGAATAAGTGACATCACATCTGTATCCTTCCACCTGTGTTGAGGTTCCTTTAGGTGTTCAGTGCCTCCACTCCAAAAGTTCCACCCTTACTGCAATTATAAGGTTTTATACATTTATTTGGTTGTGGTGGGTGATGGGGTTGGGGAGAGAAAGAAAGACAACACTTAGATGTAGGACTTAGTGATGTCTGCTGCTGAGAGAGGATGTGTAAGTGGAGTACCACTGTACCAACATATTTCCTGTGGGACCCTTGACAGGTATTTTATGTATAAATGATCAAGTTTATTTATCTATACTATTAAATCTATTGGAGTTTTTTGTGCCACTATCTAACACAAACTGGCTATACCATTCATTTCTATAGTAAATGTTCACCTTCATAATGAGGCTTAATATCCATATAAATATCCATAACATGTTTCTAATTTAAACTTACACGCATATTAGGTTATTCTGGAATTTCAGATTACAGGTATTGCTCTAGTTAATTTTTGTCTCTACTCTTCAAGGGCCAACACTATCCTCAAACCCATAAGAACCATGGGTTCTGGCTAAATAATATGTGATAATAATTGATTTCACCTTTCTGGATATGATACAAAATATTACCTATGTATATTACCATTGTTTATATACTTAAGATGCATAACAAATTCACCTTGATGGTCATCTTATAGGAACTAACATAAAGATCTCTGGAGATGGCCCAGTCAGCTCTGCTCATTCTCCAGAAACACAGTAAAGTGTTAAGAAATTCAGGTGAAAAAGTATTCATTAACTGTATGGTACACCTAGAATTACCACTTTGTACACTGTCCATAAGTATTCATTACTGTATGGTACACCTAGAATTACCACTTTGTACACTGCCCATAAGTATTCATTACTGTATGGTACACCTAGAATTACCACTTTGTACACTGTCCATAAGTATTCATTACTGTATGGTGCACCTAGAATTACCACTTTGTACACTGTCCATAAGTATTCATTACTGTATGGTGCACCTAGAATTACCATTTTGTACACTGTCCATAAGTATTCGTTACTGTATAGTACACCTAGAATTACCACTTCGTATACTGTCCATAAAACCTCCAACACCAGATTTGATATTACGCCCACCTTCCAGTATACTGAAATGAAACAACAAATTGGCCGATATTCAACATGCAGAAAACCATGCCCACTCATTAAAACAGCATGCCATATTACATTAAAGTATTTTCTTTTGACAATAGCCCTCAAATAAATAAGAATAAATTTTGAGAATAAACTATAAAAAAAATTAATGAAAATGTCTGGAAAATGTTGAAGTTAGGGATATTTAAAAATTTTATTTAACATATTAAATCATATGGATGTTCTAGCATAGTAGACCCAGTTTGTTTCAACATTCTCTCTGTGTGATTACATAACAACTAATACATGTAGACAAAGGCAATGTAACTTCCCCAGCAATGGCCAGGGAGGGGAAATGCCCCAGTTCCCACAAAACATTTTTTTGGGAGGGGGACCCAGAATTTCTTGCAGTGTTGCTACATGTAAATGACTGTAGTGTCCTGTGAGCTATGGTTCATTGGCATTGGCATGTATTAAGAATCTAATTGAGGGGAAAAAGGAAATTAATGGTACATAATGCACTATTAGTGTATAAAAATAAGGTAATCTTATTTACTTCAACAGTTTTGCCATCAGACTTTGTGCAAAATAAGTTTTATGTGATCAAGTACTCATGTATACATTAATATGCCTGACTATCTGGTTGACCTGAAATGAACTGTACAGTGGAGTTTTCTGTTATAGAACTAGCTCTCATTTAACTTTGTTATAATAGCATTTGTTATAATAAATATCCAAGTTTTCTGACTGACTATTCTTTTCAAACCAAGAAATTATCAAATGACAAATTGTGTATTTACATAAATTTAGTCAATTTTGTCAATATTTCAACCACAAAATCAATTAGATCTAACTGGCCATAGGTGTGTCTTTAACCTTGATATCAGGTAACATTAATGGCCATCCAATACTTTTCATTGCAATTTGGCTGATTACCATAAACCCTACATGTTTTCATTGCCAGATACATTGTTTTCATTGCCAGATACATTGTTTTCATTGCCAAATATATTGTTTTCATTGCCAAATATATTGTTTTCATTGCCAAATATATTGTTTTCATCGCCAAATATATTGTTTTCATTGCCAAATATATTGTTTTCATTGCCAAATATATTGTTTTAAAATAGATATTCATTATCATTTTACTTTTTTATTACCTTTCACAACTCTGGTTACTGCTAGCACCACAAAGACATCAATGTACATCCATTTATAAAAAGATGTAGTGTATTTGTTCTTTTTCCCTGATAAAATAGTGTGCCCAGGTTCAAGATTTGGGGGACAGGAAAAAAATCTGTGTGCAACATTGCTGTATAGTTTTGTAAAGTACAAGTCTATCAATATTAAATTAATAAAAATACTGATGCTAAAAATTTTGCGACAATATTAACCCATTATAAATCACTTTTATAACTGATCAAGAGCATTAAAATGCAACAGTAGAATCACAGGGGAATTAATTCTGCAAGAATCAAATTGAAAACCCAACCAATTTCCATCCTGAAACAAATTTCTGAAAGTTTCATTATTACTGTACTAACAAATTCGGCAAATAAAACTGCCGCAATCTCATAAAATATGTACAACTGTCTCAAAACTAATTTTATCATATCTTTATGGTAAAAGGAATAAATACTTGATTCACAAGATTTTCTGTCAATGACTATTAAGTATTAATAAGTATTATGCAGAAAATTCTGGCAATGAGATTCTGGCAATGAGATTGTTGCAATTTTAGAACTAAAAAATCTAATGTGTCAAAGGGAAATTTTCAAGAAATTTAGGCCATCAAATTGTGGCAATCTTAGCGCAAAATAATCTAACATATCAAAGGAAACTTTTCAAGAAAGCTTACATTTTAATTTAATGATATCTAGTCATATAGCTTTGGAGCTATCCTACACAGGACATTACAAATTTAATAAAAAAATGATTGCCCAATTTACAAATTTAATACAACAAGTAAGCTTGCCCTGGGCAAGGTGACTGCAAAAATGAAACTGACATTAGGGGATTTGAGCTTGCCCTAAATATGACAATAAAGTATCACATTGAAAATAAAGTTAATTTTTTTGTGGTAAAATAGAGCAAAGAATATAAAACTTTTGTTATCTTTTATTTTTGTTTGCTCCTTAAAAAATATAAAGATAGCCAAAATAATAGGTAAATAGTGTATTTTTTGATAGACATGCAGATGAGGGAAGAAAGGAAAGGTTAGAATATAGATGTAACTAGAAAAGCAAAGAGAAACATCCACATGAACAAGATAAATAAATGAACTGCCAGATAAGGGTTTTGTAAATGTCTAGATTTTTAAGGGTGGCATATAGGTAAAAGACATTTAAAAATTTGACTGCTAAGAATAAAACTGTTCACCTAATTTTAAGATTCTATTATTATATCAAAAACTCATATTTTATGTTTTCACTTTAAAAAGTTCAACTGATCACGGGGATTACTGTATCTAATCCAGTAAGTAAACAAGGTAAAACCAATTCCCACAATGAAATGTTCTGAAGTCAGTGAATTCACTTTTCACTTTTGTCTGGGGAGTGTTATGTCCACTCACATCTACATCATTGTCACCTAATTTAGATTTTGAAATTGGACAAATATTTGACAAATATCTAACAAGTTGATTTTTGAGAAGGATTTTGTCAACACTTACATTGCTCCATGTAATAAGTTCCTAACAGTAAGTATGCACTGGTCTCTTGTAATAATCATGTCAACAAAAGATGATAAAACCACTTGTGAGTTCTATATTTAAAATTGCTTTTAGTTATTTCCAAACACATCTGTCAATGAAATGTCCCGGGATACCTTCAAAGTGCAGACATGTGTCTAAACAGTCTTTGATGTCTACTGTTTAGCATTGGCAATCTTTGCACATTTGGATGTCCACAGACTGCCCAGAGCTAGGATAGGACTTGAAAATTGGCAAATGCCATATATGTACAAATATACAGATTAAAATATAAGTGATAAGTTAAATATAAATAACATCTTTCTAATTTGCCAAAACTTGCTTTAAATAGTAAATTCACATTTCTTGATACTGGCTAAAAGGAAAGACATTGTCAGCATAATGTGACAAATAATGTAGCAATAAATGAAAAAATATGTGGATAGATATGTTTTGAAGAATATGATACATATAAAAGCCAAAAAAAGATGGTGATACATGTACTTTTTTGAGAGTATAAAACTTGCAGAAACATAAGACATTACAAACTGGTTCTGACCAATCCCTCTATCTCACTGTATATATTTTTGACTTGCCCATGGGCAAACTTGAAAATATAAGTTTGCTTGAGCCAAATTTGAGCTTATCCTGGGAGTCAGGCAAGTGGATGTGTAAATCCTGCTGTAGAAGAATGAAAAAAAAAACTGAAAATTTTATTTAAATCGATTAAGGGCCATTACTCAATTAAATTTTAATGGATAAAAGAACTGTAAAGGAAACATTAATAGTTGTCTGTGCATCAATTAGGCATGGCTGATTTCAGAGATTATCGACCAATGAGTTAAAATGAACTTGATGTCTGGTCAATATGTGCAGTCATACTCTAAAGCTACTCTGCAGAAACCGTTATTCTCTTTATAGACTTACCATGACCATGATCTCTGGCCTCTAGACTTTAAAGGTTGCTTTACCCTAAGCACAAGCTATCCACCAAGTTTGGTGAAGGAACTTACTATAGAATAAATGCTATTCTGATAAACCCCATTCATTTTTTTTAGCAAAATTATCCCCAAGCACATCAGCTCTCTGTAAACTTTAGACAAGGTTCAAAGTCTAGAACTAAAATAATTATGCAAAGCCATTTTCTATCTTTCCATCATACTGACCTTGACCTTTGAATTTTTGATACTAAGATCAATATCATTTTTCCTTAATACCAAGAGCGAAGTCTAGAGAATGCAGATGGTGGAAAATTTAAGTTATTCTGCAGAAACCAGTCACAGTGACCATCAACTTTGACCTTTTGACCCATGCAAAATTGATGTGATTCTTCTAATCCGTAAATGTAAACTATCCACAAAGTTTGATAATTGTTGATAGTGCAGAACTCAAGTTATAATGCAGAAACTAATTTCTTTTTTAAGCCATGTGATCTTTACCATCCGATTCCAAAATCAACAGGATTCTTCCTTCTCCAAATATAACCTATCCACAATCTGGTGCAAATAATGACTGTAGAACTGAAGTAATCACGTGGAAAAGGAAAAGATGACAGAATGACACAGACATAACATAATACACTCAACCAAAATGGCAGAGTTATAAAACTTAAGAGCAGCAAATTAACTTCCCATCCATACATACCTCATTCTGTTAATATCTGATAAATGTGCGTGATACAGCTTGAAGATTTGGCACATTTTATATAAAGGGGATTAACTCTGTTAACTGACAAATATAGCTGTTTATAGTACAGCTGAATTCTTGTTGAGATGTATTTGTTCATCAAACTGGTTTGGAATGCAATAAGAAATATGATTTTTAGTGTCTTATGCAATCTGATTAAAATCAGATCTCCACTGTCCTTTGTGAAAATCTGATGGCGACCATGTTTTGGTCATGTTTTGGTGCACTAAGTTATTACCATATCAGCCAGTCAGATGAAGTCTTAGCATTTAGGAGACTGAGTAGCATGGCTGAAGAGCATCAAATTTCTAAAAGCCACATTTCCATTGGTTAATTCAAAGAGCACTATAACATGATCCCTAAGTGGTCACTGTCAGATCTTCACATAGGACAGTGAAATCTGATTTAATCTGACTGTCTTATAAAGAAATTGTGTTCATTTTAAATTGAAAAAGGATCATAACTTTGTCAAATGTAGAGGGAAAACTCTAAACTTTATTTGGGATACATCTTCATAAAAACACAAACTTGGCTGAATCATTTGTTTTGTTTAGTTTAGTGTTTTATGGCTCAGTAACACATATACCAAAGCATTCATTATAAAACTAAGGCATCTTGTTGGTATATAGGAGCAAAACAGAGCGACTATTTTACCCAAGTTTTCCTGTCATAATGACTTTGTACCAGTCAGGAGTGATTACAGACAAGACAATGAAACATTCTGATCTTGCTATTTACCAGTCGGGAGTGATTACAGACAAGACAATGTAACATCCTGTTCTTGCTATTTACCAGTTGGGAGTGAGTACAGACAAGGCAATGAAACATACCAATGTCTTGACCTAAAAACTGTGTACTTTTGTCTTTGATTTAGTTGAACTACTAAAATAATTGTTATAAAAGATCAATAAATGAACTTATGGTGCAAACTCCTTCCTAGTCAATAATGACCTGAGAGAGAGGTTCCCTTTTGACTTGTGTCTAAGTGATTATGTATGCTATGCTACAACTCTGGATTTAGCTCTATGGGGTGGGTTAACTCTTTGCCTCAGAGTCTTATGCTTTTTAGCCCTTCGATACGCATGTAGCAAAGTTACACAGTGCAGTCCGCAAAGCATAGGCCTGTTAAGCAGTGAAGTGTATGTTATGTTTAACAGCAATTTTAACCATCTTACGTTTTTTGGTACACATATATTATGTATGGAAAGATTTAAGAGTAAAATAAGGTCGTTAAAGCTGTATAATTATTTTTAACAAAATAATTTTGTATGTACTTTTAAAATCATGAGAGAACTCGTTCAGTATCAAATCATTGTAGCCACATGATTAACAGCAGCGGCAAATTTCCATACTCAAAATTTACAAGTTCTTTGCGTCTACATCACAAAATAATTTAAATTTATAATTTATAAAACTATGGGCTTTCTACCTCAGTCTCAAAGCTGTTCCCCAAGTTATTGAAGCTTTCATAGTTGTGATTTTACTGGTTCAAGTACTGAACTATATCAGAGACTGCCATTTTATCGAATGGAGAATATGACCCAGTTACCACCTACTTACTTTAAATAGCAGATTGCAACCAGAGCATCAACAGTGACCACGTGATTTGATGTAATGGTCATTCTCACCAATGAATGTAGTATCTAAACAGGGGTTTTTCCCCAAAGGTGGCGCTACGAAAACCCACTCAAAATAGCTGTTATTTATGGCATTGCCAAAAGGAGCTTAGCGTGACATCGTGTAAATTGCCAAAAGGCGCTTAGTGTGACATCGGGTAAATTGCTAAATGGCGCTTATATTAGGTAAAGGGTTAAAAATGGTAGACAAAAAGATGGACAAAAGCTGCTGAAAACATTAAAAACTAAGTCATGGAGGTAAAAATAGTAGACCTTTGATAAGTTTAAAACTAAACACTTGTCTTCAGAATCAAGGACAGACAGTTTTAAACGGAGTACAATTAACTCACCGTTGGAATGGGTGTGTAATACAGCTTTTTCTTTTGGCAGTTGAATCATTTGGATCACAGTTCTCATCAGCATACTTCCAACTTTGATGTCTTCTACCATGCTGATCTTTATAGTTTTGTTGTAAGTTTCCCTCAAATGTGTTATTTAGATGATCGAACGAAGCATCCAGATCAAACACTGTCACTTGCATGAAAGAGTCATTGGAACACTGCTGTATTTCTTGCTCATTTATTGATATAGGGAAATCATCCTGCAACTCACTGGCATTGGTCTCCTGAAAGTATTTAAAGAGTAAAGTGGTCACTCACCATAACAAACTGCATTGTAGGTGTGGTGCTTCAAGCAATATTGGTAAGGTCATGAAATGTATTAATTGAATGTAGCTATGAAACTGCTGCTTAATTTTTAGTCTTGGTTAATAATAACCATAAAACATGATGTGGTTTCACTTGGAAGATAACCTAAATTTTATTATTCTTTTCAACCTCTATAAATAAACACAAAAATGTATAAGAGTCATAATAGGAACCATCCACCCCTGTAAGGCATTAAGCCCCAGGGCTAAGACAGAGTCACAATGGGACTCCCTATTAAGGGAATCACTAAGTATTAGGCTTAGAGAGAGAAAGTCATAATGGGACACTACACCCACTGCCATTAGGCAATAACTGAGAGAGAGAGATAGAGAAATTGATGTAATAAGATGTGATTATGATTTTTAACGTAGCTTTAAGAATTTTTCAGTCATATATCTATGATGTCTGCAGTGGGGCAGGTTATAGTGATGTCTAGCACTGGGGCAGCATGCCGCAGACATGTAGCATGATGTCCCATCTAGTCACATTATCCTGACACAAGGCTGACCAGTCCTAACACTAACCTCTTATAGATGATTGCCAAGCAAGGAAGCTGTTAGTACCATTTTTTTGGTATGATTTGACTGGGGATCGAACCCATGACCTCCCGCAGCTGCTCTAACTAACTACTATGCCACTGGAGTGGTTGTGTGAGAGAGAGAGAGAGAGAGAGAGAGAGAGAGAGAGAGAGAGAGAGAGAGAGAGAGAGAGAGAGAGATGTAACGAGAGAGAGAGAGAGAGAGATGTAACGAGAGAGAGAGAGAGAGATGTAACGAGAGAGAGAGAGAGAGAGAGAGAGAGAGAGAGAGAGAGAGAGAGAGAGAGAGAGAGAGAGAGAGAGAGAGAGAGAGAGAGAATATCTCATGTTTTCCTTCATATTCATTTCTGTCAAATATTATGACTAAAAGGTTTGAATAGCAGATAACTACAGATTTAATGATCATTGCTTGATAAAAGTCCTACTGTAACATGATCTATGACTCAAACATTTCAATTTT
This sequence comes from Potamilus streckersoni, assembly GCA_016746295.1. Taxonomy (NCBI): domain Eukaryota; kingdom Metazoa; phylum Mollusca; class Bivalvia; order Unionida; family Unionidae; genus Potamilus; species Potamilus streckersoni. The sequence goes on from JAEAOA010000708.1 coordinate 4,956,868, forward strand.
AACAGTTGAAAGGTTATAGTTGCTAAAATATATATTTGTTTATTTTGAAGAGACGTTCTTATTTTTTTAATTCTGCATTTTTAAGACAACAGAAATATTGATATATATTTATTTTCCATTAAAATAATTTTCCCCAGATATATAAAACTAAAATGTAGAAGTCCTCAGAAGCTGCACTGCAATATTGAATGACTCATGAGCTACTCTGGATAAAAACCATTGACCATTTAAATACCCAACGTTTCAAAACCAGTCCATAGTTCTGTTGATAAAAAAGCAATGGCTGAGGTGTTGCATATTCAGTGTGTCCTGATATTAGAGCTGACTCTCATATTTCAAGTTTATCTAGCCATTTCCTTTGACACCATGGTCTGAAGCAGTATAGTTGGTTTCGCCAGGCATTAGAGCAAGACTTGTCAGCATTATGCAGTACATTAACTGAAACATAGTCAGTGAATCAAAAATTTAATCTGCAGCTTTAAATATGTCTGGAATCAATAACTACAATAGGAAATACCATTCTCAGGAAATGAGTGAAAAATACAAAATGCATGAGAACAAACAATGGTGGGAATGGTTGGGGTAGAAGTGACTCATTTTTTGAGTGTGCATCTTAATAGTGGATTTGGTTAAGACACAGGTTAGTGCAATTATCTAAGTGGTTATATTAGGAGCTAGTGTTTGTGGAGAATATTTTGATAGAAAGTTTTTACTATTTTCTGTACAATTTTGTTGTGAATGCTGACTAAAAGATACAGTAATAAAAAGAAAAAATATTATGATGTATTAGCCAAAACAAGGAATTCATACCATAGTAATGGAAATGCCATCTAGGTTTTCCTCTATACCTGGCATTTCATTGTCTATCTTGGGGGTAGATGGCATACTTAGTGTACTGTTTCCAGACTTTTTTTGCTTTTTTCTTGGTGACAGACAGTTACTAATTTCAATCTCTGATAGTGTCTTGAGCTGAGCTTGTAGGGGAGACAATCCATCTTGTTTTGAATGGGAACCAAGATCCTTTTTACCAGAGTGAAATACCTTTTTCTGCAAAAAATGAGAAACAATACCTGAAAAGTATATTTTCTAATTGAACTGACACCAATAATTTTTTAATTATATATTTTCAAAATTTATGAATACAATTAGACTGAATATCTTAATAGTGAAGTAGGTTTTATGTAAATTGTCACTTTTTTGTTATTGGTGCAAACCTTTGCCTTAGATTGGAAATGTATGTTTACTGGACATAAAAATATCATGGACTTGAATTCTTACTTTTCTTGTCTGGGTTGTCTCAGTGCATTATCTTTGTATGGTTATCTCTATCTCCATGTGATGCTTTGATAACATGACCTAGTAGCAATGGATGAATGACAAACTCCTTACTTTCAACCTTTGCTTATAGGGCCTTACACACAAGTCCTTGCTTTCAACCTTTGCTTATAGGGCCTTACACACAAGTCCTTGTTTTCAACTTTTGCTTAAAAGGCCTTATACACAAGTCCTTGCTTTCAACCTTTGCTTATAGGGCCTTACACACAAGTCCTTGCCCTCAACCTTTGCTTAAAGGGCCTTACACACAAGTCCCTGCTCTTAACCTTTGCTTAAAGGGCCTTACACACATGTCCTTGCTCTCAACCTTTGCTTACAGGGCCTTACACACAAGTCCCTGCTTTCAACCTTTGCTTATAGGGCCTTACACACAAGTCCTTGCTCTTAACCTTTGCTTACTGGGCCTTACACACAAGTCCTTGCTCTCAACTTTTGCTTACAGGGCCTTACACACAAGTCCTTGCTTTCAACCTTTGCTTACATGGTCTTACTCACAAGTCCTTGCTTTCAACCTTTGCGTACAGGGCCTTACACACAAGTCCTTGCTCTTAACCTTTGCTTATAGGGCCTTAAACACAAGTCCTTGCTCTTAACCTTTGCTTAAAGGGCCTTACACACATGTCCTTGCTCTCAACCTTTGCTTACTGGGCCTTACACACAAGTCCTTGCTCTTAACCTTTGCTTACAGGGCTTTACACACATGTCCTTGCTTTCAACCTTTGCTTACAGAGCCTTACACACAAGTCCTTGCTCTTAACCTTTGCTTACAGGGCCTTACACACAAGTCCTCGCTTTTAACCTTTGCTTACAGGGCCTTACACACAAATCCTTGCTCTTAACCTTTGCTTAAAGGGCCTTACACACATGTCCTTGCTCTCAACCTTTGCTTACAGGGCCTTGCACACAAGTCCTTGCTTTCAACCTTTGCTTACAGGACCTTACACACAAGTTCTTGCTCTTAACCTTTTCTTACAGGGCCTTGCTCTCAACCTTAGCTTACAGGGCCTTACACACAAGTCCTTGCTTTCAACCTTTGCTTTCAGGGCCTTACACACAAGTCCTTGCTCTTAACCTTTGCTTAAAGGGCCTTACACACATGTCCTTGCTCTCAAACTTTGCTTACAGGGCCTTGCACACAAGTCCTTGCTCTCAACCTTTGCTTACAGGGCTTTACATACAAGAACTTTCTGGAACAGCAAACTAGGGAGAAGATGATTTTTCAAAATCTCATCAATACAATTGTGCATGATAACTTTGCCTGAACTAAAATATACCTTAGTAAAGTTACGCTGTGGAATATGAAGCTTTGAGAAGGGGCCATAACTCTTCTTAAAGGTTTCGTAGTCAAAACATGCAGTGAGAGTAAACATTATGTTCAACTGAAAAGTTTGTAAAGTACATGAAGACCTTATTTACCTGCTTTCATTAACTAGATTCTGAATATACCTTTTTATTGGGGTCCATGAGTGGCCAAGTGGTCTAAAGTGTTCACCGTTATGGATCACTGCCATCTCACCTCTGTCTGTGTGGGTTTGAGTCTCGGGCTCAGCCAATGTGGGTATGTGAAAAAGCTTACCTGTAGCTTCTCGTGGGTCAGTGGTTCTTTCCTGAGTTTTCCTGGGTTCTTCCTCCACCATTAATACTGGCCACCATGTATAGCCTATCATGTGCTAAAAAATGGTGTTAAACCCTATAACAACAACAACCTTTTCATCCTTCTGTGCTGATTATTAACATTTATAAGAACAGTTGGGCATGCTTTGCATGAAAAAGATGTGCAACTTAAAGTGGGTCCTGGATAGTGCACTAGTAACAGGCTTAGCATGCTTGTGGTCCCAGGTTTGATCTCCAGATCCAGCATTTATGAAAATCATTACTTATCAAAGATTGGGATTTTCTCTGGGTGCTTGTCTCCTTATCCCCTACATAAAGATCACAGCTATCCTGTGTGCTTAATAAAAGTTATGAGAGATTATCATGAATCTGACATAAATAAAGTTAAAAACTTGAAATCTATTCATTTTCTTGTAGGTTAGAAATGTAAAAAATACACTTGGGAAGCCATGGTAGCAAAGATGATAGAGTATTGGACTTGTAAGCTATGGGTAGCTGGTCTGACTCCCATCCAGGCCAGCATGTCCTTTGGAATGGTGCTAAACTCCTATTTTAGCTGCATGACATAGTTAAAAGTGTTGTAAAAATAAACAGAAACAAAAGAACAAATCAGATATAATTGAGACCTTCATGTCAAAAAAAAAAATGTTCTCAAGTGATAATGAGAATCTGATATACAAACCTTTGGTTCAATCTTCTTGTCCTTAATCTGTTTCCGGATAACTGACTTGCCCCTTAGGGGTATCTTGTTACTGCTTGGCTTTCGCAGGGTCTGTCTATTCAGGCACAGTTTTCTGAAAGGGGCAAAACTCTTGATTAATAGGCATAAATGTAAACAGTTTTTTTTTTCTCCTTTGTATCACTATTTTCTAAAACATTAAAAAGATAATTGTCTTAGTTATTCATATTAAATACAATTTGATTATCAGTGTTCCAAACACATGAACAATGCATGTTGAAGAACATCTCATAATGACATATCTTGATAGTGTAACTTCAAAGACAGCAGCTTACATGTAATACAATTTTTCCTCTGATTACAGTCATAGACTGACAGCAAATACCTTGCATGATTAAAAAAATCAAGTTTCGAAAAAAAGTACCTGAGTACTTTAAAAAATGCTTTATTTGAACCCAAACATTTTCCTCGTGTCCTAGCAAACTAATCATCGCAATACTTGCCTGAACACTGGTTGATATGAAGGCGTTAACAGTGAACAAAAGCAGTGTCTGATGAACAAGGTATGAAAAACATACAGGAACACAAAAAGCACTAGAATAATTCAAGGAATGGAGATAAAAACTCCTAACTGCAACAAAACAGTAACAAGACTGGCTAAAAAGATATTTAAAAATGATAACAATAGCAAATTTTATTGAGTGATCAGTGCATCTGTGTACTCGCTCAAAGTCCAAGGAAAATGAAGAAGGCATTCCAAATGTGATCTCTAAGCAATTGGAATGTGATCATGAGCCTCCAATTACTAACAGGTTGAAGGAATAAATAACTAGTGCTGGGATTTACACCCTAGAAAAGTGAAGTAAGGCAATAATAGCAGGTAATGTATTACTGTTATTGAAATTTTAACTTAAAAGAAGATTATATAGATATAGCTGTGCTCTAGAGATCAGTAAAATCTTGACTGATGTAATTACCTAATGGCCTCCTCTGTTGTTTCAATCCAGGACTTCACTTCATCAGCGTCAGCACTGTACAGTAGCAGACTCTCATCTTTACATGTGATCTGAAAATGGGGAAAATGGATGTACAAAAAGCATATTTTAAACATATTCGTAAAATTTGACCATTAAAACTTCAGTCGAGACTTTAGATATTTGATTCTTCAAAATATTTAATGATACAGGTAAATGAGGATATGAAACAGAATTATGGCAACTGATAAGAGTTGTAAACACCTAGGGACCTAACAACTACCTGCTTGAAGGGTGTGGGACAATAAAGGAATATGAACATAACTTGTTTTCAGACAGAAACACAGAAACTTTGTTTTGACATGGAAAATTTTGGAGAGAAGACAAAACAAACTAATTTAAACAAACTTTTTAGAAAGTGGAGAAATTGTTACTTATTATTGGAGAAAAATTTGAAAACTGGGAGAACCATGCTTCACTATCAAACATTATTAAGCTGATATGCAGAATACCATGTACTTAAACTAGATTACTTTCCTGTAGATGTTAAATCTGAATTGAACAATCATTAGAAGAATATATCAATCTATATTAAAAGAGAAAAGTGAAAGCCTTCATCTTGAGTATTTTGTTTAATACTACAATACTAAAACCCAGTCATGTACCATTTATCTTGGAATAATTTTCAGTGGATATTAAACTTATTTAAAAAATAATCTTAAAGAAAACAGATCTATATTTCCTTTAAATAGTCTGACTTCTGGGTACTTTACAAATACTGGAATAATAATACTGAAATGTAATTAAATTTGTGAATGACCATATAAACTGGGATTGGTTTATTAGTTTGGTCTGTAAAATTTTGAATTGACTTTGGACTCTTCAGCCTGACAATATGGCTTTAACTCTCTGGAAAATTTCTTTTTATTGAATGACTGTGACATCAGATGCTGATATTTATGGATGTTACCCTATAAGCTCACTTATAAGCTGGGCCTAACTGCATAAATCCAGATCTGTCATTGTATAATGTTCTGGCATGTTTGGGTCTATGCAATTTGTTAGAAATAATCAGTAGAATAAACAACAAAGACCATGATCTGCTGGTACATTATATGGTCATTTATCTGGGTATATGTTGTTTCCAGGTGGACTTGACTTATAAGCTGGATTATATGATAGTAAGAGAATGAAACATTAATAGATTCTGTGCAGTTTCCTTTTTAACATAATTAGAACAAACAGGGTATATGATGCATGTTTTCATTAATTAATACACATGTAAATTGTAGTGATATTAAGGGTGATTACTTTGCCATGTGACCTAAAAAGGTAGGCTGATATTCAATGTGATTACTTTATTGTGTGGCTTAAAGGGAAGGCTGACATTAAGTATGATTAACTTGCAATATGACTTAAAGGGTATGTGGATATTCAATGTTTGGATTTAGTAATATGAATTTTTAATGTCATTTCTTTCTTTGTTTCAGGACACTGAATAAAATGTTTTTGTGTGTTGTCTTTTCTTACAGCAAATAAAATTATATTTTGCCACCTTAAAACAATGTTTAGCTTGGTATTTTATGGCAGAGAAACATAGGTAGTGCAAAGACAACTGTAGTAATGTGCTTTGTTCAATGTAGTAATGTGCCTTGTTCAAAGATGCACTACTGTAGTAACCCTTAGGATTTTCTAACCCACACCCTTTCATTTACCAATCCATTATGATATCTCCTAAATCATCCAAAAACATGACATACATACATACATACATACATACATACATACATACATACATACATACATACATACATATAAGGCTCAGTCATAACTTAGCTTTTATTATAATATAACCAATTAATTTGATGTTCTAATTGAGAATCTAGATATCATTAGAGACAGAATTAAATGTATATGGTGATTTGCTGCAAGATGATAATTATTAAATTAAATTGAATAAAGTTATTGTATGGGACAAAGTTAATGGATTCTTCATCTTTATTCTCTGTTGCCTGGATAAACTAATCTGGTTATTGGATATAAACTCAATTGGTTACAAGATACAATTTCATCTGGTTACAGGACATGAACTCATCTGGTTACAGAATATGGACTCCTGATTACAGGATATGAACTTGTCCAGTTACAGGAAAGGAACTATCTGATTACAGGATTTGAAATCATCTGGTTACAGGACATGAACTCATCTGATTTCAGCATACAAACTCATCTGGTTACAGGACATGTACTCATCCAGTTACAGGACATGAACTCATCTGATTTCAGCATACAAACTCATCTGGTTACAGGACATGTACTCATCCAGTTACAGGACACGAACTCATCTGATTACAGGATACAAACTCATCCAGTTAGAGGATATGAACTCAAGTTACATGATATGAAGAAATATCAGCGTGAGCATCACAACACTTACTGATATACATTATCTGAGATGTTATCAGCAAAATCACTGCACTAACAAGCTCTTGTTTAACTATCAAGCCAATAAACTGTTATATGAATGATAATATATTATTTTTTCTGCATTTCATGATTTCTCCATTCCTGCCATATTACTGAATATTATATGAAAAAACATGATTTGTTACTTCCACCCCCCCACCCTGACATAGTGTTTTTAATAAAACACATCGTGTTTATACATACATGATTTCTAATAAATTTTAGGAAACAAAAAGAGAGATTCAGATTGAGGTCGAGATCAACTTTCATGAGACTCACTGTGATCCATAACCTGATGGTTAATGATCAACAACCACCATTCCACAGATTACTTAACTGAGTGACAATAGCTGTGTGATTTTGTGTTCAGAAGTCATATTGATCATTAGTGTGGGGGAATCTATTTGGTTAATTTGCATAGGAAAAGACATGAGGTGAAACAACCTATCCATCTAATGTTAGGTAAATCAGATATGCTTTCCAAAGAAACAAAATTTATTGATACTTTCTTGCCTTTAATAAGAATGTCAAAGCCATTTTTTTAAAAAAAAGATTATAAGCTAGTTTGTGGTCAGTATCAATATTTCTAAGCCTTTCAATGAATGTGTGTCTAAATTTTCATGGCAATCTCCCATGTAGTTTATGGGAACTAGCAATAACAAACTTGTCCTAACAGAACTGCAGAACTAGTTGCATTATATATTGCATTAATCAACATGATCCATGGCAATTCAAAACAAGAGTCCAATGATGGGACTGATGCTCAACTCAAAAAGAATATCTTGGAGTAAAATATATGACAGTTTCTTTTTTTTTAACTTCTGAGTGTTGAAACCATCTCTAATATGGCTGTTTGAGTTTAACGCCATTCTTCAGTGCATGATAGGCTATACTTAGTGGCCAGTATAACTGGTGGAGGAAGAACTCAGAACAATCCCACCAACCCACAGGAAGCTACTAGCAAGCTTTATCACGTACCATCGCTGACCAAGCCAGAATAAACCCACATGGTCGGATGTAAAATGGCAGTCATTAGTAAAGGCAAGTACTTTAAACCAGTCCACCACCAGTTGTCCCCCTTTTCTATTTTTGATCTAGATGATAACTACATGGCAGCTACACTGGTTGTAATATCGGCCCCCTTTTCATTTGAACCAAATATCCATCATCTAAAATCATTTGGTGAAAATACCATATCAATATTATCATCCATATTTAGTAATTAAATCTGGAAGTTTTTCAGGAGAAAAATATATTGGGAAATTAAAAGGTTTTAAAAATTAAAATAATAAAAAATATACATTAAAGGTAATCTGTGAGTAATAGCAATGAATATATAAAATGCCTTAAAATAATGTGATAACATGGAGGCAACAAATGCTTCAAACACTTTAATATGGCAATACTTGCAGATGTCAAACTCTGACAGTTTAACAAAACATTTCAAACTTGCTTTAAAAATGTTCAAATTTTTAAACTTAGACATGGTTAAAAAAAAATTTAAATTAAATTGTTCCCTTGTATGTAATTAAATAAAATAAAGTAGTTCTAATGCTTACATATAATCTTAGTAAAACAAATATTGGCATGCATCAAAGATGCACTTTATTTCTGGTTTGGTTGGTCTACGCCTGATTTAAGAAGTTTGGTAATGGAATCAAACCTGATACATAGAAGTTCAGCATGTTGACTACTTATATTTACAAACTAACTTTTATAAATCTCAACCTATTTTATCAACTAAGAATGTTAATATTTTATTACAATTTTATATTTTTCTTGATTTCAAATCACAAACCTTCATTATATAACTAATGAAAATTCATATTCATTTGTTCTATTGAAATGTATGCACCCTGTATTCTTAAAATAATTTTGTTTTAAGCATTTACTTTTAAGGGAAAGAACCCTGCAAAACCTAAAACCTGCAATTCTAGGCACACAACATTAAAAGGTCAGTGTTAGGACTGATCGGCCTGGTGTCAGGAAAATGTGATTGTGGGACATTATGCTATAAGTCTGTGGCATGATACCCTATTGCTAGACATCACTATAAACAGCCCCACCCCCATGGACATCATAGGGATATAAACAAAAAATTATTAAAGTCATGTAAAAATCTAAATCATACACACATATGCGAATGTGCGAGCGTGCATGCACACACACAATTCTAAATAAGATAAGAATTTGTTATTTCAGACTATATAGTCCATACATCTAAATTAAAATACAGATATAAAGTAAAAACATTGTATTATTTGATTGATGTTGATACTTGAATGCATGCTGCAAAATTTGGTAACATCCTGTTGGGTAGATTTTAAATCCAAACACTAGTAAGACTAAATTTATCAATACAAACACTAGCACAGCTATAATGGTGGCACTCTACAGTTTCGTATTTAGCATAGGGTTAGAATTTTAAAGAAAAAGAATTTCTCCTGGTTTCCTCACTAATTACATTAGCTATTTAAAAAAGACTTTGCATATCTTAGGTATTGTTCAAAGAACCTTTAATTCCCTTTATTTTGGTGTATGATTGATGGGTGTAATATGGGTTAAAGAGTATACAGCTTGGCCTTACAACAGATGAGCCCTTTTTCAAAAAAGTGCTAGCTCCACTTGTTCATTTTCACTTTCTGAACTTCTGATGTAAATTGTAAAAAAAAAGAGCCTATAACTTTTTTTTACATTTTATGTATTTGCTAATTCATTCATTGCACTTTCAGAAGTTGGTATTGTCTAGTTTGGCAAAATTCATTTTCCCTATTTTAATAAATGCCAAGGATAATGAACTAAAGATGAATTCCGGTTGATTTTTGGAATACAAGGGAGCAATCAATTTAGTTAGCAGTGTGCTAAGATCATTTACAATTTCCAAAAGTATCATATAAAAAGAAATGTCAGCCACATTACATGAAAGTACCATAGAGGTATGCCACATTCTCTCCACTGTGCATGTTTTAAATGCATTCAAACAACTTCAACTTACATGTATCACTCTCTCAAAAGTACATAATAACTGGTGAGCACCACCCTAATAATGTTCATGGAAGACTCAATAGTGACCCACATAACAAGGGAGACCACCTAATACTGTTCACTGAGGACATAATAGGGACCAGCATTAAAAGTGAGACCAACTAATACTCTTCATGGTAGACAATAGTCCTATAATGTAAGACATGGCACATGTTGTTTTTAATTTAGTGCTATGTCTTACAACCCTAATAATGGAATGGCCTTACAAAGCCCAGTTTTGATGTCATTGACATTGGAATGAGTAGTTAAAGTTTCAGGAATATCTCACACACTTGGCAGCCTATATCGACACTCAACCACCAATTATTGTGTAAATAATATACTTATTGTGCTGTCTTTATCCTGGTGTAATCAAAATATGACACTAGCAAATGGGCGCATTTTTATGTTCCATTGACATATATTTGAATTTGTTGCAATGAAACAGTAGTTGAGGTATGCCGAAGTATGTTCAAGTAGGTTCATGTGAGAGATATGTTTCTTGAATGAAAAGAAATGTTGTGTACTGTTCAAATAGGCAATGTTTTTTAAAATGATCAGATACTTTTGTTTCTTTAAAATAAAACAGCCCTGTTGAAACCTATTTCAGCATTCCTCAGCCACCATTGCATTGCAACCAACTGAAATATATGTCAAGGCTATATAAAAATGTGTTAAGTGTCAGATTTTGAGTCGATCATGACAAAGACAACAAAGTAAGTATATCAGTAACTCTTAAATATGTAGATGAATGTTGATATTTGTTGTTAAGTATGTAAAATGCATGAAAATCTGACTTTCATTACACTGTTACTCGACATCAAAACAAGCTTCACAGCGCCATTAGTAAGGCAGTAAGACCCATCACCCAACCAGAAGAAAAATATCTGGGTGATGGGGCTTATATTGTAGGACTAGGAAGACAACAGTGACCTACATAACAAGGGAGACTACCTATACTATTTATTATTAGAAAACATAACAGTGACCTAGATACAGGCTTCTTGCAGACTTAACAAAAACAAATTCCATGACTTTTCCAAAACTTTTCCAGTCATTTAACAAAATTCATGAACATAATATTTTGAAATGAAACTGTTTATCTGCAATAGCTGTGTTGTGTTTGAAACAAATTTTAAAAAAAAATATGCTCTATGCTCCATGAAATGAGGAATTATAACTTTTTTGAACTCCACTAGCAGAAATTCTAAGATTTTTCCAAAACATTGCAAGGTTTTGAGAAATCCCAAGACTTATCAAAGACCTTGAAATTTATTTTCAAATTCCACAACTTTTCCTTGATTTCAGGACCTCAGGAACTCTGTATATAATAAGTGATATCATCTTATAATGTTCATGATAGACATAATAGTGACCTAAGACCAATCAATAATGTTCATAGTAGACACAAAAGTGACATACATGATAGATGAAACCACCTAATATTGTTCATAAAAGACATAACAGTGACCTGTATAACAAGTGAGACACCTAATACTGTTTAACAAAGACATAACAGTGACCTACATAATAAGTGAGATGACCTATATCAGAGGTAGATTCCAAATGGTTCCTATTTATATCTGTGGAGCTTTATCTAATTAAATACTAACCCTGAACATGCCACCGCCATCGGAGCACTGTAGACTTCCAAGGACTGTCTCCACATGGCAGTGCCGGAGAGGCAACACACAGCAGCATGTGTAGGAACTTCCTCCACTGTCCAAAAACTTTGGTTTCCCATACATCAGCATGTCAGAGAAAAGGAAAAACATACGCTCCTGTGGTTTACCACCTCGCCGGGAAATCTGAAACATACGAAAAAATTTTCTCCAAGACTATCATTTAGATATTTCTTGCCCTTAATTTAGCTATGAAAAGACCCTATGGAAATCTATTCATAGGAAACCTTTCAAGTCAATTTCATGATTGCCTCAACCATTTCCTTTTGTGACTGTTACAACTTGGTCTTTTTAAAAAAATAAAACAGGAAAATTGTTACATTTTAGCCTGACAATCTTCTATTCTTGGAAAAATTTAAACTAAATACTGCAAACAATTAACAATACAAAGTAGATTTCAATTAAGAACTTTGAAAATTCAGAATTTAGCTTTGTAATGATCTGGATATTTGCCTAAAAACACACCACAAAGAAACTAAATATCTGTTTTTAAAACAAAAAATAAAATTTAGTGGCAATGATATTATATTAGGTCATCTGCATTAGAAACATTTAATTAGATCATCTTCATTAGCATGTTAGCATTCAATTAGGTCATCTAAATTAGCATACTAAGATGGATATGCAATATCATTTGTATACATCAATACAATGCAATCATATTAATGAGGTTACCTGGATGATCATACTGATGTATGGAGAAGACCAAGTCCAGTTGCCCCCACCACTTTCTGTGGGCACATAATACCAAGAGACCCAACTGGAGCTGATTTATTCACTTAACAGCTGACCACTTTACTCAGCAGTCTTATGCAGTATTGTAAGAACACAACTTGTGTAAACTATCTTCCAAGGTTTATATCATGTTCATTTTTTCTATTTTAATATATACTGTAAGCAATTCTTTCAAAAGATACTGGCATGATTATATGCATGTCTCTTGCTCATAAGCGAAGTCAACAAAGATTAGATGTTAAGTTCACCGCATTAATATGCATGTCTCTTGCTCATATGATTAATATACACATATCTTGCTCATAATTTAAGTCAACAAAGATTAGATGTTAAGTTCACCTCATTAATATGTTTCAATCTTGCTACTTAATAAACTCCTTCAAGACCTTGAAAAGATCATCTCATATTCAAAATTTCTTTCTAGAAAAGAATAATGGCTTCCAGAGCAGTAATAAGTTCAGCCAATTTGATACTTCATTAGTATGTGTGAATCTCACTATCTAACTCATCATACTAAGCTCTGCCTATCAAATGGAAGATTAATGTAATTAGCATGCATGGATCTTCCTAACTCATTCAAGATCTTGATGATATTTCAAGTCTAAATTGAACATTTTAAAACAAGTCTGAAAATTCCATATCAATGAAGAAGCAAATACATGCATATATGTTGCCACAGCCATAACGATCACTGACGTTTACTGGTCAGTATGCTCAATTTTACAACTAGATGTTTAAAGGTAAAAGTAAAAAAGTAATTATTTTATTTAGTAATTGTTAGTAATGTTTTTGGAAACAAAAATTAGTTTAAGCGGCAGCTGATTTTACCTATTTGTAATTACAATAATGTAATCAAGCTGCTAATATCAATTTGAATATAGTTTCCACGGTGCCGATTTGAAGTCCTATGGCCAAGATACATAATGCAATGTATGGTTTCCACTGGGCTGATTTCAGTATTCTGATGAGCATGGTAAATGTTATGTTTTGCAAAATTACAGCTTAACAATATTGCTTAGTTTAAATGACAATCAATCCAGACAGACAAAGTAAAGGTGTCGGGTAGGAGGAATCAACAATATAAAATGTATTTGCTGAACTGCTTAGAATAGGAATAATATCAAATATTTATAGTGAATCACAAGGTAGCAGAGGTGTTTACTTAGCAGTGATGGTGCACTGTAAGAGTAATTTTATACTCTTGATTTGGATGCAAATACATATGCGTAAAATGGAATTTACTTCTACATACATTTTTGTGTGCATTTTGGCATGCATATTATATACTGGAACACAATTGCAGACAAATATATTCATTTACTTGACACACAAGGTTAAAAAAAAACACAGACTGTTTTACTTTGCTCATTAAAAAAGACACAGGAGTTCATACTTTACTTAGAATACATAAACTTGCTAATAAAAGCAGAGAAACATTTGTGTATTTGAGAATAAAATGGCTGGTTAAGAAAAAGATATCCTGCTTCTTGAAAATACAATGGTCTAGTCCACTGAGTACATATATGGCTTCAATCTTAGGTCACATGCTAAACAGCATATCTCAAGAGTAAAGGAATCAATACCAAAATGAAGAGTTATGCACTAGATTTGGCTGAATTTATGTTAATTGAAGGAGATTTACTAATGCTTTGCTCAGTATCACTGAAAAGTTTAACACTTGGACAATGATTCAAGTGCCTGAAATCTCTTCTTGCAATGTGCAAAATTAACTCATATTTCTCAATTTGCAAATCAAATCTAAGTCCTGATACTCTACAGTGAAAATAAAAATCATCCCAATTTTTATAGCCATTCTATAGTTTCTTAAAATCAAGTTGCTTCTTGTTTATATGTACTTCATCCATTGTGTTTCTTGTTACAGATTTATCTCCCTTGAGCTATACCAATTAGAGTGAAGCTGTAATACACTTGCATTTCACTTCTACAGTCCCTGGTCTAATCTCCAGTTAAAAATATGTATTGTTCTCTAGTAACCTGTTAAAAGTCAGTGGTTTAACTTATGTTCTTTGGTTTCTCCTACCTCAAATATCACTTAACACCAATGCTTGACAGAGCTGTTAAAACCAACCAAACGCAAATCAGGTAACTTGCTGTACAATAAAAATAAAATAATTTTTAATTTAAAACAACCTTTTTGAGCATGCCTTCCTTGAGGAATTCTCTTCCTGGCTCTAGGATTCTTGGGGCAGAGCTGTCAAAGCTGTTCTGGATGCTCAGCATTTTCTGAAAGTTTTCATGCTGCCGCACATGTTCGTTTATGTGAGTGGCTATTTCACTAATCTGCCTTGTTGCTTCTGGAAACAAATTCATATGTACATGATACCATAACAGTATTCACTGATCTTGTTTTGTCTTAGCATGAGAAATAGGAAGACTCATTCTCTATTATAATGTGTTGAATTGTACATTAAACAAATGCATCAATAAACTTAACCTTTTAAATATTTCAACTGCAAACGTAGGCTCATGAAATTCACTTGACGAGTCATACAAAATGACCATATCTGAAAATCTCTGCCCATAAAGCACACAAAATTTGGTTACAAATGGCACTGCGAATGATATCCATTGCTGCGATAATTTATTATTACAAACAGTTTTAAACATAGATAATGAAAGTACTCTTCTTATACCAGCTTTGGTAATTACATACCATCCTTTTCTTCTTTAAATATGTCATTTCTAGTACTTTAGAAGAACTACTACTACCTTGCAAATCCAGCCTTCCCAGATACTAATTTTAGCTAAAGAGAGCTAAAAGTTGCCTGCCAACCTATATGGCTGTTTGGCAGAGTGATCTAACCTTTGGAATAAGAACTGGTGGCAAAATCCAAGAACCTCCCAGTTGCTAGTTCCACTCATGTCAAAAAGCACACAAAAGCCAGAATCTATGTGGAAGATATACCATTACAAGTTGGAGGAGATTTTCACTTCTAAGGAAAGTATACTCCATCTTTATTTCCAACTTTTTTTCTTCCTATGCTGTACAATTTTCTCACTTTGTCATCATCACAAATTTAGGTACTTACATGGTGAGCCAAGTGACTTCACATTAAGTTTGGGTTATAATTGTTTTATGTATGTGCAAATCACTAGTGCTTATAAGAAAAAACCCTCCTAATATATGTGTAATTCCATTACAAATGGGTACATATTGGTGAGTTTCAGTTCCAAAAAATTCTTAGTGTCGGGGCAACAACTTCAACAATTTTACTTGTACAGGTCTGTGGGCCTTTTTAACCTACAGGTAATTGCCTCATAATAGATATTGTTGCACCAAATTTGTACATATCTGTAACAGTGCCTAAGTTCCCTTTTATTTGAAGGTTTTTGTGTGCAAGATAGACATTTGTCTCTACTTCTTTATTGTTTCTCTCTTGTACAGGTAAGTTTTCTATACAGTTTACTCAGTTGCTTCTTGCTCATGCATGTTTCTATATGCAATACTATTTATCTGCATTCCAAGAGATTATAAGAGCTCATCTTTTACATGGCTAGCCTATGAAATTTCACAAGATAAGTTCAGGTAACAATATTTATACATGTGCATGTCTTTCTGCCCTGTTACAATATTTAAAAATGCGTATGTCTTTATGCCTTTAAGAAACTCCTTATATATGTATAATTCTGTCATTTCTAGTATATACAGGTGAGTTACCTTAACCATGGCATTCTTAGCCTTAAAAAGCCATACTTCAATGATTCTTACCTGTATATGTTGTCCTTTCCCTTTCCCATAGGTAGTATTGTAATTCAGATTGTTTACAATCAATATTTCAATATTTTCCAGGTGTCTGTGCCCACTCTGTATTCAAACAACACATGTGTAGCCCCATATGTTTATTCTTAAGGTGGTATCAATATATTTTACCTGTACACTTTAGTGCTTTATTAGACTGTCTGTTATCAATGTCTGCATCAACTTTTTAGGATTTAGCTCTTTACCAACACTGCATTCAAAAACAGGTGCAGGGCTACAGTTTTATGTTTTGCACTATTTGTCTTACATATTATTACTATGGGCAAAGTGCAGAAAACACACAGCTAAGGTCAAAGACATCACCAGTCTGCAGGTGGACCTTTTTTGCAGTGTGCAAATTTCTTGTGGACAAGGGAGATAAGTCAACTTTCAATATTCAGCCACAAAGCCGGACACTCACACTTTCTGAAACAGCTTCAGCACCCAAGGACTCAGCATTATTGGCAAATCCCTCTACCTTGCTTCCTTTGGGTTTGACTTGATTCCTATTGTGGAACAGTGAGGGATTTATTTATATTCATGGAAATTCTATCCACATGGGAATTCCATCATCTACTAGGCTTTCTTAACACGCCAGTTGACTGCAATGTCCTAGGTCGCCATTGTATGTGCACACTGCAAACAATTCTTCTGTCCCAATGGAGGCCAAAAGTTTAAGTATTGGACCAAACCAACCTCTCTCCATCTTCACACAAATGAGGCACCATCTGCGGAATTGTGGCAATCTAATTTGGCTCATGGCGGATACCTCTCTCCAAGTAACATTGCCCGATATTACAATCCATACTGAAGTATGGAAAGCTGGGGAGCCCACCTACTAACATTCTTTTGGGAAGCCAGCAATGCATGGTCTACAAAGGAACAATTATATGAATATTCTGGAAATGACTGAAAACCTTTCTCTGGTAGCAGGAATATTTAAATGGCAATGGAGTTCTCATTCTGTCCAACAACTTGTCAGTGATGACTAACCTCAAAGGACAAGGAGGAACCAAGTCCCCATAATCTTCCCTTCTGGTGAGTGGTGTTAACAACAACAAAATCTAGGTACAAGTTTCCTCATATCCTGGGATACCTAATGTTCTAGCTGCCCCAGAACAATCAGCTAATACAGACAGAATGATCTCTTCATGTATTGGTTTCCCACAGATATGTACCTGGAGGGTCTGACCATTTGTGGAAATGTATGCAACAAGGTGGAATACTAATTCCCAACCTTTATATCTCTAGTCCCAGACTCAAAAGGTTGTGTGGTCAATCAGTGTTCTACTGAGAGATTGTAACAGCCTAAATGCATAAGCATACCCTCCAACATGGTTGATTCCAATGTGATACAAAAAGCAAGAGAGTATGAGAGTCTCCATTCAGATGGAAGAAGTAGTGGATCAATGACCTCATCAATCTTGCAATGGAAACTCCTTGAAAAATTAGATTATACCTCATCTACTCAAACAACCACAATGACAGCTGTTTTAATCCTTCCCAAACTTGCACATTTGGATTATATTAAACAATAAAATAAACAATTCTCACAACAAGTTATGGAGAGAATAGCACTATCATTAAGGCCATCCACTTAGAAGCATACAAAAGACAAATGGCAAGTGTTCATGCAGTGGTGCAGAAACAAACATGTCATACCTACCACAAACAGCTATCTTCCTCTGGCCCTTTTCAGATAAAAAGTTAACATTGATTCTAAAACCTCTATCTGCCTATATGTACCTGTAGCCTGTAAATGTAAATAGCCCTGTTACCTGTATAAGTAAATATTCCTGCTCAGTGCTAATGGGAAACTATATTTGAGGCAGTTGATTGTTACAGAGGTATTTAAAATGTACACAACCACCATTTCACTGATTACTTAACTGGCTGACAATAACTATGTGCTAAGTCCTATCAGTACCTCTTTGGGAGAGCCCATTAGGCTTATCTCCATAAGTAATGAATACAAAGTGGAACAATCCAATTCATCTAAAGTTAGGTAAATCAAAGAGATATGTGCTGAAAAACAAAGAGTTATTACACATCATTGCCTTTGAATGAGACTGTTTAATCCATCTTTATCAAAGATTAGTGACAAGTTTGTGAGCAGCAGCAACTTTTCTTTGAAGTCAGATTTTACTCCATATATAAAATTCAAAACTTGATTATTTTTGGAAGTCAAGAATAGTGTACAAGCATAATTATATTTTTGAAGGCAGAATGATGAAGTTGTAATTCAGGGAAGGATAAACAGTCTGCAAAGTAACCAAATTAACCCAGCAAAACTATATTTCAGAACTGTGATGTGATTATAATTTTTTACGTAGCTTTAACAATTTTTTAGTCATATCGCTACGATGTCTGCAGTGTGGCAGTTTATAGTGATGTCTAGCACTGGGGCATCATGCCACAGACATGAAGCATGATGTCATACCCTAGTCACCTTATCCTGACACCAGGCCGACCAGTCCTAACGCTAACCTCTTAATGCTGAGCGTCAATCCAGGTAGCTGTTAGTATCATTTTTGTAAGTCTTTGGTATGACTCGACACTTTCATATACCACTGTCCAATGGGTTTAAAGACAGAAATTTGATGTACATTTGTAGTTATTGTTGGCATGGTTTTAATTATATGCATGTATGTGGTGATGATAATAAATAATGCCAGATCTACTGACTATTTTATGGTCCAAGTGTTTTAAATGCTTCTGAGAAAGTATGCTACTATTTTCTTTTAGTCAAATGCAACTTTTCAGCCATTGCCTAGTTTTTAATGAGTATATAACCTTCTCAATTGTATGGCATCCTGTTGTTTGGGTCATGTGAACAGACACCTCAAAACAGACTCATAGACCTGCATGCACACATATAAATTGCACTCCTGTAAAGATGCACTAATCTACAGTGAAACTACAAAGAACACCTTGTGTATTTATAAATTGAACTTCTGTAAACATGCACAATCTACAGCAGAATTACAGACCTGCTTGCATATGTATAAATGGCACTATACCACATGTATGCATGGAAAACCTATCATGCATTGAGCAGCAATATGGAGGTGGTGATATACAAATATTTTACCTTTCAGCTGCTGGTAGTCATGATGCTCAGGAGAGGTGTTCTGCAGCAAGTCTTCAAGTAACAACTTGTACCTGAAAGAAAATGCCAAGTAGTTCTTTGCAGACATTTTTTTTTAAATCTTGGGACAATATGGAAGTAAGTGTTCCATATTAAAAAGAACTTTGAGTATTATTTTTAAATTTTTTAAAAGCTTGCATATTCCATTTAATTTCATTGTCATTATCATTACAAAAATATTACTTATGTAAGCCCTAAATATAAAATTCATGTAACTACATATACTCCTTAATAATACATATACAAAATATATTTTACCACCTCAACAATTTCTTCAGTGTCTTTACGTCCAATGCCAGACATTTTAGTGGTCCTCAGTCCTTTCAGTGGTCCTCAGCCCTAACAGTGGGCTAAGGTATGTAAAGATATGTCATAAAGCTGATAGAAAACTCAGTCCACCAAATCAGATTATTGGTATATGAAGTTTTCAGTCATTACTGATGATATAATCTTAAAGATAATTTTATTAAAATTTGTCAGAAATAAAAGCCTGGTGTGTGTGAGTATGTTTTTGTGTGTGACATGGTCAGCTGATAAGTCACGATTATTAATCAAAACATATATTGTGGATATTATGGACATGAAGCTAGTCATGGCCACCCAAGTCAAGACTGACCACCAAGCTTCAATAATGTGGGCATTTATTTAGATAGACAAGGGATACATTATAAAAGACTTCATCAATGTTTCCCATGGGTTACTTATAAGGAAAGTTATTGATATTTATATTAGTAAAAGTAACCTACTTCTGGCTGTTGAACTCCTTATAGTGCATATTTGCACAAATATGCATAACACTGGCCAATAGAGAACCTGAATATAGGTCATAGCAACCATCATTTGGTGTACCCACCAAGACTCACTGACATTTATATTTACATGACTATGAACAAAAGAACTAAAGATACTGGCCAGAATAACAGTCATGTGTGAAATCTAGTTCAATCTGACATACTTCTGGTGATCTGGTATTTAACCCAACAAGAGATATCCATGAACCACCCATGCCCTAAGTTTTCTTGAAGCATTTCTACACTCTAAGTTTTCAGAGTATCTTTGTTGTGATTTTTTTTTCACCTAATTTCTGACACACAAAATAAGATCAATGCAAAATTTTCAACAAGAAACATGACGAGAATTTGAAAAAAAAAACAACCCCTTTCTGTCAGTAGTAACCATAAGTTTATATAAATATCCTGTGGGTGTATTATTTACCTTGATCAGAAGGCATGACAAAAGAGAGCTTGAGGTAAGGTCTGCCTCCTTGATGAAAGCAAATTAAGTTTCTCTGATAATTCTTACTGGATCAAATTACATTTGGACAGTTTCATGCAACCTCTGAATCCAGCCCTGCAGGAAAAATGAACAATGTCTATCTGTCTGTCTGTCTGTCTGTCTCTCTCTCTCTCTCTGTCTGTCTCTCTCTCTCTCTCTCTCTCTCTCTCTCTCTATATATATATATATATATATATATATATATATATATATATATATATATATATATATATATATATTTCACATACATTAAATTGTGGTTAATAAAATTGTGATCTGCCCATGGTGCAATAATATGCATATATAAACATTCTTGCAATTGTGTGTTGTCAGTTCTAGGCAATGAAGAATTTCCACTTATTAATCATTAGTGATAAATGAAAACAACACTAGAAAGTATTAATAATCCCCATTTTCTAAATGAATTTAATATCAAAAACAATTTCATTATAATCCTTCCTTTCTGCATTCCATTCCCCCTCCTCTACTATGCATAAGTGACAAAATATGCAGAAATCTGGAGTGAGAGAAAAAGAATTTGGGTTGGATGAAAACCTTGAAACTGAACTTACACCAAGTAACCTACAAGAATATGGTTCATCATAACTGTGTGTACACTATAGTTTGGACTGTTTTTATAATCAATGATACAAAGTTGCAATAGTCTGTAACCACTATACCGTAAATTTTTCCGTTACATGGTATACATATTGTAATGTATTTTTTGCTTTCTTGTTGCTGTTGTTGTTTCTTAAACCTTTTATAATGTTCTAAAATTGATTATAATTATTAAATGTGAAAATGTCTGAAGCCCTCTCCCCCCTCTCTCTGTGGACCGATGTATCAAGATATGCACAAAATTCCATGAAAAGATGAGCCTAAAGGATTTTCACTAGTGCCATATGAGGATGTCGCTGGACCTATGAATGATGGTAAAAGTTAAGTAAAACTCACCAAAGGAAAGAGGGAAGGAAAGAAGGAAGGGAGAGTCCCCAACAATTTTATAGTTGGTAGTAATGTTAATTAAAGCAGAATAATGACTTAGATCAACTGTAAATATATTCAAATATTTTAATTACCTCTTGTTGGTTTGCCATTTTGCTTAGTTTCTATTCTACACTAATATCCATGTGTCAGTCCATGAATAACAGAGCGTTCATTGTTTAAGAGGCTAACCATGTGTTTGTAGTGCTCTACTTTCTTCATTAAAACCATCTTTCATGTTTAAATCATAAGCATGTCTTATACAAATTGTCATGTGCCCCTTATGCAATTTTTACTAACAAAGGAGAAGGATGGATAATTTAAAGGTTAAAAGGCTCCAAGACAATGCCAGCAAAACTGACAGTCTAGATGTTAAAATATAAAATTAATAAGGTGAAAGGTATAACAATTTAATAAACTATATTACAGTATTCCACAATTATGGTAGAATTTTGACTGCAAATGCTTCCAATAAATCCATAACCTATCCAAACTGCCAATTATTTCATCTCGCAAAATTAAAGGTAAGAGTGTTTCCTTTGCATGTCTCTTCTATGTTACTCATCTATAACTTTCACCATATATTCCTTTCCCGGCTCTTCTTATCAGTAATTTTAGTACCTTCATTTTCACTCTCTCTGCCTCCTTGTCAGTCCTTTTGGTAACCTCTTTTCCATTCTCTCAGTCCTCCTTGTTGGTACTTCCAGTACCCTCATTTCCATCTTTGGCACTCCTTCTTCACACAACAACATATCTCTATGTGCTCTCCACGTCTTCTCCTCTTTAGTCTTTTGGTGGCATCTATACCCACCCAGAAAGCTTCCTCACAAGCCTTTATTCCAATCTCATCCGAAGTTTCTAGAACTGACTTCCTGCTTTTTTAAACAAGTGCAAAACTTTAGCACTCGAAGCGCAGTCCAGTGTCTCTAATTTCCCTATTATCTATTCTCATCAATGTCCAGACGTGCACTGATTCTTTCACAATGGATTAAACAGAATCTGGCTGCATGAGAAACCTGCCCAAAATTTGATTAACTTAATTCTGATTGGATCCCGGTGGGATCTTGAAAACGATCTGGGGTGGTATCCTGAGATGTTACGATGTCGGGTTTCTGGTCTCCAAGGTTAAGCCGATAGGTAATTGCAAACAGTTTCTCATCTTGTGGAATGATCTTGAAAGTACTTCCGCAAAGTATTTTGAATTATGAATTTTATCAGAAGACATATAAACATGAGCAGGAATTGCTAACAAATTTTCTCACACAACATGACACTGATTTAGTCAATGTGAAAAAAATCAAAAAAAACAAAACAAACAACCACTTATTAATATACAAAGTGATTCTGAATATCCACAGAAGGCACAGAACTACATTTTGTAGTGGACACACTTGGCAGGGATGTGAGTTAATTGATTTACTTGGTCAATAAACAGTTGCCTGTAGTCAATCTTAAGTCTGTTCAAAGGGCAAATATGCGTATTTGTATATGTTGTAGTTGTTATAGGGTTTAATACATCGTGGCCAGTATAAATGGTGGAGGTAGAAACCGGGAAAACCCAGGAAAGAACCATCAACCCATGAGAAGTTACCGGCAAGCTTTCTCACATAACTACACTGGCAGAGACTGAAATTCGAACCCACAGACAGAGGTGAGATGGCAGTGATCCATAATGGTGAGAAGTTTAGACCACTAGGCCACTGGGGCCCCAATTTGTATGTGATATAAATAAAATATATGTATAGTATGTATGCTGTATGAATGGCATACCACTCATTGTATACATTTTTCATTAAAAGTAAATGAAGCAAGCTTCATCTTTTTAATACCTCTGTCACCTAGTAGAAACCTTTTGTAAATGATGAACTTCTAATGTTTAGCACAACAAGAGACATTTGTTTATAAATGTGGGATTTCACACTTGCTTATGGTCTCACCATCAAAAGTTTTCAAAGGCAACTATAAGTTAAAATGGCAAATTTATGTTTGGGTCAAAGGTTGTGCTTTTATGAATGGGCAGTTGTCAACCTCTGTGCAGCTACCACTAACCCATGAAACTCTGTTCTCTACTTAGCAAAGCCGTTTCATACAAAATGGAAGCTAGAGAAGGCAATCCTCTCCGCAACTGAAGCTCCTTTACAACCAGGACATCCCTGAAATGAGTCGTAGTGAAGGATGAGTTTGTTTGGAGATAGACTGATTAATGTAAACCTCTACTGCTTGAGCAGAACAGAGGTAGCTATGACTCATCTGGGTATGTCTGTCACTAAATCACACACATCCTCTTGTCTTAGTGGGGTAATCAGTTTGATTGCAGTCTGTCCCCTCACTTCTTAGTTAAAACCAGGGTGCATGCCTACATTACCTCCCAGATGATTAAGACAGCAGGTATGGCTCATGCTTTTGGGTTTGGAAAAATTTAAGAAAGAAATGTCAAGTTTTGGATGGACATATCTGTAACAAGCAGAGTTATCCTCTCTTGAAAATGAGTCAGCCAAGAATGTGTTGGACTTGAATATTACCTGATATCAGGAGTACCCAAGAAGGTATTCTGCTACCATGAGGTAAAAGTTTGGTGACTGCTCCACTTTGAAAAGGTCACCACAAATGAATTGTCTGATATTAGGATCATGTTTCCATGGATAGGTTCAACCCAAGTGTGGAGGGCATTTAAAATGACTTTAACTTCCAAGAGGGTGATATGAAGAGAAACTTTTTCACCTAATAATCTCTTGTTTGATGCTTTCTCTGGTGTAGGAGCTATACTTATGATGTGTTTTGAAGAAAGATGCAGATGCCAAGTCTATGTGTTCCATATCAGAGTTCCATATCTAGATGGACAAATTATTGAGAATGAAAAAGGCCAGACTTCTCTACACTGATTATCCACCCTGAACTATGAATGAGAGAAGCAGGGGTCTTCATGTCATGAACCAAAAATCATGTTTTTGTAGTGTGTTATCTAAGAACGCTCACTTTCTCTGTGGAGGATGTCCTGAACTGGGACATGACTAAGTGTAACGTCTTCTTGAATGTTGTGCCTATTCAATTCAAGAATTCTTTTTATGTATTTTGGAAGAAGAAGCCAAATGCAAGGACAATTCTTTTGATGTATTTTGGTGGAAGATGCCAAATGCAAGAACAATCCTTTTGATGTATTTTAGAGGAAGATGCCAAATGCAAGAGGGGCCCCGAGTGGCCTAAAGTGCTGTCCGTTACGGATCACTGCCATCTCACCGCTGTCTGCGTGTGTTCGAGTCTAAGATGTGGATATGTGAGAAAGCTTGCCAGTAGCTTCTCGTGGGTCGGTGGTTCTTTCCGGTGATTTCCCGGTTTCTTCCTCCACCATTAATACTGGCCACCATGTATAGCCTATCGTGTGCTGAAAAATGGCGTTAAGCACCACAACAACAACAACAACAACCAAATGCAAGAACAATTCTTTTGATGTATTTGAGGAAGATGCCAAATGCAAGAACAATTATTTTGATGATTTTGGAGGAAGATGCCAAATCTAAGGACAATTTTTTTGATGTATTTTGGAGAAAGATGCCAAATGGACCAAAATGTTGAGAAGGAACAAGGTCTGACTTTTCTACTTTGATTATTTATCACAGCTGCTTTGGGAAATATTTTAAATGTCCCTAACTTTTCAGACATAAAAAGCTTTTAATATGAAAATCTATGTATAGATGTTAAGTTGTATGGCTTCCTAACCAATAGTACATAAAAAAATGAGGTAAAAGAAAAACCAAACCAAAGTCATGCAAGCATGAACCGCTGGTTACTCTGATCTTTTTTAGTAACTTTTACACACTGAGATATATCCTTACAACTCTGTGGCAAATTGTACTAGATAAACTGACCATGACTTAAGAATAAGCCCAAAAAACTTCAATATTATTGTGAATTTCAGGCTTACTGTGATATCACTGAGAAAAGAATGGGAAAAACCCTCACCCCTTGGAATGAGCCATTAACTAGGATGAGAAATGATGCACGCATTCGGAAGCTACATTCCAAAAAGGGTGAGACAAAATGGCATTGAAATACAAAGTAACTACTTTAACAATGATGTTAATCTAGAGTATGGATGGCTGGACTGATGGAGATACACAGATAACATACTAGTTGTTGCACTGAGGCTTGACAATAGAACTTTTCCTTAATCCATGAAAAAAACTTGCAGTCAAAGACTGATCAAGATCTAGCTACTAAGGTGCTAAAACTCAGAGACAATCAGTTGTCTTATCATTTTATGTAGAGTATAACCTCACTTATAAGAGTCAAACAGCAAACTGATCAGACCCAGATCTGCTTTTGCATCATGCACCAGCAGATCTGGGTCTGTGCAGTTTGTTAGGAGCAATCAGTAAACCAAACAACATAGACTCTGATCTGCATGTGCATTATTTTTTTTAGCAGATCAGGATTTTGTTGTTTGTACTTTAATTTGACTTATAAGTGAGTGTATATTTCATATGGCCAGTGCAATTTCATAGGTACACCCCACCAAAGTTCTTGATAACAGAATAATACTGATAACAATTTTTTATCATTTCTATTCAGATATAAAACCTACAAGCTGTCAACAAGTTCTGCTAACAAGATGCCATATAGTTTATTTATTTAATGTATTCTTATACTGCTTAAAATCAAACCCCTCCAAGACCTTGATCATAGAAGCGTCAAAACTTAATTTGATTAAAATCTTATAAGAAATTTAGTCTTTAAAGTGGAAGAAACAATCTGTTGACACTGCTTAAAATCAAACCCCTCCAAGACCTTGATCATAGAAGCATCAAAACTTAATTTGATTAAAATCTTATAAGAAATTTAGTCTTTAAAGTGGAAGAAACAATCTGTTGACAGATTCACCATTCACAAGCAATGCAGGGCTATATCAAAAGCTCACTTGGGTCTTTGGCAAGGTGCCAAAAAACCATTATTTTGAACCTGGACCATCTTGTCTTTTTTACCTGGGTATTCGCTGTATAGGTGTGATAAGAAGTGCACCAATCTTGAGGCCCATTAGCTCAGGTATTTGTTCCTTGCTCTGTATAAAATCTGCAAAATCTTTACTCTTCTGCGTGTACTCCTAAAAAATAAGAACACATACTCAGCTTTGTAACCATATCATTTCTTCAAATCCACACAAAATATATCCATTTCTAATTACCCAATGGAATATCAACAAAGGAGACAAAGCATACTTTTGCAGTATGGCTCACATGTTATAATGTGCTATATAATAATTCGATTCCAGATGTAACTCAGAACTACTATGAATCCCATGACTAAAATTAAACTACTGTATTTCAATTGGTCCATCAAGTCAATTGGAGTTGAAAGAAACAACATAAAGTTTAGTAATAATATTTATTTCCTTTGAAAAACATTATGATCTGACAATATTTTATCCTTCCTGCTTTGAAAAACATTATGATCTGACAACATTTTATCCTTCCTGCTTTGAAAAACATTATGATCTGACAACATTTTAACCTTCCTGCTTTGAAAAACATTATGATCTGACATTTTATCCTTCCTGCTTTGAAAAACATTATGATCTGACAACATTTTATCCTTCGTGCTATGCTGCATACATACATGGTTCTTACAATGCATGTATCATGGCTCAGTATGTAATGCTGTTCCAACTATATTTTTGGCTTCATATTTATATCAGTAAATTAATGTTTTCTTAAAATGTTTTGGTCTCAAAATCCAAGCACTTTTCAAGAATTACTGAATATTTTAAATAAAAATGGGTCAAACGGAAGATAAAACTCCATGTGGAAAATAAACCAATTGTATAATTTCAGCAATTTTAAATAACTGGTACTTCCTACTGATTATTTTTGCAGAAGATAAATGTCTGTGGAAGAATTCTGGAGAGTTTGAATTTGATCATCTAGGAAAAGCCATTTAATTTATAAAGAGAACTAAATGGGATTCAATGATCAAACTTCAAAATCAGCCATTTATTATTAATTTATCAATTGCCTACTCCATAAAATTGTTGTGCCATGTGCAGCTCCCAGGTTACAAGTTTGAGCCAAATTTTAAAGATCATGTGCAAATTATTTAATGGGATAAAACATCCAATTGATTATGGCTATTTGCTGTCATCTCCATCTGATAATAGATTGTTCCTGTTGTGTTTCTAAATATTTACACCAACCTGTAAAGTGTCTGATGCTAGAATGTAGTTGTTTGCATACATAGAGTACAGTTTGAGGAACGGTCCCAGGTATTTGAAAGCTGCACCTATTGTCATCTGTTCCATGTATTCCAGAAGCTTTTTATTGACTTGAAACAGCTGCTCAATGTTGCCAAAAAGCTTGGTATGTACATTATCTGGCACCAGGCAGTTGAATCTCAGTGGAAACTCAAAATGCTGGAAGAAAGCATATAACAATACTACTGTGTTATTTAGACTACCTGATCCATATAATACTGTATTTTGTAAATATTATATCACGTAATAACACCTTGTAATGCCACAAGCAAAATCATAACATCAAATAAAGCAAAAGTGTAATATTTCAGTATGGTTCAAAAGCCCAAAAAATGTTTCAATAATTTTTTCAGGGTATTTTCAAAGATTTCCATAATGTTTCATGAAGTATTGCTTCTTACAGGAAAAAATAGAACTTTCCCCATATTTTTACTTTCTATTTTTGCATAAATTTGTACAAAATTATCAAAGAATAAAACCCAACACAAAACTAATCAGCATATGCCACTACTGCAAATGATATTTTACTCAATCTGGTAACAATCGGTATCAAGTATATCTGAGTCACACAATGATAATTAAAAAACAAAGCTTAAAATTTCATGGAGTTTTCAAGGCAACACCTCATGATCAAGAATTTTTGAAGGTTGTCTACAGTATCTGAATGCACTTAAATCACGATGTTGTATTTTCATAGAATTAAATAACTGATAAATTCTTACATTTATCATTTTCAATAAAATTTCTTCACCTACATTTCAATCTTTTGCTTGACAAAGCCTACAAAAGATAAAAATTAACCAAACCATGAAAATTTTTCATATGAAATCAGAACTCACAAATCTTCTAAATATCTTTAAAATTTTTACATGACTCGTCAGATACAATTAGAAGATTTGTTGTTAATATATGATTTTGCAATACAACAGCCATACAGTGATGCACATCAATATATATATCAGTTATTATACCAATATATATTATTACATGATACAATACATATATTACATAATACTGTTGCCACCTGACGGTTAGCTCTTTATGGGTAGTTGTTTCAAAGATCTTGTCTGATATTCTGGATGGTGAAGCAGAGTTGAAGTTGTGACACTTATATTATGTGAGTTACAAATTTACCAGGTCAATTTCAACTGATCTTATGGTATTATGTTCAATTCATATTGCCTATCTTAGTAGACAGGTATATGGTTAATATCGATTCTAAATGGCTTTTTGCACCCATAAACAGCTGGTAGTCCAAAATGTATGCATATCTTATAAAAAGAAACTTGAAAATTAATAGAAATCACTTTTAAATTGTGTTTCTTCCATATGTCCACATAACAAGTGAACATATCACAAAAAAAAAAATACAAAACATTCTCTGTGATCACACTAATTGTATATAAGTAATGGACACTAATTAGATATAAGCAATGGATGGAAGAATAAGATAATTTTGATACTCAAACATAATTTTATTTAAACGTACTCCAAAACGATTCAGGCCAAAAATAAAGTTAAGAAATAATTTGAAAAATTTCACAAATTGTTCAATTCAATAGCATCATCCTTAATATATTGTGTATCTGAACTTAAGTTCAAAGTGATTTGATTCTTGTGTTGCAATTTATTGAAGTAAACCTTATTGATGAGTTCCAGATGGTGGAGATATGTTTTTTCTGTTTCAAACAACTCCCTGATGATTTTCTTCCTCCTCCTCTCTCGCCGAGCCTCTTCCTGCTGGAATGTGTCTAGATTTAAGTCTGAGCTGCCTCCCTCATCCTCTGCTATCTCTGAGAGAACTAAAACAAACCAAATATAAATTAATACTTTTTGATTCATTTTGTGAATTGGGTAGATTAAACATATGTACAACAAAGTTTTCAGGATGTATTCACTGGTACCATTTATTTCTCAGTCATAGGATAGAGATTTACTTAGTAGATAAGCAGACCATTCAAAAATAAAAGTGGAAGGAGTACACATTTTAACTCCCTCCCTTGTGGTCTCCAAGTAAAGTTCAAAAAGGGCTTTCTTTGATACATGCTTTTTACCAAGTTTGGCATATTAGGAATACTTTCTACTATGTTTAGCATATTAGCAATGCTTTTTGCTAAGCTTGGCATACTAGCAATTCTTCCTACTAAGTCTGGCATATTAGCAATGTATTCTACTAAATTTTGAATATTAACAATGCTTCCTACTAATTCTGGCACATTAGCTATGCTTTTTGCTAAGTTTTGCATATTAGTAATGCTTTCTACTAGGGCATAACTGATTAGCATTTTTTTTACTGATTTCCGATTCTGGATTTTGGGCATGAAATTTTTCCGATTCCGGATACAATTTGATTAATCAGAAATGCCTACTACCAGGAGTTATTTGCCTCTAGCACATCTGACCTAAATCTCGCCTCTGCACCCGTCATCTGAATTCACATGTAAGCGCAAATTGGATTCATATCTAGCTGAGAAAAATCATATATATATATATATATATATATATATATATATATATATATATATATATATATATATATATATATACATATACATACTGGAAACCCTGAGAAAAAACGTTCCAGCTTCTGACAGCTGTTCCTAAATGTTTTTGTTCAATACGGCCCTCTAGCGTCAATAGTGAAAGAAGTTTTAGCACCACAGGTGCTATTTTCAGCGACAAACGATCAACATGTCTGCTGAAAAAACGGAGATGCTACTATTTCTTGTAAAAAACTTTGAAGTTATAAATTTTGATTATTAAATTTCTTTATTATCTATCATGCATGCTATAGATATTCAACTTTATTATTTTTATTATCCGAATCAATCGTTCCTGCCTTGTCCAACTCTGATTAATCGGAAGTTCATACTATCTGGTGGAATCTGATTTCTGGATCATAAGTCTGTTATGCCCAATGTTTCTACTAAGTTTGGCATAATAGCAATGCTTTCTACTAAGTCTGGCATATTAGAAATGCTTTTTACTAAGTTTGGCATATTAGCAATGCTTGATACTAAGTTTGGCATATTAGCAATTCTTTCTACTAAGTTTGGCCTACTATCAATGCTTCCTACTAAGTCTGGCATATTAGTAATGCTTTTTGCTCAGTTTGGCATATTAGCAATGATTTCTACTAAGTTTGGCATAATAGTAATACTTCCGACTAAGTCTAGCATATTATCAATGCTTTTCACTAAGTTTGGCACATTAGCATTGCTTTCTACAAAGTCTGGCATATTAGCAATGCTTTCTACTAAATCTAGGCATATTAGGTATGCCTCTACTAAGTTGGGCATATTAGAATGCTTTCTACTAAGTGTGGCATATTAGCATTGCTTTCTACTATGCTTGGCATATTAGCAATGCTTTTACTACATTTGGCATATTAGCAATACTTTTTATTAAGTTTGGTGTAATAGCAATGCTTTCTACTAAGTCTGGTATATTAGCAATGCTTTTTACTAAGTTTGGCATATTAGTAATTCTTTCTACTATGTTTGGCATAATAGTAATGCTTCCCACTAAGTCTGGCATATTAATAATATATTTCTCTAAGTCTTGCATATTAGCAATACTTCCAACTAAGTCCAGCATATTAGCAATGCTTTTTACTAAGTATGGCATTTTAGCAATGCTTTCTACAGTCTGGCATATTAGCAATGCTTTCTACTAAATCTAGGCACATTAGGAATGCTTCTACTAAGTCTGGCATATTAGAATGTTTTCTACTAAGTCCGCCATATTAGCATTGCCTTATACTATGCTTGGCATATTAGCAATGCTTTCAAAGTTTGGCATCAAGGGTTGCTCTAAAATATATAAATGCATCTGGTGTTAAGGAAAATTTGTTATCATGATTTGAAAGTTACTATATGCACTTGCTTATATGTTGAGTCAAACTGCAAATAAGATTCTGATCTGCAGTAGCATAATATGCCTGCAGATCAGAGTCTATGTTTTTTGTTTCACTGATTACTCCTAACAAACTGCACAGACCTAGATCTGTCAGCACATTCTGCAATGGCAGATCTGGGTCTATGGTTTGCTTTTGGGCTTGTCATATATTAAGTGAGCACAAGTGGCAATTTAAAACCATACCTGAATGAAGAAAATTTTACTGCTTATTATTTAAATTAAATGTCACAGATCATGCATACTAAGCAAAGAACAAAGTTTAGTAAGATAAATTAAAATTAAAGTCCAGTCATGTACAGTGTGTAACAAATATTTTTCCAGGGGTAAAAACAAAGATAACAGAACACTTTATTTTAGACTATCCAAAATAATCTGATTTGAGAGATCCCATCTTGTGCACACTTTCATTTGCTACCAAAACTGAAACTTTATTATCTGGTAATCCTATGCTTGTTACAAAATATAAGATGTAAATATTTTTATCTAAACAATAGTTCTTTATGATGACTAAAACATTTAAGAGATCAATAACCATTTGCATTATCTTTCTTTTGTACTGGATCATTTTCCATTGACAGATTCTGTTGTTGAAACAATTCTATATATACTTACACTTGTATATATATATATATATATATATATATATATATATATATATATATATATATATATATATATATATATACTTCCTATTTTAAACATTTTTTAAAATCACTCTTGCATTTGACAAAGTTTCTTAAATAAATCTTTTTTTAACTATGAAAAAATATACAAGAATTCCTCCAAGGGATTGATACTTTACTGACAGAAAAGAATTTTCAAGAATTCAAGTTAA
This sequence comes from Potamilus streckersoni, assembly GCA_016746295.1. Lineage (NCBI taxonomy): Eukaryota > Metazoa > Mollusca > Bivalvia > Unionida > Unionidae > Potamilus > Potamilus streckersoni. The sequence goes on from JAEAOA010000708.1 coordinate 4,989,538, forward strand.
GAACATTGTTTCTTTTTAACTAAAAAGCATTAAAACAATCTCTGATATTCTTGAGGAAAAAGAATGTCAAATTAGCTGATATAGAAGCCATATTGAAAATCTAGGTCAAATTATATATATATATATATATATATATATATATATATATATATATATATATAGAGAGAGAGAGAGAGAGAGAGAGAGAGAGAGAGAGAGAGAGAGAGAGAGAGAGAGAGAGAGAGAGAGAAAGAGCTGCATATCTACTTTAATGATGTGTTCTATTTCTTGGTATGCTTTTAACAGTTTTATTAAACAATGCCTTATTTTCAAGTTGAAAAAAATGTGTTATGTGTGAGTATCAATATATTTTGTATGCATATAAAAAAATTATATTCATACCCATTCTATTCATACTTAGTATATGTGTGTTTGAATTGAAGTAAATGCAGTGTATTTTGGCTGTATGACTTTAAAAGCACATCTGAAGCTATACATTGTAATTAATTTTCACTGATAGAAGTAACAAGATTAGAGTCTTGTAACTGCAAGTTGGTAAAAATGCTTACTAAATTACCACTTAATTATTTTATTTTCTTAAGTTTTGTGTACTATTGCAGTCAAAAATATTTATAGCATTCTTTGAAACAGTCCCTAATACATGTACATAGGAATAAATGCACAAGTGACTTCAAACCATGCTGTTCGTCCAGATTTCATTGTTCCCAATAAAACATTACTGTAACTATTCATAGACAACAAACTGAAGCACTAAAGTCAATATATAAATAAATTGGACCCTTTTTTACCCCCAACTGACAATCCAAGAATTAGCCTTGCACAGAGCTAGTGCATCTAATTTTAGATGGAGGGCTTTTCTCGAACTACACACTTTCTTGCTTTGTTACAAACATCCATTAAACGTTCTGCATATTTATAGTTTGTCTACCTACTGGTAATAATGACATGCATTGGTTAAAAATTATTTGCTTTATTACTATATATATTTTTAGTATTTTCAAAATTTAATAAAGTGGTATATCATATATGCAGCGATGTCCGCCATTAAAATTTCATTTATGGTTTCAAACTGATTTTATACTGAAAATATGCAAATACGTCCGTTAAAATCTCCATTTATTAAAAATAGGATATAAATTAGAAAACGCTCTTCACTGATCATATTTTTAAAAGCAAATTTTTATTTGCATATTGATTTTTAAATTTCAAAACAGAATTAGGTATATTTTCATCATAGCACAGTAGGCCCAACTTCATGAAATTAAGCAGTGATATCTTGCTCCGGAAAAGGGTTAATGGTCAGTTAGCTATTAAATGTGAATGTGCAATAATTTTTTTGTTGCCATAAGTTGATTGGTATCAACACCATGTAAATACATTTGGCGTTTGTTTACAGCAGTGCCAGAACTTACTGGCTACAGCAAGGGGGCATCTCAAAGTTGTAATCTACAGTCATATTATGTCCAAAAAATCAGAGGGCAAAGTCGTTTTTGCTTTCATAACAGAAGAAGGCAAAGTTTACGCTGCTCAGGCGACTTTTTCGCCCATTTCGCCTGGTAGCACGCCCCCTGCATTACATTTCTTGCTCTGTTTACATTTCTTCTTGTTCAACTCTAACTTCTCCTTATTCTTCCCTAAATTCAAATCTACCATGACCCTCAAATTATCTATTGTTATTTATGTTTAAAACAGACATTAGAAATTAAATGGTGTTTTGAAAGCCCCTCAAAATACACCATAATGTGAAAGTGCATTTCAGAAAAAAACATTATCCTACTCAACCAAACTGGACAGCTATCCAGCTAGAACACTAATTTACAAACTGTATACACCTCTAAACCTAGTTCTTGTGGTCAGCATCCTCTTTGCAATCTAATTTTTCCTCATCTGCATGCCATATACCTGGAAAGAGTAAACCAAATTTAAAACTCAACATATAGCTATCATGTATCACTAGTGATGAACAATCAAAATACTAACACAGCAATAGGAGAAAGAAAAATACTGTAACATATGACCAATTACTAATATTTTTAATACTACTTACTTATAGGTTTATGGCTATACATGTACTAGTAACAGTTCTGGAGCAATTAAGCTAGGTGCGAAAACTTGACATGATCACTGGAACATGAAAATTACATCTACAAAGGGCACTGTTTGGTGTGAGTAAAATATGTGATAAATGCATCATAAAGTTTGTCGAATGTACAAGGAACCATTCTGAGTTATGGTGCAAAATAGCTATTTAAACAATGGCATCATAAAAAGTAAAGCCTGTGTTTTATTATTATTTATATCAAAGAAGAAAACTTGGATTGTACCATTGGTTCAATCTGGATTGGCTTGCTTGGTGTATCTTTGGGCAAGGCACTTTACTCCAATTATCTCAGCAATAAATAAAATATTTGTGTTGCTGTGCCGTAAATTGACAATTTCCAAATGAAAAATGATAGCAAAATGGGATAAATATAATCTAAACATTTATTATTACATATTAGTTATGTTCACAAAAATTATCAATATTATCCCAGGCAGACAGACATAAATTTGTGTGAAAGGACACGATGAAAACATTTTACATGAAACAACCTGGATTCTTGTTAACTTTGATTTTATTTTGAGCTGGTAATTTTTTGGTATGTTTATCTACACAAGTTTTTAAACGTACTATGATGTATTTCTTCTCAATAAATCAGAGCAAAACTATCTTTGCAAATTAACTGGGGTCAGAAATTATTTTCTGGGGTTGAGTACTTATCTTTACCGTTAATTGCATTTTTTTAAGTAATAGAATTTACATATATTAAATTATTCTTTTTTAAATAAAATCAAAGTAATATTTTTCAAGCTTATTTGGGCTAAATGTAGTCCTACAATGTAAGACAGCACAAATTTTTGTTTTAGTGAAAAGTATCTGGGTGATGGGGTTTACGTTGTATGATTAGGCTAAATGGTCAGGCCCCTAGAGCTATCAATTTGTAAATTCTTCTTAATTCTGATACAGTAGATTAAAGTTTCTTACGCACATTAGTACTGGTGCGGTTAAAGGCGATTTTTCAAAGGTCTTTTGAAGCCTAACTTAATTAAGTGTGGCCGAAAACACAAATAAACATCAATCAGGATCTCGAAAACATGTTACAGTAGATACTAATAACTATCAGCAACATATTTCTCTTTTTTACCCTTCAAAGTGGCTTTACAATGTATAAAAATATTCATATTTTTGTTATGTTACACTTCCTGAATCGACTGCAAATATACATTTATGAAGCAAGTACCGGTTAACAGATCCAAATATTCAAATTTCGAGCCATCACCGCCCTCTTTACGAGTCAGAGACAGGTAAATGCTTGAAATCTCTTTTAGAACATAAAAACAGGCACTTTAGTAATTTGCATAAAAGAAATAGACCAACTTATTCACTAAGGGAAGGAACTGTGAAGGAGAGGAGTGTGGTAGCTACGATATTTTGATGTCAGTGAAAAACATTATAGTTTCAATAATAGGATAATCATTATGGATTTAAGGAAACAAAACGATAAGAGGAATAAAATAACAGAAATTTAGGGCCCGACAATTGTCAGAACTGATGGAAGCTACATAGGTTGGCTGCGCATTACGGCCACCATCGTCTTGTTTCATTGTCATTTCTAAGTTTTATTTTTGTCATGCACAGAGCAGAGCAGTATCAATACAAACGTGAGATTGAACATTAAGATTCAAGGATCATACATGCAGCCTGTGGTTCTCCAGTTAAATATTTGGTTGCATATCAAGTTTCCACACTGTAGTTCACACTGACCACATAGTACTAACATTAGTACCCTTAGTCCTATCTCAACCACAACAAACCAACTACGACATCGTAGCCCCTGTGTCGTAGCTAACTGACCACTGTGCACTGACCGATCCACCCCATTTGATATATTTAGGCATTTACAAACTCAGCAATGTTCAAATAACGAAAATGGGGTGGGAAAGATCAGAGAAAACTGGGACTGTCAAAAACGAAGAATGGGATTCTAGCTGCTCTAATCTCTGAATTTTTAGTGTGATTATATATATATATATATATATATATATATATATATATATATATATATATATATATATATATATATATATATATATATGCTGCTCTTGAAATCAGGCCTCTTTACAAAAAAGGACAGTAGGGTTGCTGCTGCAAGCAATTATAGACCTATTAGTATGCACTTGTAGACCTATTAGAATGCCATTATAGACTTATTAGTATACATATACAAACCTATTAATATGCACTTGTAGACCTATTAGTATGCACTTGTAGACCTATTAGTATGCCATTATAGACCTATTAGTATACATATACAAACCTATTAATATGCACTTGTAGACCTATTAGTATGCACTTATAAACCTATTAATGTGCAATTAAAGACCTATTAGTATGCACTTTTAGACCTTTTAGTATGCAATTACAGTTCATTAGTATGTGCAGAATTGCGTCCAAGAGTTGAGAAAGAATGGTTCATGTTCAGCTTGAAAACTATGTAACTTTGAATAAGTTGCTTTATGAACTTGAGTTAGGTTTTAGGGGAATGTATTCCATTTACAGAGGTCTCAAAAATACTTAATCATGTGTATTTAGATGCATATTTTTTATATGGGACACAAAAAATCACTTATGCAGGAGTCCTTCATATGCATGCAATAGCTAGGTAGCAGTTTCAAAGGCTCGCCAGTCCTGCTTCAAGCACCTGCTGAGGGGGAAAATATGTTGATCAATTGATCCTTTTAGCTGTGCTGATATTTACAGTTAGAAAGATTCCCAGATGTACATGTTGTCATTGTTAGAGTACATCAGAAGAACATGATGCAATAGCTTGGTGGTTAGTTCAAAGACTTCAACTAGCTGCTGAGTAGTGGGAAAATGTGCTGATATTTACAGTGACTGAATTCAGAGACAGAAAGACCCATTGATGTGAATGTGTATAAGAGTACATCAAATGAACAACTTTTCATTATTGTGTTCAATTCCAAGTGTATCAGAATAAGTTGTGCATATGGCCTCAAAAACAAGACATGTTGAGAGGTTGACAAAATGCTGTTTGCAAACTTGGACAAGTATTTTGTGGTTTAATGACAAACTAATAAAGATTGTAATAAAATTCAGAAGAGTACTGAAGTTGCTAAAACTAATAGTTTGCATGGAATGCTAGCCAAATGTTAGATAGTTTGCATGGAATGCTAGCCAAATGTTAGATAGTTCACCTGGAATGCTAGCCAAATGTTAGATAGTTTGCATGGAATGCTAGCCAAATGTTAGATAGTGTGATGCCTATCTTAGTGCTTGGAATAAGAGCTTTCCTTGGCCTGATGTAATTCAGTTTCTCTCAAATGGACAAACAAGAGCTATGTCAATGGTGTAAAGAAGTTAGAAAATTAAACTCTACAGTAACTACTGTTTCTACTCATCTGGAAACGTAGCCTTTTCAGGCATACTCAATATGCTTCTGGTAGAGGATGGCAGCATTGCTGGTGGGACTCGTACGGTATTTTCCCCCAAAACGAGACGCCATATGAGTTTTAAAATCCTAGTGAGATCTCTGATTTATACATGTTTGATGGATCATTTTAGATATGCTAAGGTTCATACATCCAAAGTTTCTACACTAAACCAATTGTGATGGACTTAACAAAACCTTAGATGCAGATAATCCTGATTTATTATTGTGTAATATATTGTTACTGAGAGAAGCTACTGATATTAGATGATTTGAATTGCATCTTAGTGTTACACAATAGATTGTAGAAAATCCAGGCCTTTGACAAATCATATGGTAGTAGTATTTTTGTAGTAGTTTAAGACCTCTTCATTTTTGTGTTATATGAATGATGGTGTAACAAACACATGTTCTTATTGCAAGCTTGCAGTGTTATCATGTTTTTGCATCAGAATCCAAATTCAAGAAAGTGGGGGACAGAACTGGAATCACGTCACTGACAACAAATTTTCAGAATTTTATTTTGGGTAAGACAGGATTCATCTTATTTGTCTTGAAGCAAAAAGTAAAAGGATTACAGATTTCAAAGTAACCTGCAGTGGCAGCACAGACAGTTCTCAGAAGTGCGTTAAATATATAGTTATCCATTGAAAAAACTCACACTCAGGTGAACACTTTAACAAATAAAAGTAAATGCCAGGTTAAAGTACCCCTATAGATAAGGTCAATATTTATTTCATAAAACTTGAAGACATTATGTTCTCTTTAAATACAATGTAATTTTAGTTATTTCTGATCTTTGTGGTGTGTCAGACTTTGTAACAACTCACAGATTAGAACTGTAGGATTTATAAGTAGCCTTGAAACCAGTCCAGGCATCAGACATTATGATATTGGGTGTGAGAAAGCTAAATGAGTGAAACAGTTAAGACTTGTAAATTTTTTAAAATGAGAAAAATACATTTTACCTGAGTTTAGCAGCCATCACCATTTTGTAACTCAGAGTAGTAAATTTAATTGTGTTTTCCCATTTCTTATTACACCATAAAATGACAGTTACCTCGTGACTAGTTTTATTTAGAGCACATTTTTATATTGGCTGTTAAATGCTACCTTTTAAATAAAAGTAGATGAAGAGAACATAGTTCAGTGATAATTTACTTGTTTTTTTAATTGAATTTTTGTGATATATTTAATTTTGAAATTAGATTTAAGTTTGAATATGTAAAAGTAATTTCTTAGTTGAATTTGCATTATGTACTTAGCAGCTGAATCATGGTCTCACAAAATCACACTGAAAATATAGTTGTATAACTTTAATGGGTAATCCTTGGTATAGCAGAATATTTTCTTATTCTTTTTAAAAATTTGTTATCTTTAAATACTGTACTCTTTACCAGAAGAGTTGTAATAGCATGTACTCTAGTCTTTGTAAATATGGTGTTTGTTGTCAGATTGCTGGTAAATATGGTGTTTGTTGTCAGATTGCTGGTACATGTATAAGTCTTTGTATTTGTTTTGTATGGTTTTAGCAGTGTTCTTACATGCAGGTTTGATTCCAAATTTATGTAGTGATTTATAAAGGTCCATGTTTCAGTGTAAATTATTACATGTACTGATACTGTATTTACCATATATCTTGGTACAAGATAAAGTATTTTATTTTTCCTGTCCATAAAACTTTGATTAAACTTTTTGTTACCTAGATCATCTGTCCCAGGACTTACAAACATGAAACAAATTTTGTTGAATTTACTGCGGCCACCCTACATGTGACTATAAAGTAGATACATGTAAATGGAACCCTTTTTTGATGCTGCACAGAAAGAAACTAATCATGTACTGTTCCTATTTATTTTTATGTTTTGTTCTTCATAAATAATTTATGTGCAGAAGAAATGTATACAGATCCATAGTGTGTATCAGTTGTTAAATATTGTTCATTGATGTGAAAATATATACAGAAATTGCATTTGGCTGTCCTTTGTCCTTAAGGGTTTGAGCATGTTATCAGACTGATCCAACAAATTCACAAACAAGAGAGCAAATAACAATTGCTTTATTGTACTAGCAATTCATAAATCTCATGGTATTCAGAACAAAATATCACAAAGTCTGTATATCCAGGTTAATAATATATATTATTTCACAAATAAAAGTCATTATTAAATACATTTAGTGTGAATGCAATATTTTTTTTACCAGCACTGGTAACAAAAGAGAATACTGTGTATGTTATTGTACCCTGCAGACATCATTGCCTGCTTGTATCAATTACAATAACAATGTCACAAACAAAATAGGGTTGGTGGTGAATAAACACTCCTGGTAGGGCCCAGAGGGAAATAAACCCATTGTTTTAACTTGGGCAATCTGATGCCAACATTTTTTTTTTATTTACAAATCAAGCTAACCCTGGATCCTTTAAATGTGCTGATTATTTTTAATATTGCAAAGTAGGCTGACTTAGGGAAGTGGAAATTGGTTTCTTGTTTTCTGGTATTCACATGAACTGTATGCCACAACTGAATAGGAATAAGTCATATGACATGATCACATGAATTTCAGATAAATGGTGACTATTTGGCACTGAGCAAGTATCAGATCCTCAGCTTGTTGATTCTTCATGTATATACTTTGATGTTTAGAGAAAAACAGTGAATCTCCTGTGCTGCTTGTAGCTAAAAGAGCATCCACAGAAGTAACAGACATAGACCAAAAAGTGCCAACCAAATCCCACTCCTGTGTACTGTAAACACTGTCATGTCATGTACTTCTTATTATTTTGTGTATCAGATGTATGTTGTGTTGCTTAAAAGAATGACAATTTACCTCATATATTTACTCCAGAAAATTAAGGGCATGAAAATTCACTTGCCAGATTAAGTTTGCCTTGGGCAAGCTCATGTTTCAAGGTATTTGCCTTGCCTGCAAACAAATGTGTTTCAAGGTGTATGTATGTGTATGTGTGTATATATATGTACTATGATTGATTTTGTTATTATTTTGCATGTGCATATCTTCTGATTTTTCTAACATTTTTCAATAAAGGTAAATACAGACTTCATAATTTGTGGGTTGGTTGAGTTTGCCCAGGAGACCAAGCTGAACTAGTATGTACAGTACTTACATAGTGCAAAGCGTGCATAGCGTCACTTAAATTTTTTTTTTATTCCTGAACATATTAGATACAGATTTTGCTTTATTCATTTTTTTGACCAAATTGCATTCTTCCAGATAACATTTCTACTAGTCCTTAAAAGCTGTTTCATTTACATTAAATCATGTGCTCATGAGTTACTCATTTTCAGTGATATAAGTGATCCTACAAATTGAGGTAATATTTAAGAAAAGGTACACACATTTAATTGTACAAGGCACAAAACCAGCATAACTTACATGTTCACAAAGAGTGCTAATAATAAAGGCTACAATTCTTATTGTAGAGCAACTAAGATAAACATCAATCTATTAGTTTTGTGTTTTGGCTGAACGACATCATAACTTTTCACACAATTTAAAGCTTGATGTTTTGGCATTTCCTTTGTTAATAATTGGCAGATTTGTTTTTTTTTTCTGACAGAAAAATCCTAAACCGGCTTGTGTTAAGAGGGAATTGTGACGGGCAAAACTATACTAATACATTGATGTGTAATTGCATCAATTCCATAATACAGTAGTTTTGTAAAACAGGGTATAAGGCATACATGTCAAATTTTCAAAAGCCAAGTAGGGAAACTGATTAAATAAATAGGAAGGTTGGGACCTAAAATCAGGATCATTTTTGTTGAATTTTTAAAGCCTTGTTTTCACTAAATATGGATTGATCTTCATTGTCTGGCATGCATGAAATTCTCAAAGGACACACCATTCCTCCCTATGACATGCATGACTAATTAAAAGTTAATCCTTATCAGTGCAACTATTTTGTAAAAATGACTGGTCCTTGGTCATAATTACAAAAAATAAGTTCTACATTACAGTGTGTTATGCAAGCACCATCGGTTGATTGGCAAATCAAGTATGCCCAATTTTGTTGTCCAGTTTTATTGAACTAAAGGTGCAGCCACATGGTACTGTACATGTGACAACTATTTTCCCCTTTTATATCTGACTTTATTTCTTTATTGTCAACTTGTAAGACATTTAATATTTTCTTTAGAACATATATATTCTGAATTGGTTTTTTGAGGACACATATGCTGCATCGTGTGTATTTTCATTCCTTTTAATTTAACGATGGAAATTAAAGTTCGTAAATATGTTATAAAAATGCTGGGTGTTCACTCGTGTAAATTTCATTGGTGGGAATGGAGCTACAGCATTCATAGTGATCATTCTTGGGATTTAGATTAATTGCTAACAATTTCATTGTTATGATTTATTTTTTGTTTTGTTTTGTTTTCTTCTATTTATGAAGGATAATTTTTTTTCTTTTTAGGAGAAATAAAAATTAAAGACATAATGTAATAATCAGAAGTTCACTACAACAATTGAGAGATATGAAATTGGGAGGTAGGCATAGAATGACCCCAAAAGTCATGATTTTTTTTCTCTCACATTGTGAGTGTTGACAGGTATGGTGTAAGGTCATTTTCATCAAAGCAAACTACAAATCAGCTTTACTGAAACTTTATTATTGTATTTTGGAGATATCATTAAAGTAGTGCAGTGGTGCCCATGATTTGACTTCAATGGCTGTATTTAATTTAGTTGAGGGGGCTTATACATGAATGGGCTTATATGCAAGTATATATGGTAATCCTTTATTTCACAAGATACACTGTCAAAGTCATTAATTTCCATCAAGTAGTCAGTATCAAGGCTAGTGTTGCATTTTCTACAGCAGATGTTATTGTGTGAATATTTACTATTTTAAACAAGCTTTGATGACAAGGGAATATAAATATATATATATATATATATATATATGGCTAGACATCTTGGCATGAAATGACCATTATTGACTTTCTGCATATCTGCCATGGCACTGCATTGGACTCATGGAATTACTTAGCCACTGTAGAAACCTTCTAAGGGCTGCTCCTCTAGAAGGCAAGACCCTGGTTGGGGAAGCATTCCTAATCATTCCTACCCTGGCTTCTCCATCCTTGCTGGATCACCAACATGGATCTTTCTCTCAACTCCTGGTCTATTGCACTCAATCAGGAAACAATATCCGGCAAATCAGCCCTAGTGGCCATCTGCAAATTTTTTAAGCAAGTGCAAGCCCAGTCCAATCCACAACTTCTGCTAGACCACTTCCTCATCAGGTTCATGGCACCCAGGTCACTGCAGATATGTGAAAAAGTTCTTAAACCCTCTTTTCTTTCCTAAAAAGGTGTGTGAATGGAATCCCAGGAAATTAACCCCTCTTGTGCTGTGCATTCACTTTCATGCACATCCCAGTAGGTGCTTGCTGAGGCCTCATAGGGCTTGGTCAATCATTATGGATGGTGGGTGGGCACTCTCCCTTATAATTGAAGGTTACGTTCTCCAGTTTCAGGAACAATCCCCACTATCAAGAACCCCATTTTCATTCAAATCTGGTTAAACTGAGGGAGGAGGTGTACACCCTTTTCGCAGAGAGGGCAGTCAAGACGGTCTTGAACACTCAGTCTCCTTCCATTTACTCCAAAATCTTCCTGGTCACCTTGAAAAATAAGAAATTTTGAACCTTAATAGATCTTTTTTCCCTGCTCTTTCAGTTTATGTTGGAGGAAACCTTCTAAATGTAGACAACTGAATTAATCATTTAAAGCTTGGGAGCATAATTCTTCACAGGTTTTGGACTATTGCAGAATTCTCCCTCTACATCAACTACCCACAAATGGAAGGCATATTCCTAGCACTGTGAGGGTGCATCAGCATGTGTTATGGTCTCCTCAATCCATCTTAGTGTATATATGATGTCAAGTAGGCATACTTGCTCCTTCTCTTTGCATGAAGGCCAGGAAACTTTTCTTATTATGAGAGAATGTCACAATCCAAGTTTACCACATTCTGGTAAAAATGTATTAGCTGACAGTCTATCCAGAATAGCCTTCCTCACAGTAAGATTCCCTGTTTATCTACTGGGGAAGACCTCTAGTAGACCTGTTTGCAACCAAGCTCGACAAAAATCTTCCCTTTTATGTATCTGCCCTAGATGAGAGCATGGGCAGTCAATACATTCAGCCTTCCCACCCTTCTGACTGCTACCACAAGTTCTGTGAGTCTGAACTTCACTTCTCAGATCATTCCCATTGCACCATTTTGGTTGCAGTGATACATGGTCAATCAACCTCTTTGACCTGTTGATTGATTGACTCAGGTCTCTACCTCACAGGAGGGATCTCTGTTGCTACACCAGGGATCCCTCCCCCACAACAACCTACACATTCTCCACCTTCTTGCTTGCTTATTCCTAGCATTCTCTCTTCCAGAACAAGTTTTTAGGTCAGTTGCCAGTTGCATCATCATTCAGAGCGTCTACTTCATGGTCTATCATATGCCTAGTGGAAGACTATTGCATTTGGTGTAGCAGGAAAATGTTGATCCTCTCTGCCCCCCTCCCTTAACTTCATTGCTGATTTCCTTTTGTTCCTGTGTTTAAGATCAAAAAATGTTCAGTATCGACTTTCAAAGGCTATCAAGCCTCCTTCACCTTGATGCTTTTGTCTAGATTTTGAGGTTCCAGAGACTTGGTTCCAGCTTTCTTATTCCCAGATGGAATCTTGTTTCTTATGGTCATTAATAAAACCCCATGTGAACCATTGAGTAAAGCTTCTTTAGAAAGCCTTACAGTCTACTGTGTTCCTGCTCAGTCTAGCTTCTGCAGGACAAAGACATGAAATTCATGTCTTGTCTATTGACACTGGCTCCAAGTGGTTTCTAGTGGGTTGTACCCTCCCATTAGGTTGGTTGCACATGGCAGTAGTGGCTTGCACACTTCTCTTACAAAGGTAAAACATTATGAACACAGGCTGTGCTCCCCCATTAGGGAGGTTGATCACCACAACAGCGGATTACTCCCTCATATTTGTGTTTCTCTCTGTGGCCCATTATTACGACACAATATTGTTCTTGAAAGATGTCAAACTTTCCTCTCCCTTGCAGCTCAGTTTCAGTTTTTGATCATTTTGTCTAGAGCATCAGCTTACACATCCAACTGATAAATTCATCTGTGCAAGAGCACTGGGATAGGCAATGTAGTTTTGGGGAGGGGGTAAAGCTAATTTTTAATTATGCAATACTTACCTTCTGCTATTACCAAATGCCCTCCTCCAACCTGGCTCTGATGTCTTGTGCAATTGTTATCTGTGAAAAGATGACATAATATCTACCTTCTTGTGTTCAAAAGAAGAGAGTAGAGTGCAAAATGTTATTCTGACAGAGCTTGTTTTTTAAGGTGACTAAGTGATATTTGTATAATATAACTCATTTTATTTATTTGCCAGGTATGTTGCTAAATAAATGGGACTAGTGACTGATGATAAGCCACCTGGATTTCATTAATGTACCAAAACTGTAATACACACAAGAGGTATTCGTCATCAGTAATTATAGGAGATCATTACATGCTTTTTTTAGGAAATAACAATTACAATGTAAATGGATAGTTAAGCGAAGAATGTTTTGATGCTTATAATCACAGATTTTTAAGGTGACTGATAATAATTTAGTAGATGGATATAAATTAGTGTTTTTTAAACCCATTGAATTTTGAGTATAAATCATTATATTAAGTGAAGATTTCATTATTGGTAATGTTAAAGAGATTTAAGTCTGCTAGCTTGTCTGTTGCATAAAAGTAAAATATAGATGAAACAATGTTATGGTGGTTAATATTATGTTAACTCAGTTTTTTTTCACGGTTGTTGTATTTTATCCAAAATCTCTGTCAGTTTTCTAAATTGAAATATCTTTAAAATATATCTTTCTCACTAGATATGCATGTATACATGCATGTCTGTTTGTCTGTCTGTCTTTGCACTTTAACAATATCTACATTTTATTCCATTTTTCTTATCTGCATATCTTTGTATACTATTTACATGTATCTTTTTTATAACCTGATGGTTTTATGCTAAAAGAAAAATTACTGTATAAAACAAATATTTTTATTTGTAAAATAAATATAACATGTTTTCCAGAAAACATTCCATATTTAGTTTACCTTATTTTTATTTGTAAAATAAATATAACATGATTTCCAGAAAACATTCCATATTTAGTTTACCTTTTTTTGCAACATTTGTTGTCATATTTTGGGGCACGTTGTCTTCCTATAACAACGTCAATTCTTAGCTTGCACCCTGATTTGTAGGGCACATGGGTAAAGCCCTAGAATGAAATCAGTCTAAAGGACCACTATGACTACTTCTTCAAGAGATATTAATAAGATAGGTTGGATGATGTGCCATTGTAGTCAATGATAAAAACTAGGGAAAGTTTACAATATCATAATAGGTGTTTACATAGGAAGTAAACTATGCTTACTGATTACAACATGCATGTACACTGATCATAAATAAATGTTTTAGTGGGGTAAATGACATGGCTGTTAGATACAGGTATTTTATTTCCAGCTTCACAGCAACTTTTCTGTATACTTATCATTGTAATATTTCATATCCCTTACTCAGGCTCAATAATGATTTATTCCACACTATGTCAAAATGAGGCTGACTACAGACTGCCAGTAGCAGTGCACTTCGATTTAAAAGTTGCCAGACTGCCAGTAGCAGTGCCCTTTGATTTAAAAGTTGCCAGACTGCTTGTAGCAGTGCCCTTTGATTGAAAGTTGCAAGACTGCCAGTAGCAGTGCCCTTTGATTTAAAAGTTGCCAGACTGCCAGTAGCAGTGCCCTTTGATTTAAAAGTTGCCAGACTGCCTGTAGCATTGCACTTTGATTTAAAAGTTGCCAGACTGCCAGTAGCAGTGCCCTTTGATTTAAAAGTTGCCAGACTGCTTGTAGCAGTGCCCTTTGATTGAAAGTTGCAAGACTGCCAGTAGCAGTGCCCTTTGATTTAAAAGTTGCCAGACTGCCAGTAGCAGTGCCCTTTGATTTAAAAGTTGCCAGACTGCCTGTAGCATTGCACTTTGATTTAAAAGTTACCAGACTGCCTGTAGCAGTGCACTTTGATTTAAAAGTTGCCAGACTGCCAGTAGCAGTGCCCTTTGATTTAAAAGTTGCCAGACTGCTTGTAGCAGTGCCCTTTGATTAAAAGTTGCCAGACTGCCTGTAACAGTACCTTTGATTTAAAAGTTGCCAGACTGCCAGTAGCAGTGCCCTTTGATTTAAAAGTTGCCAGACTGCCAGTAGCAGTGCCCTTTGATTTAAAAGTTGCCAGACTGCTTGTAGCAGTGCCCTTTGATTAAAAGTTGCCAGACTGCCTGTAACAGTGCCTTTGATTTAAAAGTTGCCAGACTGCCAGTAGCAGTGCCCTTTGATTTAAAAGTTGCCAGACTGCCAGTAGCAGTGCCCTTTGATTTAAAAGTTGCCAGACTGCTTGTAGCAGTGCCCTTTGATTAAAAGTTGCCAGACTGCCTGTAACAGTGCCTTTGATTTAAAAGTTGCCAGACTGCCAGTAGCAGTGCCCTTTGATTTAAAAGTTGCCAGACTGCCAGTAGCAGTGCCCTTTGATTTAAAAGTTGCCAGACTGCTTGTAGCAGTGCCCTTTGATTAAAAGTTGCCAGATTGCCTGTACCAGTGCCTTTGATTTAAAAGTTGCCAGACTGCTTGTAGCAGTGCCCTTTGATTTAAAAGTAAAGCTCAGGCAAGGACATAGACCTGTCACTTGCAGCTTGATTTGCAATGAATAAACCAAAGCTTGAAAAACAATTAAAATAACCAATTTGTATAACAAAGTATGTGAAAAATAAGTTTTTATATGCCAATTTTGCACTGTAACCAGGGGTGCACTAAGTGGTGTTTTGGAATGCACAGCATAGACAAGAGCAGTGGGGCATTTGAGGGGCAGTGCAGGCTGTCCCTGTTTCTTTCCAACTTGAACACTGGCTTTAGTCTTTTGTGTGTTTTATGTCTGTAATATATTTGTTACAATGTCATGCAGGTTATGTGATTTATTTAGATTTGTATTGTATATTATATTGTATATTTCCATATTGATCCTATCTGAATAAAGTTATTATCATTATATGTTAATATGAAACTGAAATTTGTGCATTTTGGTCAGATGTGACTTTCCTTCATTACGGATCATAACATTGAATTTTTTTTTTCATAAGTAGCAAAATGTGTTTAAAAGATTGAATCACATTCTTGGATTTGTAGAACTTAATATGTGAAATGAGAATTGTCTGTTTCCAATGTACATGCACAACTCACAGGTATATGCATTTTTGATCTCCTGCATAACCTTGAAAGATCCTTTCCAGTTTTTTTTTTTTAAATTTCTGTTAAGTAGATACTTAAGGATCATGCCTGTGGGTAATAATACTGGTGGGTTCATGAGATCAAAGATAATTCTTTTGGAAAACATTGATATTTAGTATTTATATATAAATTTTTTATGCCTCAAAATCAATGGTCCTGAAGTTTTATATTTTGGAATTGGTCAGTGTGACAGTTGGATCAGATAGAGGACTTTCAGAAACTTAGTTGAAGTTTTGATACATAACTTCTTGATGAGCCATTTGTATATTTATCAGTACAGTTATGTACTTATCTTCTTGACTCTGTGTGTGTGTGTGTGTGTGTGTGTGAGAGAGAGAGAGAGAGAGAGAGAGAGAGAGAGAGAGAGAGAGAGAGAGAGAGAGAGTACATTGTGTTTCTTAAAACATGTTTATCATATGTTTTTCATTGTGTTTCAGGTTGTGTGTGTGTGTGTGTGTGTGTGTGTGTGAGAGAGAGAGAGAGAGAGTACCTTGTGTTTCTTAAAACATGTTTATCATATGTGTTTTTCATTGTGTTTTCAGGTTGAGAGAGAGAGAGAGTGAGTACCTTCTGTTTCTTAAAACATGTATATCATGTTTTTTTTTCATTGTGTTTTCAGGTTGGATCATGAGTTGTGAATGATAATAGATGTAAGCAATACCATTAGCTACACATCTGATAATGGGCTGACTTGTATCACAGTTGACCATAGTCATTATCCAGAAGTGTCTTGCCAGTATGGTATGGAGAATTGGATTCATGGGAATAAAGGTAATTTTTAGCTCATCTGACCCGCCTTAAGGCCAAATTAAATTAGAATGGTTTTGTGTCTTTCACCAGTCAGCATTTGCTTATTATTACTGTGGAGGTTATGGTTTCATCTGATTTTGATCAAACTAGGAATGTAGGTTTATATCATCAATTTTTCGCCTATGTGACAGAGAAATCTACCTGTTTTGCCAAACTTAATTTTTCTATCTCAGTCTGGTTATCTCAGATGAGTCATCACAGTCTGGTTATCACAGACTAGTCATCTCAGTCTGGTTATCTCAGACTAGTCATCTCAGTCTGGTTATCTCAGACTAGTCATCTTTTTCATGGTGTCCATATGCTAGCGACTACTTTACAAAGGGACACAAGCAATATTGTTTTCTGCTTGGCCTGATGAAGTTATTTTCAAATCAAACAAATGTGTGACATTTATGGAAATTTACCAAAATAGTTTTTGGAGGAGAGAAACAAATAACTTATCAAAAGAAGATTTTTGGAAAAAACGACTCTTAAAGGTAGGAAAGTGAAAATTGTAAATGTTTTCCCCATTGTGCCCCTGTTGAATCTAGCATGTACCTGCAACCAATAATGACAAATAATGTACTTGCCAGTCAGAAGGAATCATTTATTTGTCCACATGTAATTCCACAAACAGATTTCCCTGTAGCATATCCTTCCACTACTAATAACAACACTTGCCATGTTTCCAAGACAGAAAATATAAATTTTCCAAGAAACAGCGAACTTTAAAGTTCAGTACATGGTTATCCACTAGAGTCTGTATTTGGAGGGTTTTTCTTACATGGGGGTAATGTTACAGTCAGTATTAATGACATCAAGAGTATGTCACAGAGTAACCTCCTCCAGAGAAAAGGAGAGTTATGTACGATAGTGACACAGATTTCTAATTACCCATGAATAATCCAAACACAGTCACTCATGCTACATGTTACTCTTTGTTATTGCCTATATAGAGATATGTACCCAGTATTATTTCATTATTTACAAAATAAATTTCAGAATTGCAACTGATGAAAATGAAACATTTTCTTGTAACAAGTATTAATTATTTGTGTTGTTATTTTTTGGTTACACATAAAAATTGTGCACTTCAGATTGAATAATCATGCTACAGCCCTCATTAACATACTTGTATTATTGTGCCACATTTAAACATTTGCATGGGAATTTTACTGCAGTGCAGAATTATTTTCATGTTAAAGGGTGAGAAAACACTTTTGTTGGGGTGGTGGTTTTGCACCAAGACAAGGAAATCCCTCTTAGAGGGTTGCAAGTCTCTTGAGGAGACAAATAATGTAACCCCTTGTCTTGATGCAAACCCCAACATAGATTCTATTAATCTTGGATGAGTCTGATGTTATGACCCTGTAGTTAAATTACATGTGTGTTAAGATTTGAATTTTTTTTTCTGTTTTATTTTTATTTGATTTTATATCATTTAATGTAATTATTATTATTTTGATGATGATTATGTTTGCATGGGTCTGATATTTTATTAGAAAAATCGTGTTTACTTAAAACATAAATGTGACTCTTGTAAGAACGAGTTTCGCATGCAGGTTTTGTCGTTGCAAGTAAACAGTCAGGAAGAGCTATGTAAATGATTGGCTGTGACTGAGATTGTTTTTAAAATTATATTTGTTTAGATCTTGTAATACTCAGGTGTGATTTCAACACTACTGGTTTTGGACAAAAACATTTGCTAAAATTATTTCTCAATCGGAACAGAACAAAAAAAATTGTGATTCATTGTGATTCATAGTGAAAATTCTGGACATTTTGTGTAACCTTTATCTGATGTCATCATCCGCTATCTTGGAACAGAACTGAGATTCAGACGGTATCAGTTTAGAACTGTTTATTCACAGGACAAATAAATTGTAAGTCTATAGTTTCATATATTTAACTTTTCTCTGTGTTTTCTAGGGAAATAAATTATTTTTGTTAAAATTTACAAAGCTTGTTGTCTTCACTCTTTCTTTGTGTTACTTTGAACAAGCTGACATGTAACACGGAATATAATTAAAATATATGCATAATAATGAAGTGATCTTGCATATGATTGGCTAAAGACATTACCACTTAAAGGCAATCTTTATTAGCTTATTTTGATCAAACTTGGAGTTTAGACTTAAATTATCAAGCTGTCGGATAAGTTCAATTTGCTGTTGAGATTTTCAAATAAATGAAGTGGTATATTTTATTGAGTGATTTTGTTATGACTGGAGTCTGATCTTGATTCAGTTTTGATCTTTGATTATTTGCTTATATAGTTTCTCCAATTTATCTCGACGTCTTCAGACCTGAGGTAAAGTTGTCTACATAAAGCAGATATCTAAATGGGGGGAGGACTAAAAAAGATACATATTTATATTTGACCAATATACAGGTGAGTTTTCTCTGTAAGAACTGATCTTCAGAAATAAACAATAGATATTTAAGTCTTCTTGGTTTAAAGGAAGGACTACTCCAGTAAAGGCAGAAACACTTTTCTGTAGTCTGATTCATTTTTTTGGCATCATAGGACCTCGGGGGAATAACCCCACTGATCCCTCACAACCGACTCTTGGCCAATCAAAACTCTTGGAAGTAACCTCATCATGACTGCCCATCAGGGCCTTCATTTGATTCCTTTAAAGGCTCAATAGAATGTAGCAGCAAATCAAGCCTTTTTCTCTCTCACCCATCATTTACCTAGATAATGTGGCCAGAAGGATGAAGGGAGATAGTATTTTGACTTCTCACCATTTCTTAAGGGGATGGGGGAGTAGAAGACACTAAGGATTTGAACCCTCTCCCTCTTCCTTGGATCCATATGGGTGCCTGGCTAGCCCATTTTTCATAGGTTTGATTGTTAATAACAGCATACAGCTCTTTCATTACTAAATGAAGACTAACGGCTTCATTTCTGGGAAGACTCTCATTCTTTTTCACCAGTCCAAATTGGCTTAATTAAGGGAAGAGGTATATACTCTTCTGCCAAAGGGCAGAAGAGTATATACCTTTCTTCTAGTTCTGGATTTTCCTGGTCTTCCAGAAAAAGTAGCAAGTTTTAACTTATCATCTTTTTGTGACAAACATGTTTCTTTAGGAGGAACCATTTAAAATGGAGAATATAATCAGGAATGTTATAATGTCGGCAATTCAGTAGTCTATATTGACTTTTAGGATATATACCTTCACATCTCAGTTTTTCCACCTGACTGGAAGTGATTTTTCCTGTACTGAAAGGTTTTTCAGTTTTCGGCTATCATTCAATCTAGCCTCTGCTATCAGAGCTTTTACCAGGGTGATAGTAGTTACTGTCCACCTGTGAGTTCCAATGATCCTCAAACTAGGGGTGAAAATATACATCTCTGTTGTGTAGCAATACAGTTCATGATACACAGCCTACAGTACTGATACACATATCAACATGATGGACTTTTCAACTTTAGGTTTCTCAGTGGTATGGTGGTGTCATTTTGTATGTGTTGACATATTGGTTGCATTCCTAACAAGCAGATTACAGACAGACCTAGATTTATGATCTGTTCATATGCCAATCACATCCTTGACAAGATAACAAAATTATTTTCAGACTAGTGTCAGTGATTTTATAAAACCTCTTGTGCCATTTATGGCTGCTCCATATTATCAGGACTAATCATGATCTTCATTGCCTTTGTTTCTCACTGCATCTATACTTTTAAAATTCTTTATTGCTAACTTCATGTCATCACTAAAATTTGCAAGGTATTGCAGTGTTTGTTATCTTCAAAACAGAAAAAACAGCAAATTCTTCTTGCAAGGAAAATCTTATCTAGAACAAGTTCGAGTATGGAGATGAAGATGACTATGCTTCACATTATACCTCCTGCTGATGCAAAACAGCTGTCGTAGACACAGCCACTCGTTTCTGTAAATTACAAAGGAAATTTTTGACAACACCAACTCCTGTTCTGGAAATTAACAAGGCAAGTATAACCTGTGTTGTTTAAAATCTGTCCCTTTGCAAATTTTTTGCCCATTTATTTTATCCCAATGGCATGTTAAATTGCTTTGGCAGATTTAAAACCATGTGAGTTAGTCACCTTGTATTTACTAATTTGTAGAAGGAAAGTGGGTCTTGTATAGAGATTTTCTTTTCTCTGACTTAAATAAGTACATGTTCCTGTTATGGCTGTCTTAGATGAATTCTGTTTAAAGAATAAAAAGGCAAATGACTAATAATTATTCATGACTGATGAAGATTAAAGTAACAAATCTAGGGTAAGTATCATTTTGTATCAGTTCATCAACTCTTGCATCAATATAAGTATAGAAAAAATATTAATATACTAATTTATAAAGAGTCCTGATTACAATATCTGTACTGTTGCTGGTCCACAGTGACCCAGTTAGGACTCATTCTGAATCTTGAGAATTTCCATGGGGATAAATTTCTTCACCATCAGTGAGTTCATGTTCCACTTGACATTATAGACAAAAATCTTGCTTTTGGCTGTGATTCAAACCAAGACTTTATTGACCTACCTATATCTGTCCCTCCAGGGATCCTTGAACTCTATGGCAGACCTGATCCCCTGGGTAAAGTGTACTTGCCCCCCTGGCAAACTGGAATGGAAACCAGACAAGGGTCCATGCCAGCATGGATTCTTCTAGGGACAGAATTTCATCACCTGAGTTGGTGAGCCAGCTGGGAGCTTATTTTGGCCAGCCCTAACACATGCCCCTGTATGCCTCCCCAATCTGTGTGCAGCTGTGTTAGATTCTGGTTTGGGTGTTCATTTAAAGCAAGATGGGATTGTCCTTAAGTGTTCATGGTAATTCAGTGTAAAAAGAGGTACACATTCTCCATTTCTTTCTTTGGAGGTTTGGAATCTTGAAACCTCAGAGGGAATTTCTTTCCAAAAAAGGCAAAGTTAGTCCCCATTGAATGGTCTCTGCACCAGTCTATTGATGAGTCCCTTTTTCAGACCAGGTGGGGGGTGTCTGTTGGTGGAGATTGTTGTGACAAGACTGAGCTACAAGCCCTCCTTTAATGTTTCCTCTCTCCCAGATCAGAGGACCTGTGCCTTTAATCTATGGTGTGATCATCTGGTTACTTATGTCATCCTGTCATTCAGAATGATTCCACAAATTCTCCACAACATCCAGATTTCCAGTGCTCAGCTCATTCTCATAGTCTCTCTCTTGCATAATGGTCATGGTTCAGCAATCAGTTTGACTTCTTGGGAGACCAGCCCAGGATGTTACCTCAGAGATTAGACCTGCTGTTTGCAGCACAAAATGCCAAAATGGAATCTCATTTCTGTTGTGGGCTTTGTCAAAACCCATTATGAACAACTGGGTTCTGTCAAAATTGTTTTTCTTAAAATTGTTCCTGCTATGCTTACCATCTGCAAGAAAAAGGAGCAAGCTTCATGCCATGTCCATAGTGATATGTCTGTTAAGGGTTATAGAGCAGACTCTCTTCCGACATACTTTTCTTCACTTCTTTGTCAAACATTCTTTTTGGCAAAAAGGACACTCACCACTTATTATGGTAGGAATAATTACTATAGAAATCCACAGTCTTAGTTGTATCTGTGTTGGGGATGATGAAGCTAGACTTTCCCAGTTAGAGCATCACAGTTGAATTTGGTCTTGTCAGAATGGGAGGAAGCTTATCTTCTTTCCCATTAAAGGCTCCATTAATATCAGCATCCACTATTTTCAGGTTGTATTAACTATTAAGAGAACTTTTCAGTCCCTCACTGAGAGGGACCCTTTCTTTATGAGAATTAAAGCTCATGAAGTCAGGGTTATTGCTCCTTCATGGGCCTTTTCTAATTATTAATTACTAGAGGATGTTATGACAGGTGCATTTTGAGGGTCAGACACTGTTTTCTCCTTGTTTTATCTTAGTCTTTGGTGCATAAGAAGTTATGCATTTTTTTACTCTGTACTCACAGTTTTGATATAAAAGTGATATAAAATGCTGCCAATTTATAGAAGTTGACCCCACTACTGTAAATGTATGTTAATTTATATCCATATTCTTAGGCCAATTCAACAAGGCAGTAGTGATAGGTAATGTATAACTGCTTTTAAAAAGTATTACCTTTGGAGGAGAGATGCAATTTGCTTTTAATAATGAGGTATATACCTGTCTCTATTGTAAGATTCCCTGCTACACCTCATTTTGATGGCCCAAGTGTAATCTGTCACTATTGGAAGATTCCCTACTACACTTCACTTTGATGGCCCAAGTGTAATCTGTCACTATTGGAAGATTCCCTGCTACACCTCACTTTGATGGCCCAAACGTAATCTGTCACTATTGGAAGATTCTGTGCTACACCTCACTTTGATAGACCAAGTGTAATCTGCCACATTTGGAAGATTCCCTGCTACAACTCACTTTGATGGCCAAATTGTAATCTGTCACAATTAAAAGATTCCTTGCTACACCTCACTTTGATTTCCCAAGTGTAATCTGTCACTATTAGAAGATGTTTTGCTTCACCTCACTTTGATAGGCCAAGTGTGATCTGTCACTTTTGGAAGATTCACTGTTACACCTCAATTTGATGGCCCAAGTTTAATCTGTCACTATTGGAAGATTCCCTGCTACACCTCACTTTGATGGCTTAAGTGTAATCTGTCACTATGGGAAGATTCCCTGCTTCTCCTCACTTAGATGGTCCATGTGTAATCTTTCACTATTGGAAGATTTCCTGCTTCACCTCACTTTGATGGCCCAAGTAATCTTTCACAATTGGAAGACTCCCTGCTACACCTCATTTTGATAATCCAAGTATAATCTGTCACTATTGGAAGATTTCCTACTACACCTCACAATAATGGTCCAAGTGTAATCATTCACTATTGGAAGATTCCCTGCTACACCTAACTTTGATGGCCCAAGTGTAATCTGTCACTATTGGAAGATTCCCTGCTTCACCTCACTTTGATGGCCCAAGTGTAATCTAGGTTTGAGATGAATAAAAAGGTTATCCTTAAAAAATGTTTAAAGGATGTTAGCAGAAAGACATAGTGATACCCAGTGATAATTTATATAAGCAAAACTAATTTAGCTCATAATTTAAAACATTTTAGTAGTCACTTTATATATTAGATGTACTTTTGTTTTAGTGAAAAATTGTTTAAGTAGCTCATTGTAGATTTAGAAGTCTCCATTATGTATATTTTTACTGAGAAACTGTAACAGTTTTTGTTTTACCACAAATGTACTTAAATCCATAAATCTATATAAATGTTACTTTGCTACCAGCATTTCTAACTTGCCCTGCATTTTATGACTTGGAATATATACAAGTTTTTTTTTAGATGACACTTCTGGTGTACAAAATGCCTGTCATAGATAGCGTTTTGTATTTATACAAAACACTCAGCTCGAAGACTCAAGATCCAGCCAAAGTTTGATGTGCCAGATAATCAGAAACATATTATTCTTTTTTTGTACCATCAGGTCAGGGCTTTATATTTATTATGTACCAGCAGATCTGGCTTTCCTACTTACGTATGTGTAAACAGATCTGGGCATGCTACTTAATATGTACCAGAGGATCATGGTCTGATATTTTATTACTTATTATATGCCGTTAGATCAGGGTCAAGTACATATTACAAGCTGTCAGATGTGGGTCTACTGATTATTTCATGCCAGAACATCATTTAAGTATTGTCAGATCTGAATTCATTACTTCTAGTGTGCCAGCTGATCAGGGTCTAATACTTGTTAATGTGCCAGCAGATTAACACATTTTACTTATTATACACAAGCAAATCCAGGTCTGCTACTTATAATTTTCCAGCAGATCAGGGTTTACTACTTACTATGATCAGAATATGCTACATATATTCCATTGGATCACAGTGTACTATTTATTTATATTCCAGCATAACAGGGTTTACTACTTACTATGATCAGAATATGCTACATATATTCCATTGGATCACAGTGTACTATTTATTTATATTCCAGCAGATCAGGGTCTACTACTTACTATGATCAGAATATGCTACATATATTCCATTGGATCACAGTGTACTATTTTTTTATATTCCAGCATATCAGGGTCTACTACTTACTATGATCAGAATATGCTACATATATTCCATTGGATCACAGTGTACTATTTATTTATATTCCAGCATAACAGGGTTTACTACTTACTATGATCAGACTATGCTACATATATTCCATTGGATCACAGTGTACTATTTATTTATATTCCAGCATAACAGGGTTTACTACTTACTATGATCAGAATATGCTACATATATTCCATTGGATCACAGTGTACTATTTATTTATATTCCAGCAGATCAGTGTCTGCTACTTTTTTTGTTCCAATAGATCAGGGTTTACTGCTTTTTATTTTACATTGGATCAGGGTCTATTACTTATTTATGTTTCAGCAATTCATGGTCTATTACTTAATGTGTTCAGCAGGTCAGGGTCTACTAATTTTATGTTCCAGTTTGGATAAGTATCTACTACCTTTCATGTTCCAGTTTGGATAAGTTTCTACTAATTTTATGTTCCAGTTTGGATAAATGTCTACTTATTTTATGTTCCAGTTTGGATAAGTACTTTTTATGTTACAGTTTGGATAAGTACTTTTTATGTTCCAGTTTGGATAAGTGTGTACTACCTTTATGTTCCAATTTGGATAAGTGTCTACTACTTTTATGTTCCAGTTTGGATAAGTATCTACTACCTTTTATGTTCCAGTTTGGATAAGTGTATACTACTTTTATGTTCCAGTAGATAAGTGTGTACTACTTTTATGTTCCAGTTTGGATAAGTGTATATACTTCTATTTATGTTCCAGTTTGGATAAGTGTCTACTACCTTTTATGTTCCAGTTTGGATAAGTGTCTACTACCTTTTATGTTCCAGTTTGGATAAGTGTGTACTACTTTTATGTTCCAGTTTGGATAAATGTCTACTACCTTTTATGTTCCAGTTTGGATAAATGTGTACTACTTTTATGTTCCAGTTTGGATAAATGTCTACTTATTTTATGTTCCAGTTTGGATAAGTACTTTTTACGTTCCAGTTTGGATAAGTACTTTTTATGTTCCAGTTTGGATAAGTGTGTACTACCTTTATGTTCCAGTTTGGATAAGTGTGTACTACTTTTATGTTCCCGTTTGGATAAATGTCTACTTCTTTTATGTTCCAGTTTGGATAAGTACTTTTTATGTTCCAGTTTGGACAAGCGTGTACTACCTTTATGTTCCAGTTTGGATAAGTGTGTACTACTTTTATGTTCCAGTTTGGATAAGTGTGTACTACTTTTATGTTCCAGTTTGGATAAATGTCTACTTCTTTTATGTTCCAGTTTGGATAAGTACTTTTTATGTTCAAGTTTGGACAAGTGTGTACTACTTTTATGTTCCAGTTTGGATAAGTGTGTACTACTTTTATGTTCCAGTTTGGATAAATGTCTACTTCCTTTATATTCCAGTTTGGATAAGTACTTTTTATGTTCCAGTTTGGACAAGTGTGTACCACTTTTATGTTCCAGTTTGGATAAGTGTCTGCTACCTTTTATGTTCCAGTTTGGATAAGTGTGTACTACTTTTATGTTTCAGTTTGGATAAGTGTGTACTACTTTTATGTTCCAGTTTGGATAAGTCTCTGCTACCTTTTATGTTCCAGTTTGGGGATAAGTGTCTACTACTTTTATGTTTCAGTTTGGATAAGTGTGTACTACTTTTATGTTCCAGTTTGGATAAGTGTCTGCTACCTTTTATGTTCCAGTTTGGATAAGTGTGTACTACTTTTATGTTCCAGTTTGGATAAGTGTGTACTACTTTTATGTTCCAGTTTGGATAAGTGTGTACTACTTTTATGTTCCAGTTTGGATAAGTGTGTACTACTTTTTATGCTCCAGTTTGTTTATGTGTGTACTACTTTTATATTCCAGTTTGGATAAGTGTGTATTACCTTTTATGTTCCAGTTTGGATAAGTGTGTATTACCTTTTATGTTCCAGTTTGGATAAGTGTGTACTACCTTTTATGTTCCAGTTTGGATAAGTGTGTACTACCTTTTATGCTCCAGTTTGTTTAAGTGTGTACTACTTTTATATTCCAGTTTAAATAAATGTGTACTACTTTTATGTTCCAGTTTGGATAAGTGTCTACTAATTTTTGTTCCAGTTTGGATAAGTGTCTACTACTTCTTATGTTCCAGTTTGGATAAGTGTGTGCTACTTTTATGTTCCAGTTTGGATAAGTGTGTATTACCTTTTATGTTCCAGTTTGATAAGTGTCTACTATCTTTTATGTTCCAGTTTGGATAAATACTTTTTATGTCCCAGTTGGGAAAAGAGATTACTACCTTTTATGTTCCAGTTTGGATAAGTGTCTTTTATGTTTTATGTTCCAGTTTGGATAAGTGTGTTCTACATTTTATGTTCTATTTGGATAAGTGTCTACTACCTTTTATGTTCCAGTTTGGATAAGTTTGCACTACCTTTTATGGCCCAATTTGGATAAGTGTCTACTACTTTTATGTTCCAGTTTGGATAAGTGTGTATTACCTTTTATGTTCCAGTCTGGATAAGTGTCTACTACCTTTTATGTTCCAGTTTGGATAAGTGTGTACTAATTTTATGTTCCAGTTTGGATAAGTGTCTACTAATTTTTATGTTCCAGTTTGGATAAGTGTGTACTACTTTTATGTTCCAGTTTGGAGAAGTGTGTATTATCTTTTATGTTCCAGTTTGGATAAGTACTTTTTATGTTCCAGTTTGGAGAAGTGTGTACTACTTTTATGTTCCAGTTTGGATAAGTGTATACTACCTTTTATATTCCAGTTTGGATAAGTGTGTATTACCTTTTATGTTCCAGTTTGGATAAGTGTCTACCACTTTTATGTTACAGTTTGGATAAGTATCTACTACTTTTTATGTTCCAATTTGGATAAGTGTGTACTACTTTTATGTTACAGTTTGGATAAGTGTGTACTACTTTTATGTTTCATTTTGGATAAGTGTGTGTTACTTTTTATGTTCCAATTTGGATAAGTGTGTACTACTTTTATGTTACAGTTTGGATAAGTGTCTACTACCTTTTGATGTTCCAGTTTGGATAAGTGTTTACTACTTTTATGTTCCAGTTTGGATAAGTGTGTATTACCTTTTATGTTCCAGTTTGGATAAGTAAGTACTACCTTTTATGTTCCAGTTTGGATAAGTGTGTACTACTTTTTATGTTCCGGTTTGGATAAGTGTCTACTACCTTTTATGTTCCAGTTTGGATAAGTGTGTACTACTTTTATGTTCCAGTTTGGATAAGTGTCTACTATCTTTTATGTTCCAGTTTGGATAAGTGTGTACTACCTTTTATGTTCCAGTTTGGATAAGTGTCTACTACCTTTTATGTTCCAGTTTGGATAAGTGTTTGCTCTTTTATGTTCCAGTTTGGATAAGTGTGTACTACTTTTATGTTACAGTTTGGATAAGTGGTTACTACTTTTATGTTCCAGTTTGGATAAGTGTCTACTACCTTTATGTTATAGTTTGGATAAGTGTCTACTACTTTTTATGTTCCAATTTGGATAAGTGTTTACTACCTTTCATGTTCCAGTTTGGATAAGTTTGTACTACTTTTATGTTACAGTTTGGATAAACCTTTTATGTTCCAGTTTGGATAAGTGTGTACTACTTTATGTTCCAGTTTGGATAAGGGTCGACTACCTTTTATGTTCCAGTTTGGATAAGTGTGTACTACCTTTTATGTTCTAGTTTGAATAAGTGTCTACTACATTTGTGTTCCATTTTGGATAAGTGTCTACTACTTTTTATGTTCCAGTTTGGATAAGTGTCTACTACCTTCTATGTTCCAGTTTGGATAAGTGTCTACTACTTTTCTGTTCCAGTTTGGATAAGTGAGTACTACCTTTTATGTTCCAGTTTGGATAAGTGTCTACTACTTTTTATGTTCCAGTTTGGATAAGTTTTTACTACCTTTTATATTCCAGTTTGGATAAGTGTGTACTACTTTTATGTTCCAGTTTGGATAAGTGTCTACTACTTTTATGTTCCAGTTTGGATAAGTGTCTACTACTTTTATGTTCCAGTTTGGATAAGTCTGTACTACTTTTATGTTCCAGTTTGGATAAGTGTCTACTACTTTTATGTTCCAGTTTGGATAAGTGAGTACTACCTTTTATTTTTTAGTTTGGATAAGTGTGTACTACTTTTATGTTCAAGTTTGGATAAGTGTCTCTTAATTTTATGTTACAGTTTGGATAAGTGTGTACTACCTTTTATGTTCCAATTTGGATAAGTGTCTACTACCTTTCATGTTCCAGTTTGGATAAGTGTGTACTACTTTTATGTTACAGTTTGGATAAGTGTGTATTACCTTTTATGTTCCAGTTTGGATAAGTGTGTACTACTTTTATGTTCCAGTTTGGATAAGTGTCTACTACCTTTTATGTTCCAGTTTGGATAAGTGTGTACTACCTTTTATGTTCTAGTTTGAATAAGTGTCTACTACATTTGTGTTCCATTTTGGATAAGTGTCTACTACTTTTTATGTTCCAGTTTGGATAAGTGTCTACTACCTTCTATGTTCCAGTTTGGATAAGTGTCTACTACTTTTCTGTTCTGGTTTGGATAAGTGAGTACAACCTTTTATGGTCCAGTTTGGATAAGTGTCTACTACTTTTATGTTACAGTTTGGATAAGTGTCTACTACTTTTATGTTCTAATTTGGATAAGTCTGTACTACTTTTATGTTCCAGTTTGGATAAGTGTGTACTACTTTTATGTTCCAGTTTGGATAAGTGTGTAT
Organism: Potamilus streckersoni; assembly: GCA_016746295.1. Lineage (NCBI taxonomy): Eukaryota > Metazoa > Mollusca > Bivalvia > Unionida > Unionidae > Potamilus > Potamilus streckersoni. The sequence goes on from JAEAOA010000708.1 coordinate 5,019,003, forward strand.
TACCTTTTATGTTCCAGTTTGGATAAGTGTGTACTACTTTTATGTTCCAGTTTGGATAAGTGCCTACTACTTTTATGTTCCAGTTTGGATAAGTGTCTACTACTTTTATGTTACAGTTTGGATAAGTGTCTACTACTTTTATGTTCCAGTTTGGATAAGTCTGTACTACTTTTATGTTCCAGTTTGGATAAGTGTGTACTACTTTTATGTTACAGTTTGGATAAGTGTCTACTACTTTTATGTTCCAGTTTGGATAAGTCTGTACTACTTTTATGTTCCAGTTTGGATAAGTGTGTACTACTTTTATGCTCCAGTTTGTTTAAGTGTGTACTACTTTTATATTCCAGTTTGAATAAATGTGTACTACTTTTATGTTCCAGTTTGGATAAGTGTCTACTACTTTTATGTTCCAGTTTGGATAAGTCTGTACTACTTTTATGTTCCAGTTTGGATAAGTGTGTACTACTTTTATGTTCCAGTTTGGATAAGTGTAAATTACCTTTTATGTTCCAGTTTGGATAAGTGTGTACTACTTTTATGTTCCAGTTTGGATAAGTGTCTACTACTTTTATGTTCCAGTTTGGATAAGTGTCTACTACTTTTATGTTCCAGTTTGGATAAGTGTCTACTACTTTTATGTTCCAGTTTGGATAAGTCTGTACTACTTTTATGTTCCAGTTTGGATAAGTGTCTACTACTTTTATGTTACAGTTTGGATAAGTGTATTACCTTTTATGTTCCAGTTTGGATAAGTGTGTACTACTTTTATGTTCCAGTTTGGATAAGTGTGTACTACTTTTATGTTACAGTTTGGATAAGTGTCTACTACTTTTATATACCAGTTTGGATAAGTCTGTACTTCTTTTATGTTCCAGTTTGGATAAGTGTGTACTACTTTTATGTTCCAGTTTGGATAAGTGTGTATTACCTTTTATGTTCCAGTTTGGATAAGTACTTTTTATGTTCCAGTTTGGAGAAGTGTGTACTACATTTATGTTCCAGTTTGGATAAGTGTCTACTACTTTTATGTTACAGTTTGGATAAGTGTGTACTACTTTTTATGTTCCAATTTGGATAAGTGTGTATTACCTTTTATGTTCCAGTTTGGATTAGTGTCTACTACTTTTATGTTACAGTTTGGATAAGTCTGTACTACTTTTATGTTCTAGTTTGGATAAGTGTGTATTTATTACCTTTTATGTACCAGTTTGGATAAGTGAGTACTACCTTTTATGTTCCAATTTGGATAAGTGTGTGCTACTTTTTATGTTTCAGTTTAGATAAGTGTGTACTACTTTTATTGTCCAGTTTGGATAAGTGTGTACTATTTTTATTGTCCAGTTTGGATAAGTGTCTACTACTTTTTATGTTCCATTTTTTATAATTGTGTACTACTTTTATGTTCCAATTTGGATAAATGTGAACTACTTTTATGTTCGAGTTCATCAGAGTCTACTACCTATTTTGTCCAAGGTGATCATTGTCTAACTCACGGATGACCATAGCGGATGACCATAGCGGTCTTCGTTGACTCAATGGACAAACAACATTAATTTTAAGTGGATCAGTCATCAGGGTCTACTCATTTTATACCTGAAGATCAGTGTCTGCTTCTTTATTAGTGTCACTGGATCAGGGTCTGCTACTTTTTGTGCCAATAGATCAGGGTCTACTATTTATTTTTATCAGTCTGTTACTTATTATGTTCTAGCAGATCATGGGCCGTTACTTATTGTGTGCCAGCAGATCAGAGTTGGCTATTTATTATGTGACAGTGGATCATGGTCTGTTACTTATTATGTTCCAGCAGATCAGGGTCTACTACTTTGTATCTGCCAGCAGATCAGTGTCTGCATCTTTTTAAGTGTCATTTGATCAGGATCTACTACTTATTATCTGCCAGCAGATCAGTGTCTGCATCTTTTTAAGTGTCATTTGATCAGGATCTACTACTTTGTGTCAGCAGATCAGGGTCTATTATTGTGTGACAGAAGATAAGGTCTATTACTTATTATGTGACAGAAGATCAGAGCATGCTACTTAATTATGTGCCAGATGATCAGCATTTACTACTTAATTATGTGCCATAATATCATTCTTCTACTTATAATTTTTAGTGAATTGTATTAACAGTAATCTGCCAGCTCATTATGCAGTCACAGATCTAGATCATTGCTGTTTGAAGCAAGTGTTACTCAAAGGCAGATAGGTTACTTTTTATGGGATGGTATAAGACATCACCTGTGGCTGCCAAATTGAGCACTAATGATGTGCAAAAACAGTCTGATTAGTGCAGGGCCTTGTCTTCTTTGGACTCCAGCTCTTAGTGTCACAGCCCAATTAGAAAGATTTATGAAGCTTTAGTTTAGCATGGAATGGACACCAAAGCTGCTTCTCCATCCCCTTTGTTAGGATTTCACAAACAAACTGCTACTTTAATTGAAGAATATAGATTACATTTATCTCTCTGGATTTTAATTATGGAAGTTTGTTGGTTTCAGTTTTCTTTGTTTAATTGGCAATTATCTTAAATCTAAAAGTCTGTAGATCTTATTAACTGGGTTGTTATTTACTGTCTTCCTGAATTCCAGTCCTTATGTGTTCATTTTTAGATACTGAGATGACTTGATTAGAAATTTTACAGCTGGGTTTGTTTGTGCAAAGACATACATGTATAAGCACGTACACACACACACACACACACACACACACACACACACACACACACAGATGCCACATTTCCACATGTATGACAGGTCATTACCTGGTACGAGGATGATATTCTTGATTATAGTTTAACTTTGTAGTTAAGGCTGCAGTGACCTAAATACAGATCTGAAGACAGAAGGATATGACAGAAGTAAACATTTTTTAAAGTTCACGAGCATTGATTTAGTATCATTCAAATTAAGTACAGTATAATCACACATGTTGCAACATAATAAATTTATACATCATTACAGTTTACATGATAATAATGACCCTTCATAGGATAATGAAAACAATTTTTGGAGCTGCATTCCCTCTAACTAGCTGACTTGTTGACTTCACCATGAAAAGAAATCATAGAGATTCTTAGAACATTAGAATAATTGGTATAATTTTCATGGAATTTGATTATACAAATTTGTTGTTGTTGTTGTTGTTGGGCTTAACGCCATTTTTCAGCACACAATAGGCTATTCATGGCGGCCAGTATTAATGGTGGAGGAAGAAACCAGGAAATCACCGGAAAGAACCACCGACCCACGAGAAGCTACTGGCAAGCTTTTTTACATATCCACATTCGCCGAATCCTAGACTTGAACACAGACAGACAGAGGTGAGATGGCAGTGATCTGTAACAGCGCTTTAGACCACTAGGCCACTCGAGGCCCCTACAAATTTGTAAAGATTTGAAATTGTGCATTTTATGTAGCTAAGGCTGTCTGGTGACTTACTCATTTGGACAGTCTGATCCTGCTAGAGAGCATATAAAATCAATTAGGTAAACATTTACACCTATAGATTGGTTAGAAGCTGATTGGAATGTTGATTGATATATGCTGACCAGATGAGAGGTCAATATTAGACATATGTTCTTTGTAGCTGGCCAGCGGAGTCATAAAAAAGACTTATAAAAACAGTAACAAAAGCTGCCTTATTTAGCGTTCAGTATTAAGAAGTTAGTATTAGGACTGGTCAGCCTAATGTTAGGATAATGTGACATGGGTGGGACATCATACTACATGTCTGCCGCATGATGCCCCAGTACTAGACATCACTATAAACTGCCACAATGCAGACATCATAGCGATATGACTGAAAAATTCTTAAAGCTACTTTAGAAATGCAAATATCACATACACACACCAAATTACTCACAATAATAGTCTACCATAGAAATGTATCCACATCATTATATTCGGCCAGATTAAGTTTTGGGAAATACTGGTGTTACATAATTAAAATAGTATTGGCCAGACTTACAAGTGATGTGTTTTTTTAAAACTGAGGCTGACCTTCTTGTGTAGGCTCCAGATTGAAAATATAATGCGCTGTGTTTCGATTTATTCATGACTTTTAAATTTTGCAAGGAAATGTAGATTTGAAGATTTTAAAATTGAATATAGTGAAAGACCATGGTTACCAAATGACAAAGTAATTGTCTTCCATAAAAAACAATAATCTGATATATGGTACCAATTTCATTAGCAGAAGTCTTAAATTTAAGTCAGGATTTTAGCCATTTGATTGGTAGTTTTGGTTTGATGTAAGTTTCAGTCAATCAGAGCACTAAATTGTAAACTTGAATTTAAAGAGATTTATGTTGGTAAAATCTGGAAATCATCTGAAAAGGATAAACAAAAACTCATCCAGCGATGCAGAAGAGGAAACTGTTGAGTAATGGAGATTGGTCACAATTTCTCATCACAGACTCAGCTGATGAAAATCAAAAGCCAACAAGACTATCACCTTTTTGTGATTGCTTGCAACATTTCAACACACATCCTTCAACTTGTTGTGTAGAGGTTCTGTGTAGTCAAGGGTTTTTGATGACTGCAGTAAATCTGATATGCTTACAAATTTCAGATCTCTAAAATCTCCCAGGTGAAACGAATCTACATTTACCAAAATGGCAAGTTGATTCCCACTAACACATACCAGTACATATAGATGTTCAATTGTAAAACTTAGCCAACACCACCCAAACCTCAGTTCTTAAATATGTTAGCAGATCCTCTCATCCCATGTAGTGTTTTAAATGCCAGAAATATAGTCGCCACAGAGATGGTTGCAAAAGGAAACTGGTCTGCCCCAGCCATGATGCAATGTGATCAAGAAGAAAATCTTGTCGGAATTGCCATGTGACCATACTGTAGAGAGTGACCTAGGTGGAAGCATGAGAAGGAAATATAATGGGTTAACCATGAGAAAGGCCTGAGCTTTGTTGAAGACAAAACCTATATGGATATCACAACTCCACTTAACACAGCTGACAAATCCTAAATTATGGATTGAGTGGATAAGAAACAATCTACAAATTCTCTATGTTCACAAACCATCTAAGCTGCCATCCAAACCAAAATTGAAGCAGAAAATGTAAGTAATCAATTTAATAGTGCAACAAATAACCCAACAGTACTAATACATAATCGTTATATTCAGCCCACAAAAAGAGAAGCACACCACTGGCATGAGTAGAAATGAATGCTTAGAATAAAATAAAATAAAGGAATGGTCTGCACTGTGCTGATCATATCTCCAGAGGGGCTGCCTATCCAGTCTCCTAAACTGCCCTCTGCCCCTACTGTGTCCTTCTTCAAATTTAAAATTGGCATGTTTTTAAACACTGAAAAGTCATTATTCATATAACCAGCAAGTTAAAATGGTTATTTTAATGGTTTCCATAGAACTTGTAAAGGACCAAATTTTTAGGTTGATCTTTGTTTTGTTATTGTTAATTGTCGTAGAACACATTTGGTTAAACACATCTACTATTAACAAGATTTATGGGGAATGGTCGCATTTAGAAAGCCATAATGTACGGACTGGTTTAGCCAAAGTCAGGAGTTATTGATTTATAATTAAGGGCTTTTTTTTTTTAAATTTACTGGAATGGAGTTCAAGTTATGGTTTGTATGGAAGCTGACAGTTGAGACATTGACCAAGAACAAGTTGGTAGCCATTTGTTGTTAGCAGAGTTTTGATGCTTGGGAAAGCAGGATTTTTTTTGTAATTATGATTGGTTACACTGTGGAAGGTTGCATGGTTTCAGACAGAAAACTCTTCAGTTTAAATGTGCAAAATGAAGAATTTAAAAATCAGTCTTCACTTTTCCCTACAAGAGGGAATATACAAAGAAAGGAATTGTCTGGGAAAATTGACAGACATGTTCAGGAAGAAAGAACTTGGTAAAACAAGATACATGTATTTGCAACAATCTTATGTAATTCATTGATATTACTATAATGATTGTAGGATTTATTCCAATGTATTTGCATTCTCTGACCTATATAACACATGATGACCACATGATTGTTGTTATAAATACAGTAGCAAGGAATTTTATTCATTGGTGAAATAGGGACTAATCTGGAACTAACATCTCTATAGGAGTGTTAGAATAGCCATAATATTGTCCTTTAATTTTGTGAAATAAGATAGTTTATGTTTTGTCAGGGCCAGTTCAACTAGTTAGCTGTAAAATCTGTTTGAAATTAGGATAGAATTTATCTGACTTAACGAGAGGGGAGAGGTAATGATTTATTCCCTCAATATAATGTGACAGAAGGTTTAGGTTGTTTATTTTTGTTATTTTGGAAGGGCCAGGATAGCTCGAAGCTCTATGTCTACATTCTAATTATTAAGTCTTATTAACCCAAAGTGGACACAAAGTTGAAAGGAATGAAAGACAGGGCAAATTTGGAAAAGAAAGACAAAGTGAAGGAGACCTGGACTTACCAGCACAGGGGAGTCAAAAGGAACAGTCATGGTGGAATTCGAACTGAAACAAGATTGTCAGGTTATGAAAACTTACAAGGCAATGACTTGGATATATTCAATGTGATCTAAATGATGATTTAAATTCTATCACGTAACTGATTGGCTATTGGTCTCATTACTTCTTTGTATTCAGGGCCCCGACTGGCCGAGTGGTCTAAAGTGCTCTCCGTTATAGATCACTTTCATCTCACCTCATTCTGCATGGGTTCGAGTTTTAAGATTTGGTGAATATGGATATGTGAGAAAGCTTGTCAGTAGCTTCTCGTGGGTAGGTGGTTTTTCCACAGATTACCCAGTTTCTTCTTCCACCATTAGTACTGGCTGCCATGAATAGCCTATCATGTGCTGAAAAATGGCGTTAAACCCAACAACAACAACAACAACTTCTTTGTATTCAAAAATTCGTGCAAGAAGTTAAGGCAAAGAAAGAAGTGTATCTTTCATTGGTATTGTACTATTATTACTTTTGTTTTGAACTGTTTTGTTAAAGATTTTGATTAACTTTTGTCTTTATTTGTAAAGGGGGCTTGTTTTATTCTATTGTATATACCTGCTCCATTCCTTATCTATTCTACCTGATATTTCTCAAATTCTATTGATATGTTATGAATTACACCATCCCAGATCACCTCTAGGCAATGGTAACCAATTGGATAACAACCACCCCAACACAGCTGAAAGGAATGTAAACCACCACCATTGAACCTGTTAAGTTAAATAGTTGCTTTAATGGTTTTTCAAACCTGAACCACCTGTTCATTTCAAGGTGAATCACATTCTAATCAGATTAACCCAAGCAGCAGGTCTGTGTTCTCACTTGAGTGAAATTATGACCCTGAAGGCAATTCTGCCAGTGGTCCAGCTTGGAAATTGTGACATCAATGATATTACAGTCAGTGGTCCAACTTGGGAATTGACATTGAAAGCATTACTGCAAGTGATCCTGCTTGGAAATTATGACATTGAAGGCATTACTGCCAGTGGTCCAGCATGGAAATTTTGACATTGAAGGCTATCAGATACCACTCCCTTACTTTGTTGGGGTGGGTTATTTGGTTATGTTATCTAGAGGTAATCACGAATGGTGTAATTTGCCGAGAGAAAAGTAAATATCAGTATAAAGTGTGAAACTTATGGGTGGAATAGAAAGATCTGAGCATGTATATAAAACAGAATAACACAACCCCCTATTACAAATAAAGACAAGATATAATAAAAATTCTTAATAAAAAAAAAACAACAATTGTGGTAATGCATTATGATCGAAAGATACACTTCTTTCTTTTTGAATTAACTCATTCAAATGAATTTAAAATACAAATATGATTATACCAATAGCTGATCTGTTAATTAAATCATCATCAAATCTAGTAAAAGATTGAAATTTCATCATCAAATCAAGTGAAAGATTGAAAACAATGCCTAGTACAGTTTGATAACCTAATGGTCTTGATTCAGGCCCAATTCACAGTAACTGTCCCCTTGACTTCCTGTAAGTCTGAGTCTTCTCCACTTTTCCAAACTCTCAGGTGCCTTGCCTCTTTCCAACTTTGTGTAGTCACTTTGGTTTTGTAAATACATGTTATGTCACATTATGTGGAGCTATCTCACCTTCCAAAATAACAAAAAAAAACCCAACCTAAATCTTCTGTCACATTATACTAGGGAAATAGATCAATACACCTCCCTGGTTATGTCAGATATAGTTCTATTTGAATTCAAACAGATACCAATGACTATCTAGTCTAACTGGCCTTGACAGACTATAACAAAACGTATTTCACATAATTAATGGTTCTGCTAATGGCTATTCCAACACACCCTTGAGACATTCCTTCCAGTCCCCTCATAATTACATGAAGGAATGAATAAAATTCCTTACTACATCATAACTAGAGTGAATACATATGTTTAAACTGTTCCTCCATGGAAATTTTGACACTGAAGGCATTAAAGCCAGTGGTCCAGCTTGGAAATTTTGACACTGAAGGCATTAGAGCCAGTGGTCCAGCTTGGAAATTATGACCTTGAAGGCATTACTGCCAGTGGTCTAACTGGGAAAACTAGAGTTAATCTACACAATTTCACAATGAAGACAACTTTTTAAGAAATACTGATAAGGATGGAGGGTTTTGCATAATAAATAATTAATAAAACAAATTAATGTCATTAGTACAATAAAGACTATCATAACTTCTACTCAAAACTATAACACTTTACATAGTATAACTTACCCCAGGCACACCAATCATTCAGTCTAGATCAATGATCTTGAAAAGTGTACACATTTGTGTTCTTTTGTGGGAGCCCCAAATGGCACTCACCATTATGGATCATTGCCATCTCACCTCTGTCTGGAAGGGTTTGAGTCTTGGGTTTAACCAATCTGGGTATATGAGAAAGCTTGCCAGTAGCTTTTTATGTTGTTCTTTCCAGGGTTTTCCTAGGTTTTTCTCCACCATTTATACTGGCTGCCATGTACAGCCTATCTTGTGCTGAAAAATGGCATTAAACCCTACAAAAACAAACAAAAAAGCACTTTTATGGAAGCATTATTATTGAGAGGACAGAAAATAGACAGCTTTGTCTCAAAACAGTTTTTGCCTTTTTATTGACAAGTTTCGCTCTACAGTTTCGTATTTTGCATAGGGTTAGAATTTTAAAGAAAAAGAATTTCCCCAGGTTTCCTCACTAGTTAAACTGACTATTTAAAAACGACTTTGTATATCTTGGGTATTGTTCAAAGAACCTTTTAATTCCCCTTTTTTTTGTGTATAATTGATGGGTGTAATATGGGTTTTTTATGATATCTAAATTTGACTATGTGCACAGATCAGCTCGCAAGTCTTACCTTTCATTTCTTGATCAAATACATGGGGAGTTAAACTTCTGAATCAAAAGCCTTTTTATGTTAAATGAAAATGAACCATGTCAGGTGAATGAAATTGTCTTTTCAATATACTACAGAACCATCCCCTAATCCATCTATTTGTGTTATCCTCAGGCTTAAGTATTTAACCTTGCATTCTGACAAGCCAAATTTCATTCCACCTTTTGGCATATGAATTCTTTCTCATTGAAAAGCAATCTGACACATACTTAAGAAAAAAAATGATTGGTTCCTAAATCACCACATTGGATAATAAAGCACCTTCAAATAATATTTCATCTTGGACAGTTCATCAAGTCTTCAATCATTCTTCTAATTTTTCAAGTATATTCAGTGAAATCAGGACCTCATCTTAGGGCCATATTTCCCAACATGGTGATTGTTTGAAAGATGTATGCAAGGCTGCAGCTGCCATTAAAACATTCCACAGCATCACCACAACTTCATTTCAAGTTAGTTAAGTGGATAATGGCTTCATTTGTACTGCAGAAGTTAGTCAGAATCTTTAATTTCATCAAAACCTCACATTAAAACAAATTTCATCATCTTTTTGGATTCCCTTTCCAAACTGAAAGCCTGTCAGAAGCATAATTTTGAGAAGACAGAGATATGTGATCTGCTGATAAAATTTGTTATTCAGTGTCCAGTCACATTGGTATTCGGATTAATGAAATTGCAGATACGGCAGCCAATACTGTTCTACAGTCATTCATTTCTGATTCAAAGATTCCATATCTCTCTCTCTCTCTCTCTCTCTCTCTCTCTCTCTATATATATATATATATATATATATATATATATATATATATATATATATATATATATATATATATATATATATATATATATATATATAAAATGAAAACCTCACAGACATGCTTTTGAAAATGAATCCAATCATGGGAGAGTGATATCTGACACCTAGAAAAAAAATTATGAAACATTTGATAGACCATTTGATTTGGGTCATGGGGTCAATCAATTAATCAATCAATCGATCGTTCGATCGATCAATCGAGAGAGACTCTTTCAGTTATTTCTCTCAAAAGTTTAATGCATCTGTTCATAACTAGAAAGGTGTTACATGTATTTGTGTGTAATCACATTCCTCTAAAGTACTATTAAAAATAGATTCAATAAACCAACTTTAGCAGACATCTCATAATAAAAAATGCTTTCTCATATGCTTTTTAACCAATCAACTGAGAAGATTTTCAAGTCCCTTGAGTTTTATTTTTAGACTGGTTTGACTTTATTTTTCTGACATTTTGTTGACAACAACAAACAGTATATTTGCCCTCACAGTTCCTTCTTTATGACACACTTATACATGCAGATTTGCAGTCTTCTTAATAGAGCTTAGGGCCTTAGTTGAGATTATATCTTTTTCCCATGGTAATAAATAATAACTCTGGATTAGAATCTGATTTACCATTGTGACCAATATATAGGTTTATAGCTCTTGAAAAAGTGTTTTTAATATTTGTCAATTGTGTTGGAATAACCTGCCTGCATATAAGTAATTATTAAATTTCTTCTGCAAGCAAGTAATAGTTTTCTGAACTTATGTCCAATTTATCTGTTTGGTCAAGCATTGGTACAGATTTTAGTGAAATGACAACGTAAATACAATTACTGTGATCAGTTTGGTCAAAATACAGTTTTGCACAATTCCTGTTTAAGCCCCCTGTGGATGTAAACATGCCCATGCACCTTACTGCTTGGTGTGAAAGGTAAGAAATGTAGGTGGAGCTGCATGCCAGACTATTGACAAGAAAGGTAGTGCCTGAGTCCTATAGCTGTATCAGCCTGGGTTAACTGTAAAGTGTTGTATCATTCATGGATGCACTTGACTCCAGTTGCCTTGGTGTTAAATACCATGCTTGTATTGCTGTGTCATAACCAGACGAAATCCAACTTTTAAACCATAGTCCCAGTTACTTGGCAAAAGTCATGATGTGGAGAATTAATTGATTGTTTATTGATCTTGATTGGTTGGCAGAAACTTTGATTTTGAATTTGTTTAAGATTCTCAACACTGCAACAAAAGCATATTGAGTAAATATCTGTTAATAAAAAATAAGTCAAGGAAAAATTCACATCATGCATTACACATTAAGATGTTCCCCTTGAGTTCCATGCCTAATTGAAATAAAAGTGCTGATTTATTAGGAGGTGATGTCATTTGCATGGCAAAGATAGTCTTATTGGGTGGGAATAGCTGATGGTGAAAATGTACTACTTTTTTTGTTGGTGGTGAAAAATATTTGGGGGAAGGGTCCTCAGTAGCCAAAAATGTACTTTCATGTTTTGGTGAAAAATATTTAAAATATGGAGTAATGCCCATTTAAAATATTTTCCTTCCCAGGAAATTTTGTCCTTAGTTACTCTATATCTTTCCCAAAATAGTGATTTCTGGGGTAGCTATTAAAGGTAATGATTGGGGGATATCAGTCCCACTTTTATATATGGGTAGCCATTTAGTGTGAATGATTGGGGGATATAAAATTTACCTTAAGGTATGGGTAGCCATTAGAGGAAATGATTGGGGGATATCAAATCTACCTTTAGGTATGGGTAGCCATTAGAGGAAATGATTGGGGGATATCAGTCCCACTTTTATATATGGGTAGCCATTTAGTGTGAATGATTGGAGGATATAAAATTTACCTTAAGGTATGGGTAGCCATTAGAGGAAATAATTGGGGGATATCAAATCTACCTTTAGGTATGGGTAGCCATTAGAGGAAATGATTGGGGGATATCAGTCCCACTTTTATATTTGGGTAGCCAGCCATTTAGTGAGAATGATTGGGGGATATCAAATCAACTTTAATGTATGGGTAGCCATTAAAGAAAATAATTGAGGGGTATCAAATCAACCTTACCTGTGCCTAGTTGTTAAACAGAATGATTGGAGGATATAAAATCAACCTTTAGGTATGGGTAGCCATTAGAGGAAATGATTGGGGAATATACAAGTCAACCTTTAGGTATGGTACCCATTAAAAATGAAATGATTGGGGGATATCAGATCTACCTTTATGTATGGTATCTAGTAAAAGGAAATGATTGGGGAATATCAAATCAACCTTAAATTATGGGTAGCCATTAGAAGAAATGATTGGGGGATATGAAATCAACCTTTAGGTATGGTAATAATGAGAGGAAATTATTGGTAGAAATGAAATCAAGGTTTAGGTATGGGTAACCATGGAGCAGATGATTGAGGGGATATGAAATCAACCTTTAGGTATGGGTGGGCTGCCATTAGTGGAAATAATTGGGGGATATGAAGTCAACCTTTAGGTATGGTAACCATGAGAGGAAATTATTGGTGGAAATGAAATCAACCTTTATGTATGGGCATCCATTAATGGAAATGATTGAGGGGATATGAAAACAACCTTTAGGTATGGGCTGCCATTAGTGGAAATGATTGGGGAATATCAAATCAACCTTTAGGTATGGGTAGCCATTAGTGGAAATGATTGGGGAATATCAAATCAACCTTTAGGTATGGGTAGCCATTAGAGAAAATGATTCATAAGTTGAATTGTAATAATTACCAAACTTTAAAATTAGATGAAACATTAAAATTAGACAAATTGTAAAATGATACCAGACCTTAAAATGACACCGAATGAATTCCTTATACACATTACATCTTTTATCTAAAGAAACAAGATAAAACCTTTAGACATTATCTTCACATTTTTTATTTAATTTCATATTAATGTGGCATAATTGTGAACAAATAGATTTGACATTTAATTAGTTGCTATCTCACAAGCAGAAAGTCCAAATTACACATCAGCTGACATTGCTGCTATAAATTTAAATTTGAGTACCATGTCAACTTCATTGCCCCATAAAAGAACATGAAATATACATACATGAATGAATGCATCCATAGCTTGGAGCAGGCACACCTTACTTTGATTGTATCCATCCATCTGTGCATCAGTTTTATCCATCTTTCTTCCTACCATCTCTCCATCCTTTTTATCCATCTGTCTGCCTACCATCTGTCCATCCATTCTATTCATCTGTCCATTCATTTTATCCTTTGTCTGTCCCCATCTGTCCATCACTGGAAATAGCACAAGTACACAGAAATCCTCTGGACATGTGCCCCTGAAATTTGCATGCAACCAGTTCCAGAGCTTTTGATGAATTCCCCCCCAAAATTTGTGAAATATTACTGACACAAGACCATCATGTTTGTATCATTCCATTATTATGCTTTAATGAATTATACCAGAGTTTGGCCCATTTTTAGTGTTAAATGTACAGTGTAACCATATCTCACATCAAACTTAAATAAAAAAATTTTTGTAAACATTGCTTCCTTAGTTCTGATGCATTGTTGGTAGAGCATCCAAGTTATAATCTGAGTCTTGGGTTTGATACCTGTCTAGACCATTCCAGGTATGTGTGTCTTTGGAAAGATCATAGCTCTTATTTAGTCTTCATTATGCACCCAGCAATGTGTCAAAACGATGTTAAAACCATCAAAGATATAACAAATCTTATACTATACAGAGATGGTAAAATCTGTAAGGAACATTTGTTTTTCAAACAGGAAGCACAGAGACTACATTTAAAACAATTCTTTTTGAAACAATTTTCTTCTAAATTGTTGAAGATAAGTGGTGAGAATTTGTATTTGGATATTTGTAATTTAAATTTTAAATTTTAAATTTTTAAATTATTTGACATTTCTCAGGAAAAACAGATTCTGATGAGAGGGAAACATTTCTCTATAGGCATAGAATTTTGATTTTCATGATTTATATGCTCATATGATTCTCTTGTAAGAAAAGCAAGTCTTTCCTCTTTCCCTATTACTTGGCAACTGAAATATATAACTTGTCTCACAAGGAAACACCTAGTTAAATGATCACATTCAAAGAATGCAACTATAATTTCAGACACCAAAATATTTCCATAATACCAAAGCCCCAGAGTCTGGAAATTCAACCTAATGAGCAAAGAACAATCTCAGTTTTCATAGAATTCAGTGAGCTGATTAATGAACATGGTCAAGGGGACAGTCTAAATGCATCTTGATTTGCACATGGTCTGGGGAACAGTCTAAATGTGCCTTGATTTGGACATGGTCTGGGGTACATGTACTTTTGGTCACATTATTTAGTGATCATTGGAAATCAACTTCATGTTTATAAAATCTGGCTTTGTTTCATTTAAGTCCTGCTCCCTTCCTGTTTTTTTAAAATAATTTATTTTAATTCAATTTCAGTTTCATTTAGATCATATAATTAGTTATTCATGCCATTTGTTTTGGAGTGGAGTGGAGTTATAAAGTATGCTATGATATGATCCCCAACCTGGTATGTTTGTGGGGTTTTTCTAGGATATGATTGACTACAGTGTTATTGACCAGATCAAATAATTAATAAAATAAAATAGAAAATTAATAGATGTAAAAACAGAGATCTGAGCAAAGATACAGAATAGTACAACACCAGCTTCCATATGTAATAGCACAATTTAATAAATTACATAAACAAAATGAAATTGAACATGACATTGAAAGATGCATGTTTTCTTTGAAGTAGAATTTACAGACTTAATGCTAAATGCAATTAGACATTCTGTTATACCAGTAAAATAAATTTCCTTATAAAATCAAGTGAGTGATCAAGCTCAAATTGCCATTATATCAACATAACCTAATTGCTTTTGGTCTTTTCCAAATCACTGTTAGTTACATGTCAGCATTGCCATATTTCTTTTCCTTCTATATCTTTCTCCCTCTGACCTCTTTGGGTCATCAACTGTAATTTGGCTGTCTGCTGTCTTTTTCCACTATATGGTGCAGGTATGGAGCTATATTTCTTCAAATATTTGCCAGGGGTTTTGTTTATTCTTCTGGGATCAAATACTATTCCCACTCTTTTTACATCAGATAGCCTCATATCATAACTAAACAGAACTAAGCTATGGTCAGTTCGCAATCTGATGCTGATTGTAAGACTGCAAATTTCTGTTGATCTACATAGAGCACATTAATTTGGGCAGGTGAATGATTAATTAGATTTCTGAGGACCAGCATTGTTTAAATCACTATAATGCACAGATTTGTAGTGTCTGTGTCATGAGAGGAGTGATTCTTAATGAAGCATTGAACTGTCAGATAGACTGGAAGGATAGGGCTGTCAAATTTGAGATTTTCCAGAATTAGGTATTTTGGAATCTAGAGGTCATACTGACTACAAATTTTGAGCCATAAGGTTGGAGATATAGTTAATCTGGATTGGTTATAATGTGGTTCCCACATAAAAATTCATCATCTTTAATATGTCCCATCACATTACCACCAACAAAGTGGAGGCTTCGTGGCACTGATACACAAACAACCTGTTAATGTGAATTTGTCTTTTCTAGTAGCTACTCACATTTCCAACTGGAACTATAGCATAACTAGGCCTCTTTGATACTTATTATGCCCCAATGTAGGCTGTCAATTACCAGGTGAACAATTTTGATTTACACATGCAAATTTTCTCAGTGGAAAGAAATCACAACTTAATTACAGAAATGAATTAATGGACTTCACATCTTGTTCTAACTACTACATGCTAACTAGTGATTGATTGACAGAGACATGATAAAATCAGTTCTTAGCATACAAGATACATTTGATTTTTTATATAAATTATTTCTCACAATTTGTTTTGGAGGAATGCATAAAATTCCTGACACATGATTTCTGTTACATGCAGACCACTAAATCTGAACACATTCATAACAATGAAATATTGTATGACATCCTAGAATGCATGAGTCATATAACATTAAATATTTTATGTACTGAATCTCTTACTGGTTCTGTTTCTTAACAGACGAAGGCGAAGTTTACAGTTCTTAGAAGTTTACAGTTCTTAGGGGACTTCTTTTTCGCCCACTTCGCCCTGGTAGTGACCCCTGCATTGAAGTCAGAATAATTTTCTATAGGTCTAATTTGTCCATGTCACATTATATGTCTTAGAAATGTTACACAAGCATGGCAAAACTCACTTTTTGATAAATTAATTGACAAATTTGCATCAGGGAGTCTTTCAAAGAATTTCCAAATTGTCACTAGATGATCTTTCCAGGTGTCATAGATGATGACATCATTGATGTAAGCATCAAAATTTTCTAGACAGATATAATCATGTTGATTAAATGTTGAAAAGTACTTGACAAACCTTTCATCCTAAACAGTCTCACTTTATATTAATAAAGTCCATCTAGAGTCATGAATGCTGAAATTTCCTTTGCCTTTTCCATGAGTGGAATTAGCCAAATCCTTTCAGAAGGTCAAATTTGGTGACATACTTTGCATTTCCAATTTTATCAATGCAGTCATTGATTGTTGGTAATAGAAATTAATCTGTTTTAGTCATTCTGTTCTTCCTATTATCAGTGCACATATGGAAAGTTTTATTTGGTTTCGGAACAAGTAAATATGGTGAACTTGTCACTTACACTGGGCTCAATGAAACCATTCTCTAGCAAATACTGTATTTCTTTTTTTCAAGCTTTCCTGTTTGAGAGGGTTTATCCTGTATGGGTGTTATTTCACTGGTATGGAATTTACAATTTCAGCATAATGTTAAATTTTATTTAATCTTGTAGGAACATATGGAAATAAGTGCTCATATTCAAGTAATAACTGTTTTAGTTAATTCTTTTCATGTTGCTACAAATCTCAAAATTTCTGGTCCAGATTATTCACAATTTCCGAATTCCGAAGATTTGTTTCTCCAAAATTAATAGAGTCTGATTGCATTCCACTTTGGAACTCAAAGTTGGAATGAGTAATTTTTCAAGTAAACAACATTATAATTAAAAGCTAAGACACAATAATAGTGCTAGGATGTAGGTTAGATTCCAATCTAAAACATTCAAAGTTTTCAAGAATTTTGAGTTGGAAAACTAATATTCATGACTCAGATTCAAATAAACATGTTTATTTCCATAATAATTATGTAAATATTTAATCTATAATCATAGAGTAATATTAGCTCCATATTAGTTTGTTTACAAAATAAATATCACGAGTCAGGTAGCCCCTTAACTTGATTTTGAACAAAGGTCAAGTACAGAATACAGATATAAAAAAGATAAGGAGGAAAGAAGCAAACAATGCAAATTAAATATTCATAACAAATAAAGCAACTGAAGATTAAACCACTTTGTTAATTGCAAACAATGCAAATTAAATATTCATAACAAATAAAGCAATTGAAGATTAAACATCACTTTGTTAATTGCAAACAATACTATATCAATACTATATCAAGAACTGTGTTGATATTAATACTGTTGGGTTTACATTACTTCATATTTTATTGGGTTATGACCATTTTCTGAAATGGCAGATTTCAGTGTACATGTGTTTAAGTTAGAGGTAAATTTGATATAGGCCAGTACATCTACTCTACTGTCTTTACCCATACTTCTCATCAGATCACAGCAGTCATCAGCATACTGTGTCTCTAGGCAAAAAAAAAGTAGTTTTTCCTGTGTCTTCAGTCCATAAACTTCCCTTGCCAAAGGGTTTAACAGGGATTTATTTATGTGCATGGTTTAAACCCTGATATATCTGCTTATAAAGACTGCAGGGACATGGGAACACTCCACACCTAAAAACCTAACACTCCATGAAAAGATCAGTGTTATACTTATTGCTATTACCCATTGTGAGCTGACAGTGAAAATAAGCTGTTTGGGAGATAATCCTATTGTGTCCAGCTGCATTCTGATTTTAAAGAGCTTATTGCAGGGAATTATGGATAATAATTCAGAATCCCTCACCAATAACAGATTGCAAATGACAGTATTTATTGGGTCTTTGAACTGTTGATATGTATGTCATGGATTTATTTGTTCATTTTCTGCAGTTTGCTTTATAAACAAAATTTGATTTGACAACTTTTTACTTTGTCAATAGCATATTGTATCAGTAAGACCATTGTATGATATTTAAGTGTACTTGGAGGAAATATTGTTGGTTTGTATTACAAGCTGCTAGATTCCAATTACACTGTGCAGTTTACATGTTAAGTTGTGGATGGATTCAGCTGGCTTATTGTCATCTGCACAGATGTCAGGAGTTGTGGATGTTATGCAGACAACTGCCAAGAACTGTGACCCTGTACACCTTGCAGCCCTAAAGTTAGAGTCAGGTATGTGCTGGCTATTTGAAAATTAAAAAGAAATCTTACAAGCAAATGCTTCTGGTGTAGCCCTGAACATTGTGGACTTGGCACTAGATTATAAAAGAAAATCTTTCATAAAAATTTTGGTACAAAATCATTTCTCGTGATTTGATTGAAGCAGTTACTATACCATAATCTTTAAATTCCTTAAGCATTACCTTCTTCAACATTGCACAGAGGACAATCTTTCTTTGATCTGTTATCTCTTTTTCTTCACCTTTTCCCTTTTTATTTCAGATTTTTTTATTTAAAAAATACCTGCAGTTTAGGGATAGGATATTTTATCATCTACTGTTCAACCTTTACACTTGTTAAAACATTGAAAATTATGAGCAAGTTTTTCTGTTTCCTTTTATCACTCCCCCCAAAAAATATTTGATACAATATAAAACCCACATAAGTAAATAAAATACATTCATTAAAGATTATGATTCTAATTAATGTAATTATTTTCATTGGTTCCAGAAAATGGGAGATAAGTTATAAGTTGAGTCAGGGGCCCCAAGTGGCAGAGTGGTCTAAAGCACTGTCATCTCACCTGTCTGTGTGTGTTTGAGTCTAAGATTCAGAGAAAGTGGATATGTGAGAAAGCTTGCCAGTAGCTTCTTGTGGGTCGGTGGTTCTTTCCGGTGATTTCTGGTTTCTTCCTCTACCATTAATACTGGCCACCATGTATAGCCTATCGTGTGCTGAAGAATAGCGTTAAGCCCACAACCAAATAAGTTGAGTCTATCTGGAAACTGCACAGACCCAGATCTGTCATCGAATAATGCATCTATGTCTGTTCTGTTTGTTAAGAGCAATCAGTAGAACACAAAATAGATCCAGATCTATAGGTGCATATACTATGTCAGATCTTTGCTATTTGCAGTTTGATGTGACTTCTAAGTGAGTGTACACATTAATCAATGTAATTGTTGTCTTTGTATCCAGAACATGTGAGATAATACCTTTTTTTCACCAGAATTTGTTTATTCTTCAAACTGTTTTTTCCCCCTCAAGATAGTACTACTGTATTTGTAGTTATTATTTTTCTGAATTTTTTTTATATATAGTAATATAGTAATTCTCTCATCTGCCATGTTAGGAATGTGTATCACTTATATTACATGACAGTTGCCTGTAGCCTAATGTAATCATCTGTTACCTGTTAATCATTATTTGATTGCAGGCCTGAGTTTTTCAGCTGTCAGACATTCAGTCTAAACTTAAAATTTAAGTTTGGATTTCACTTGTAATTTAAGTTTGGATTTCATGGATCTGACAGTATAAAATTTAAGTTTAACTTTGGATAATTCAATTGCTTTAAGTTTTGATTTAACATGCTTGTGATATTGGAAACTGATAGGAGAAGAGAAAGTAAGATGCCTCTGGTTATTATAGTCTAAACTCTATGTATTTGCTTATAGGTGGAGTCAGATTACAAACAACAAAGATCCTGATCTGTATGATAATGCGTCTGCAGATCAGGGTCTGTGTTGTTTTTTTTTGTTGCTGATTACTCCTAACAAACTGCACAGACCCAGATTTGCAAGCACATTATGCCATGACAGACCAGGGTCTTTGCAGTTTGCAGTTGGTCTTGTCTGATGAGTATAGACAGTACTTGAGCTGTTGAATGGGCAGATCATGTTTCCAAGAGGTCATTTTTGCCAGAAATAGATTTCAAATTTGTTATCATGTCCCCACCCCACTTGTTAGCTGATATCTCATTTACTTAATACATGAACCTCTTTAATTACCAGCACTTCTGTTCATAATGCCCCAGTTTTGTTATGAATAATAATGTGGTGAGGGACATGATTGCAAAACTGCATTCATTTTACACTGAATGTTTTTAATAACATGTACATATGTTCAGTCAAGTTTAGTCAAAATGATACTTTGACATTTGTGTTAATATTATTTAGTGTTGATTGTTATTCATATGCCCCATGCATTCAAAAATGTAATTGGACAGAAATCTCATCCCTATCAGAATCCCATTTAAATGTTTTACCTCATGCTGGAGCTGTCATAGATGTGGAAATTTCATAATTGATCTATTGAATCATTTGAATATTTGACCTAATGCTGATGGTATCTCAGATGGGAAATTTCATAATTGATATATTGTATCATTTGAAGGCATTAACACGATAACATAATTGAAAAATCAACTGATTAGGAAGTTAGATGAATTATTTATCTTCGATATATTGATACTGGTCATGCTGTTGATTTATCATGTATGCCAGCTCATGGAGTCGACTTGAGTGTTTTATCACTTTATTACAGAATAAAAAAGATTATCAGAACAGAAATGAAAAGGAACTTTTCCATCAAACTTCTTTTTTAAAAATTTTTTATGTGATTATATATAAAGGCCAATGTATTATGACCCCACCCTTTTTTAAAAGTACAGTCTATTGATGTTTTGATGTGACATAACTTTTCATACACTGTTAAATCTTGAAGCATGAAATTTGAGTCCCAGTCAGTCTTATAGATGCATATTGTGCTTTAGGAACTTGGATTGCATTTCTGTGTAGAATTCTCTGGGTATAGTAATGATTTTACATAAATTTCAAAATGGCATAGAATTTGTATGTCTCACATTTCTGACAGCTGACATGTGTGATCAATATCTCAGTGTGAGCACATATTAGAGTGTGATCTCATTTGGGATGTTTGAGGTCTTCCTCAACCTCAGGGACATAGACAAAAGTTGTGTGCACAACTGATATTATGCTCCTCTAGGGGTAAATTTTTACCCTCCATAATACTTATCCCACTAGCATCTAGAAATTAGTAAGATCCCTGCCTTGTAACGCTCACCATGATGAAAGAGCATAAAAGGATCAGTGCACATATAAAACAAACCCTTGTCCCTGGTACATGCACATTAGACTTTGGATCATGTCAAAACAGGTGTCAGATGTGGGGTACATAATACTCATTTTAACAAGCTAGACTATCAGGTTGGTTTGAGTCAAGTCTGAGTTTGAATTTTACTGGTACAGTGAAGCCTGAAAAATTATCTGAGTGAACTTGAGAAATAAGGAGAAAGTGTAAATAGTAATGGCACATGTATATATTTTGTTTAATGCAAAAACCAGTGATGTTGAAGGATTGCATGTCCCTGATGCTAAAGTGGTAGCAGATTAGGATCAACTCCATGTTAGGGATGGTACCCATGAAAATTATTCAAAAATTATAGATAGCTTGCAAAAATAAATAAAACAGGCTAAAATTTGTAGGTAATACATGCCATAGGTACTCACTTATATGCAAACTGAATGGACCCAGATCTGTGTCTGAGTAATCTGGAGACACATTATGCAATAGCATAGATCTTTGTTGTTACTTGACTCTAAGCAAGTATATTTGGTAATCTTTTGAACATTTATTGCAGATCCTCTTTCCTGTTTCTGCAAATGTCATGTATTTTTCCGTTTTGAGTTGACTCTAGGAAAACACCTTGCTTATATGGATCAGTTTATGTGGATGGTATGTAAAGGTATAGGCTAAAAGAAGCAGCATGGTTCTGAGCAAAGATCTGGGATAACTTGAACATTGGGTAAGAAAGACTCCTATTGATTGTTATATATAAGGGTGTCAAAGGTCATGGTCACTGTAACTAATATAAGAAAAATATTTTTAGGGATAATAATTTTAGTTCTGGACCATGTACCTTGACAAGGTGTGTAGTGTGCTTGCACTTAAGGTATGAAAGAGGCTCATTGATTTGAGGTTCACAAATGTCAGAGGTAATGGTCATTAAGACTTGACAAAATAGGTTTTGCAGGTTAATTTTGTTACATAGTAAGTTTCATGACCAAACTTTGTGGATGGGTGACTTGCAATTAAGGTCATAAAGAAAAGCATATAGATTTTGGGGTTGAAAGGTCAGGGGTTACAATAATAGTTTCTGCCAAGGTCATTTAGACTCATTATTCAGAAATACTCCAGTCATTATTTTATGATGGTGATGCAATTAGTACAAAAAATAATCACCCTTATGGACCTTAGCTATCTACATATGTATATGCAAATACATAAAATACAGATGGGAAACAAACATGATACAATAGTTATTTTTTGTACACAATATTAATTTAGTATGGATTGAATACCCATAGCTTTGTGCACACCAACATGCTTGATTGAAAACTTTTTCACACACACACACACACACACACACACACACACACACACACACACATCCCCTTAGGATTTTCACAAACTGCTACTTTAATTGAAGAATATAGATAACATCTATCTCTCTGGATTTTAGTTATGGAAGTTTGTTGGTTCAGTTTTCTTTGCTTTATTGGCAATTATCCTAAATCTAACAGTCTGTATATTTGTATCAGGGTTGTTATTTACTGTCTTCAGAATTCCAGTCTGTATGTGTTCATTTTTAGATAATGAGATGACTTGATCAGAAGTTTTACAGCTGGGTTTGTTTGTGCAAAGACATTATACATGTATAAGCACACACACAAACACACACATATGTCAGTTATCTGTGATCACTTTTGATACTTCTCAATCTTTAGGTAGACACTTCCAAATAATTGGACCCAAAAACTATATTATTTTTATACATTTAATTTGGGGCCTAGGAAGAAAAAGAAACTATTGTTATTATTTGTCCTTTTACTGAACATACAATTTATATAGTTGGTCACAGAACCATTTGAAACTTAATACATTCTTAAAGATAAATAGTCATGATCTTCAATCATCTGTTGATATTATCCACTCTGTTGTCATGAATAATTAATTCTATTCTGAATTCTCAATTTTGATGTCTTTCCACTTTTTGCTTGTTTGTTATTACTCCATATGATGTTACAGGAGTCCAAATGAAGTTGAATATAACTTTTGTAAAACATCATAATGTGATTTAAGCTTAGAAATATTTCAGTTTTTCTTAGCCATCTCATTGGTTGCCACACTGATATGCTCTGACCATAGCATATTGTTGTAAACTTTATCTCAAAAAAAGTTGTTCTTGCATAACATTTTTCAGTTTCATGTCATTAATCTGGATGTGGAGAATGTTATCATTAATTATGTTAGGTCTCTGTTGAGTGTTTGTTAGCTATCAATTTACATTTGTCTAAATTAATGATTGCATTTACACTTTTCAGAGTATTTTACACAGCATTATGTAAGCTTGTTTTGATAGTAGCTTTAGATGGGCTAATATCATACCTGGTGGTGTCAGGGCTAATATCATAGTTGGTGGTGTCAGGGCTAATATCATACATAGTGGTGTCAGGGCTAATATCATACTTGGTGGTGTCAGGGCTAATATCATACTTGGTGGTGTCACCAGGATAGAGATCAGTCTCAGTATTTACTCTATGCAAATACAGATTATTTATAAACAAAATAAATAATAGCTGCCCTAAAATATCTCCTTGAGGTACTCCAAATATCACAAGTTTTTTTTTTGACACAACACTCTTTATATCAGTTTAAATCAATTTAAAGAATTATTGTTAAGCTTGTAAAGTTTTATTTTTAAAGTAAAATATCATGATCAATTGAATCAAAAGCTCTCCTAAATTTAGCCAGGACAGGTCTTATTATTGCTTCATTATCAAAAGTTTTGAGCTAATTTTCAGCCGTACTAGCAAGAGCATTTCATTTGATTGATTTGGGTGAAAGCCTGACTGTCTATCTTGCAACAGATTGTGTTTATCAAGCAAAATCTGTAGGGAGTCATGAAAAAATTTTTATCCAGAATTTTTGATAAGATTGGAAGAATTGAGATGGACCTAAAATTATTTATTTCATCTTGAGAACAGATTTATGAAGAGGTTGCACTTTAGCCTCCTTTTATTTATCCGACTTTGTTACTTCTACTTGCAGATATTTAACTTATTTATCATCTGTCTTGGACTCATGGTATTTCAAAGGGTGTGTTGTCATGAATTTTTTCTATGCAAAGGTGTGAAAGATCATCATGGCTTTTAAGAGTACTTGGTTCTTTAATAATATCAGCAAAAACAATATGTTCATTGTTATTGATGCATACACAATCTTTTCTTAAATTATAACAATTTAGCCTGTGAATGAGAATTAAATTTACTAGCTCAAAGTCCTTTAAAAATTTTCTAAATGTTTACTGATTTTTGTTTTAATTCATCAGTTAGTTGTTGGTAATGGGATTTTTTTAGATAATCCTTAAGAGCCTTACAACTTCATTTCTCACTTTTTGGTATTAGCAGTGCTGACAAGAGGAGGGGCGACTGGCAGTATATCCCAGGGACCCATGCCCATAAGGGGAATCGGACTGAACAACACTTTAATTTTATAAAGAACAAGAACTAGAAGAGTCCTGGGTGCTGCTTACCCTAGGACCCATGATCACTCTCTATGTATTGGTCAGTGTTTCCTAGTTCTTTATACTGATCACATATTTTTATTTCTTGTATGATTTGCATTGCAATCCAGTTTGGTTGAATAACACATTTAACTCATTGCTCTTTCAATACAGCGTGCCTATAAGTCTTATAAAGATTGAGTACCAAGAAACTAAAGCATCATCGATGTCATCAAACCACAAAACATACTTTAATTCCTCTTGGAACATATTCTCATTAAATTTTGTAAAAGATTTATGAAATTGTGTTGTGAGATGCTTTGAAATTGAAGGCATTGGTCTTGCAAATTAGAAATATGCAGGAATGGTCACTCATGCCAATAGAGGGCTATGTTTGTAATGGTCACTAAGGCCAGTGGATGGTTATGTGTGTCATGGTCACTCAGGCCAGTGGAGGGCTATAAGTGTAATGGTCACTTGGGCCAGTGGAGGGCTATGTGGGTATGGTCACTCAGGCCATTGGAGGGCAATGTTTGTAATGGTCACTCAGGCCAGTGGAAGGTTATGTGTGTAATGGTCACTCAGGCCAGTGGAGGGCTATATGTATTATGGTCACTCGGGCCAGTGGAGGGCTATGTGGGTATAGTAACTCAGGCCATTGGAGGGCTATGTTTGTAATGGTCACTCTGGCCAGTGGAGGGCTATGTGGGTATGGTCACTCAGGCCATTGGAGAGCTATGTGTGTAATGGTCACTCAGGCCAATGGAGGGCTATGTTTGTAATGGTCACTCAGGCCATTGGAGGGCTATGTGGGTTTGGTCACACAGGCCAGTGGAGGCTCATCAATACAAAGCATTTAATTTGAGGAATTCGATTAAATATGGTCAGTCAGAGTTTGACTTTTTCCAGCAAAAACTTTAGTAGGTTCCATCACATGTTGAACTCGTCCAATTGAGGTCATGTAATTGGACCAGTAATTTTTAATTTGAGGGTTTAGTAAGTCCCAGTTAATGTCACGAAGGAGGAGTAAGTCTTTTACCTGAGTGTTTTCAATCTGATATTCAATTATTTTATTTCATTTTATAGTAGAATTTGGATTCCTATTGAAGTAACCAATAAGGAAAGATTCTATTTTTGATGAGACTTCTAACCACATTCTTTAAAAATCTGAATACTCCTGGCATTTGCATATAATATCCTCAAACACTAAAACCTTATTCATCAGTTTTGTCTTCTAATAAATGAAAGTGTTCAATTTGAAAAGCATTGTCTTTCTGATCAGTCCTAAGTTTGCTTTCACACCAAGCACACATTGAGATATTATTTTCTTTAGATAGTGACATAACTTTTGTTTGATCAAGTTTACCTGTATTTTTTTATTCAACTAATGTTCAGGTGACCAATCTGCATACCTTTACCAATCTTTGATATGACACATTACAAGTATTTTGGGTAGGTAAGGAAGATAAATGTGAATCAGACAAGCTAGAGTCAAGTAAATTATCCTCCTTTCGCAGAGTGTTTTTTATATGCTATTTTTGTATTGACTTTACTACTTACATTGGAAATTGTAGAGCCATTAGATACACAGGTAATGCAATGAGAATTTAACAATGTCTCATTGCAAGAGGGCTTCTAACTTCTGATGGAAATGCAAACTTCACTGAATATCTGTTGAATGTAGTCAAGAATATGACTTCTTGGCTATAAACCTAATTATGTCCTTGGCACTTGGACTGATTGTGGTAAAAAAAATCAGTAGGATTACAGTTACCTTTCTCCTTATGATACCATTCAAAGGTAAAGTGATTTGTTTTACACACTTTAGGCACAGCTCATATAGTTTTCCTATTCTTTGTTTTTGCCCACAAGAAATCTTGCTTTGTGTAATATACTGATCTAGACCTTAGTCAATCCATCCAGTAAAAACACACAAGTGGAGATTGTCAACCAACTTCACATTTAGGCAGCTTTTCTCAACAGCATCTGGGAACCATTTCACTCAAGAAGGTGAGAGGTGGACTTTGTCCCTTCCAGGTTAGTGAAAGTATTGGTTGTCTTCTTTATTTTAACTGCTCCAGTGGCCTAGTGGTTAGAGTATCCTCCTCGGATGTGGGAGGTCATGGGTTCGATCCCTGGTCAAGTCATACCAAATACTTACAAAATTGGTATTAACAGCAGTGTCTTGCTTGGTGCTCAGAATTAAGAGGTTAGTGTTAGGACTGGTTGGCCTGATGTCAGGATAATGTGACTGGGTATGACATCATGCTACATGTCTTCGATGTGATGCCCCAGTGCTAGACATCACTATAAACTGTCAAACTGCAGACATTGTAGCATTATAACTGAAAAATGTTTAAAGCTACTTTAAAAATCATAATCACATCACATCTTCTTTCTTTTTATAGCGGTCATCCATGTTCACCCAAGTCAGGCCATAGTCATGGATAATATTAGACATGATGTGGTTTTGTTGTAATCTGATACATCACAGTCCCTGCAGGGGAATACACCACAGACAATTATTTCACATCCTGAATTAGCATTTCTGAAGTGCAAGATAAGCTGATCCAGCTGCTCCTGAAATTTGGTAGAAAAGTGCCAGTGACGTTTTTAGTTTACGACAAATGCTGCCCGATTCTCATAACTATCCTGCCTTAATTTGTGTCTCAGATCAGTTACAAAAATTTTGCAATCATTGGTATTTTTACACATACTCCCAACCCATAACCACACCCAATGTTGTTTGGAATAAATTATAAAAATTAACAATAAATGCCAAATATAATTGCTTATATTAGATAAACTGCAAACTGCACAGACCCAGATATGCCATTGCATAATGAGCTGGCAGTTTTTGGTTTGTGCAATTTCTTCGGAGTAACCAGTGGAACAAACAACATAGTTCTGATCTGCAGTCACATTATGTTGCTACAGATCTGAATCTTTGCTTTTTGCAGTTTCGCTTTATTTAAAAGTGAGTATGTGTGGTACCCTTTACACCCATCTACTAATGCTGTATTAACCATTTAGGTACATGTATCTAAGGGAATTACTCCATTTTTAACTTTTCTTAGTAACTTATTTTGTTCTACACCATGCGACTGAATTCTTTCTAATAATATTAATCTAATACACAAAATATGGGATGATTTCAACAATAAAGATGTGGAATCCCCATCTAATTGAATCAATAATTTTTATTGGGAAATTAATATTTTGAAATTTTTTTATTATGGCATCTAATCTTCTATTTTTCATCAGTTGTGTTTTTTAAGCAGTTTAAATTATATTTCTTTTTATATCAGATTAGAAAATGTTTGAGGTGTTGCCTTTTTTGTAGTAATACAATAGAACTTGTCTTGAAGGACCACCCCTTATACTGAAATATAAATGTCTCTCAAGACAGGTGGTCTTTCATAGCAGGTCATAACACTATATAATCAATGAATCTGTGCAAGGAGATCCTGATCCCAAAATAGCTTTTATTGAGTTGTTACCTGCAAAAAAAAAACAGCCAAGACCTTAATATGATATTGAATATCTTCATCCAAACATCTGTCTGCTTTTTTATGTAACATAATATAAATAAATAATCATGTTTGTTAGATACATGTAGTATGGACATTTGATATGATTCAACTGTTTTCCATTTTCTGGTGTTGTTCAATAGTCATATTGGATAGAATCCACTTTTCAAGAAATGTTCTGCTTTTGCAGTCTAAAAACAACACTAGAATCTTTAAAGCAAGCTCACCCCATGGCCTCAGGACATAATTCATTTGGTTTAACTGGGTCTCTAGCTACATGGTGTAGTTAGTGAGAACAACATACTTTTTGTTTCTGCAAAATAATTAAATGATTATTTACAAGACTTATTATTGGTTTTGGATTTTGAAAATGTTGATGATATTAGAGACAAGATAGTAGATTAAGTTTCTCTAATTGGCAAGAATAATTTGTATATTGTTTTAAAAGAAATAGATATTTTATAGTTGAATTCTGACAATCTTTGCTAACCCTTACCTATAAACTTCATTTAAGATTTATATTTTTAAGGAGAGGTTGAATGAGAGTGTGAGTCTGATCAAATATATTATAATCATTTATGTTTTCAAATCATCTTCTGGACAGCTCATTAGTGAGATATCAAATGTTTAGTTTAATGTTACTAAGGAAACACAGATTCTGTGTACCAGAAACAATCAAACCAGTTATAGAAATGTGATATCAGTAGTCTCCTGTGAAGTCCACTAGGACTAAGATATATATACTGAGATTTTGAATTTGAATGAGGTGGGAATTTGGAGACAGTGGAAAGTTACCATTAAAGAAATATGTAGCCTAGATATTTGCTTGGTTTGCTCTACCAGCTAATTCCCCAAAGTAGCTGCCACCCACCCACATGACAATTACTAGTTTCACACAGGAACTACTACAGTTTGGTGCAGCTTTACTACTTACATGTGGCATTTTTAAAAAGTTATTTATTATTTTGTGGTATCTTCAGACACTTTCATGTTGAATTAAAAATTATCAGTTATAAAGGTAGGAATCTTTATGCAACAAGATATATATATATATATATATATATATATATATATATATATATATATATATATATATATATATATATCAGGCAGGCACAAGTTAACTTTTGAACACCGTTAAAACTACATTAACTTTTCAGTAAAAATGTCTAAAATGCTAAAATGTCTAAATATTTCTTTTCATTAGAAGTCAAGTCATCAGCAATTTGCACTTGATGCAAAACTGTGTTCATTCTAAGCAATTCAGAGAACAAGATGTTTTTATGGGTCCATGCCACTCATTGGTGTCAATTATCCAAACAGCTGTTTCAAACATTGATCCAATTAAGGAAGGAATACATATCCATTTGTCAGAAGTGCTGTCTGCTTGAATGTCAGCTCTTTGATGATACACACATTTTGGATGAAGCCAGATATTGATTATGCTTACATACATTTGTATGAATGCAGTAACGTCTGGTAAGGAAGAAATGTAAAACTACAGTTTTGTCCAGTAAGATATTTGATTTAGTTTTATGGGGTTTAAAACTAGTTTTAATATCATTCACTGGCCACTGGTCTATGAGTGCCCCTTAGCTGAGATAGGGATAGGGATTGGATTAAGATTCCTCCCAATTATGTACAGATTGATGCTTGATCCTGCTGGGGATTTAGAATAAGCATACAGACCCCCTCCCGATACAAGCTAAGGGGATTAGATTGGAATCTCACCCTTACCTATAATCCCTTTAAGTTCTTGTAAGATTATGGGGCCTTCCACTGCAGGGAAGAGATTGGCCTTTTCCTTGCTATGCGGACTTTGAACCCAGGCTGTGTGGTAAAGAGGTCAATGCTACATCTTACTCTTCTGAAGTTAGGTCAAATAAAGGGAGAGAGATAAACCTTTCCCCTACTTCCCCAGTAGGTTTCACTTTCACCCACCATTTGTGTCTGTTACTTAAATCATTCTTTTAGCTCCATGTAAGGAGTTGTGGGTTGATGTCCCTCTTACTCCTAAATGTCCTCCCTCAATGTGCCCTTTGACCCAAGAGCCAGAGTGTAATGATGATGGCTTTGCTGTTGATTCACACAAGATTGATACAAGACAGATGAGTCAAGATGGATGCAGCAGTTGGCTTCAAGACAAAGACTTCATTAAGAAAAGATGCAACCTTGAAATGTAAAATTCATTGCATTGCTTCCCAAAGTAGGCAGAAAAAAGGAAATAAATACCTGACTAATGATGCACACAACCATGATGTCATTGTTTATAGGGTAAATGCAAATGTTCTTTGTCATTGCTGTCAACTGCATCATAAAAAACCAGTTCAAATTTGTCGATGGGTTCTTCACATTCAATGGCTGACAGTGGGGTTGCAGTTCAGGTGAGATCTTTCATGTAAAGCAGTGATGAAGGCTGAAATAAAACTTTTTTCAAGGCAGCAGACAGACCATCAGATGATTAGAGGAGAAAGTATCAATCACACTGATTGCTTAGTCTTGTGGACTCTGAAAAAGGAATAGAAAAAGAAGTGCAATTGAAAGCAATGCAGTTGTCAGCAATTACAGCAGTCAGATAGAAGTGTTTAATATTTGGGTCCAGTTATAATAACTTCATTTCCTTTAATATTTCATTGTATTTATATATAAATTTATAACTTTATTGGTTTTGTTTTGGTTTACGTTTGTATTTAAATTAGTAACTGGTTGTAAAACACTCAATACTGATAGCAGTCCTTGAAAATTTGCGGACTAACAATGATTATCAAAATGGTTGCTCCTATATACTCATTATATAAAACATGAAATAGTCCAGTGTACATGAGGGATTCTGTTAATCCCTGACCTTATAGACATACCTCAGTGTCACAATCATTTGATAAATCATTTGATCCCATTTCAAGTTTTCTAACACTGCTTTCAAATTATTCTTAGTCTTAATTCCATACACAAACTGCTGGAAGTATATGTGCATTGCATTAATGAACTGTGTAGTACTATTATTATATATTTTAAGGATAAGAGTCCATGGATGACACAAGCCCCATAAATTTAAAATCCAGAGATGAATGATTCATCGGTGGAGAAAGTATTATTTCATGCCTAAGCAGAGGTATAGCCTAAAAAAAACATGAAAATTCTCACAAGTCTTGGCTGCTTTGCATTCTTAAGGGGGGCTCCGAGTGGCCAAGTGGTCTAAAACGCTCTCTGTTACGGATCACTGCCATCTCACCTCTGTCTGCATGGGTTTAAGTCTAAGATTCGGTGAATGTGGATATGTGAGAAAGCTTGACAGCAGCTTCTCATGGGTCTGTGGTTCTTTTCGAAGATCTCCCAGTTTCTTCCTCCACCATTAATACTGGCCGCCATGTATAGCCTATCGTGTGCTGAAAAATGGCGTTAAGCCCCAGAACAACAATAAGGACTACATCATTATGAATAGTATGAATGCTGGATGGACATGTTAACATGGCGAGATGCAAGTTTCTCATCTAAGTATGGAAACAGTATTAATCAGCAAAATAGTCAACACTATCTTGGGGTTCAGGTTGATGTTTTACCATACAGGCTGGTAGAGCATATCACATTATTGAAAATCAAAAAAACAAGGAAAACAGATAAAATTGATGACTGAACATTAGACTTAGCCCATAGCTCAATAGACTTCATGGTGTTGAAAATGATAGGATCTGTATCTGGGATGAGATCCAACAAGAAGCCATAAATAAATTTCCGACTGACTGACCTTTGATCATTAACTTGATTACTCTCTGTTTTCACCCTCATTGAACTGACTGATGCCTCCTGGTGAAATATCTGATGACACAAAGGTCAAGTGTACATGCATTGCCATTTCAGTATACTGTAAATGAATTCATTTGACTAAATTATCTTTGTTTTGAAAAATAAAAATATACTTGCTTTAAAGTTGGATCCTACTATGAAAAATCTCTAGACAGAGACCTGCCTGCCATTTTATACAGCGTGGACAGGTATGGCTCTCTGCAGTTTGTTAATCAGTAAAACAAAGAACATAGACCCAAATCTGCCAGCCCTTATGCATTTTCAAATCATAGTCTATGTTGTTTGCAGTTGAATCTGGCTTCAATGAGTATATATGGCATGGTTTTGTCTGTTCTTTAATTTGTGGATTGGGGATAAGGTCGTAGGTAACTTAAATTTACACGAGTTTTTAAATTTGTGGTTTGTAGCAGCTACACATAAATAACATGAAGTCATTTCATTTCTCGGATCTGCAATTACAGGATTCACAGTAAAATGTCAGCCCTAACATGAACCTGATAAATGAAAATCATGCATAATTTTGACTTCCTGTTAAAAACTTTGATCAAATTGTCAGCAATATTCCTGCACTATCCAAAGGTATGTTCAGGATGGCTTCCCTAGCAATGGTGTGGCTTCATTCTCAACTGAAATGGGGTCAGGAAGTGGTAGGATGATACAATCTCTCTACCACTTATGGTGCTTTGGTTATCATTATTTAGGAGATGCCTGGATTGAGTAAACAATAAAATAAAACATAGAATTAATGGATAGAATCACATAGATCTGAGCAGAGATATAGAATAGAACAACACAAGCCTCTATGTAAAATACAACAATTTAATAAATTTCATCAACAAAATAAAATCAAACTTGACATTTGAATGATTCACTTTCTCTTAGAAACAGAGTTACAAAATTCATTTTTGAAATTCAGTTAACCGTTCTGTTGTACTGATAGAACAAATTTCATCACATACTTGAATGACTGATCAATTTCAAATTGCTAGCATGACAGCGTCACCTTCCTCTCTTTTCCAAATTACTGTTGATGTTTCCATATTTCTTCTGTCTCTGTCTCTGTCTGTCTGTCTGTCTGTCTCTCTCTCTCACACACACACACTCAAACTGACTTGGTCTCATCAACTGTCTTGCCTGCAGACTGTGCTCTTTCCACTGTGCAATACAGTATGAAGCTATTTTCTTTTCCTTCGAATAAAAATATAGCACCCAACCTATGTGCTTGTCAGTTTTTATTTTCACCTGGGATCAAAGAATATCCTCACTCACTTGTTTTTCAGATATCATTTTTCAAAATTTTGTCATTTTGCATACTCCTTGTCATCTTCATCGGCATCCCTCTGTCTTCAGGAGACAATGGTGTAGTTTCCAATTGGGTGTCCTATCTGCACCTTCACGAGTGGCTGAAGAGTCTGACTCTAGAGTGACAGTCTCTGTTGCGCTTGCTGCAGATGAACATTGAGGCTGTTTTTGTTTCGCCTTCCTCCTGGCTCTTTTTGCAGTGATATTTGTGTTTCCCACTTCCTCAGCTTTCTGAATGCCATGTCTGACAGCAAGGCACCAGGTGGAGTAGTAGTCAGCACAGCTTTCCCAGTCGTTGATGTTGGCCGTTTTCTTGTCCTTCTTGCAGACATCTTTGTAATGCAGACATGGCCATCCAGTCAGTTGTGCAGCTTCTGCTAACTCACTCTATAGCAGATTCTTGGGAATGTGGCCCAGGTCCATTCTCTTGATGTGGATAAACTCTGAGAATAAAGAACATGCTGTTCATGCTGGCTCATTCCAGAACCTCTGTGTTGAGTGCTTTGTCCTGCTACTAGATGCCAGAATGTGCTACAGGCATTTCAGGTGGAAGCTGTTGAGTTTCCTCTCTTGGCTCACATAGGTGGTCCATACCTCGCTGCTATAGAGTAGTGTGCCTGGTAGATGCATAGCTTGGTTTTCTCAGTGAGTTTGAGCTTGCTCCAAACCCTCTGGTTAAGTCTAGCCATAACTGCTGCTGCCTTGGTAATGCAGCTGTTCACCTCAGTGTCAGTGGAGAGTGAGCTGGAGATGGTGGACCCAATGTATGTGAAGTTCTTGCTCCATGATGTTCGTTTTCTTTAGAGTGATGGTCAACATACCAGCTGCTGCAGTCCATCTTTCCTGTGATGTCAAGGCTGCATCGTCAGTGAAGAGCAATTCATGGATGAGAATCTCTGTGACTTAAGTCTTAGCACAGAGATGAGTGATGTTGAACAGGTTGCTGACAGCCCTGATATGGATGTACACTACCTCGCTGCAGTCCTTGAAGGCAGATGGGAATAGCATATAGAAGAAGGTGGCAAAGAGCATTGGCACAAGGATGCAGCCTTGATTCACTCCACTGCTGACTAGGAAGGCCTCCGATGTTGTGCCATTGAAGAACTTTGCTGTGCATGTTCTTATGGAATGACATGATGACAGAAAGCAGTCATGGTGGCAGCTGATCTTCTGCAGGAGCCTGAAGAGTCTTCTCCGACGGACCAGGTCAAACGCCTTTGTCAAGTCTATGAAAGTGATGTAGAGGGGCATCTGCTGCTCATGATACTTCTCCTGAAGCTGGCATAGTGAGAAAATCATGTCTACAGTTGACTGGCTGGCTCAAAAGCCACACTGGGACTCTGGGTAGACATAAAAGGCTAGGGTCTGCAAGCACACCAGGGTGACATGGGTGAAAGCCTTTTTGATGATGCTGAGGAGAGAGATGACCCAGTAGTTGTTGCATTTGCTGCAGTCTCCTTTGTTCTTGTACAAAGTGATGATGATATTGGTGGCTCGCATGTCCTGGAGGATGTGTCCCTGTTCTCAGCAGAGGCAGAGGAGTTTGTGTATGGGTTGGAGCAGTGCTGGATTCACTTCCAGGGGTCTTCCTACTAGCGAGGCAGTTGATGGCTTTTCTGAGCTCTCCCAGGGTGGGTGGTTTGTCTAGTTCCTCCATGACTAGCAGGTCTAGGATGGTGTTAAGGGTGGTGTTGGTGATAACGTTTTAGGTTGCATACAGCTCGAGATGGTGCTCAACCCAGTGCTGCAGCTGTTTCCCCTGGTCTGTGATGACTTTGCCCATCTAGGACTTGAGGGGGCAGTTTTGGAGGTGGGGGTGTCTGTTGCCTTCTTGATACCCTCATACATACCTCTTGCATACCAGTGTCGGCAGCTATCTGTATACAGGTGCAGAGGTTCAGCCAGTAGGTGTTGGCAATGTGGCATGCGGTCTGCTGTGCATTGTTCCTGGCAGTCCAGAGGGCTAGTAGTGTACTAGGACTATGTGCAACCTTGTATGCCAGGAGGGCTTTCCTCTTTTCCTCAGTCACGGGCTCCATTTCCTTTTAGTTGGCCTTATACCAGTTAGTATTTTTGTGCTCCTTCTGCCCACAGGCATTAATGGCTGAATTGTACACAGCATCTTGGAGGTGGGACCACTTTGAGTTGATGGTGTCATCAGTCATCAGGTGTCTCTTTGGTGAGAGCCTCCTGCAGCTTGTTGATGAACTGCTGTGTCTTCTCAGGGTTGCTTGCACAGCACGTGTTGATGCATGGACAATGCAGCTTCTTGGGTATTTTTTGCACCTTGCTGGCCACGAGGGAGTGGTCCGTGTCGTAGTCTGCACTTTGGTAGCTGTGGATGAGGAGAACACTGTCTAGTTCCGCATGCCTGGTGGTGACAAGGTCTAGCTGGTGCTAGTGGTAGGAACATGGGTGTCTCCATGACACCTGGTGGATTTCCTTGCATTTGAAGAAGGTGTTGGTAACACATAGGCTGTGGGAACAGCACATCTCCAGTTGCTGACCATTCTCATTAATCTTGCTCTTTCTGTGAGAGCCGAGACAGATGAGCCAGGCCTCATGGTCAGCTCCCACTCTAGAATTGAAGTCCAATAGTAGGTAGAGGCCTTCAGTGCTGGGGATACTGGATATTGCTTGATTCAGAGCCTCATAGAACATGTCTTTCTCCTCTGTGGTTGAGCAGAGGCTTTGGGCATTCACGATAAAGATGTTGGCTAAGCCTGAGGAGATTGACAGCCAGAGGGCAAGGATCCTCTCAGTGCCTGATGACAGAGGCTCAATAAAGGCAATGAGTGTGTTCTTTACAGCAAAGCTGACTCCATACTGATAAGGTTCGTCTGAGGACTTTCTTTGCCAAAAGAAGGTGTAGTTGGCTTCCCTGATGGTGCCACTGTAGACCAGTTGGGTCTCCTGAAGGCAGGTAATGTTGACGTTCAGTTGGGATAGCTCATTGTCAATGATAACAGTCTTCAGTGTGCCATCAATCTGCTGCAGGTCAGCGGTGAGTACAAGACACATGGTCCTGATGTTCCAGTTTGTGAAGCAAGGAGCTGGAGGCTTCTTTTTTTCTTCTTTGAGTCTTGCCTGGTTCTCTTAGTTCCACACACCCAGAGAAGCAGGCAGGCAATGGCAGGCCAGTATCTTACAGACTGGGGGCTGCTCAGCTTGAGGCATGCAGTAGCTGTCCAGTGAGACAAGGTGGTCTCTCACATCATTGGAAGCAACCCCTGTCGCCAAGCTCTACACCAATAGAGCTATGGCTTAGAACCAGTAAACTGCTGCTTCCCATGTTGTACCAATTCAGTTATGACAATGTTGGAATGTCATCTACAAAGTCTAGGCATGATAGTATGGAGAATCAGCTGTTGCCCATGCAGCAGATCCCCCCTCTCCACGCAGTTGGTGGACCCAAGAGAACAACTAATGCTGATACAACTTGGCATCAGTGTCGTCAAAGAAGTTGCTGGAATGATATTGAAGTCAATGGCAGACCACCTTATGACAATGTCTCCGGATTTTTTTGGGGGGGTACTCCCTGAGCCTTTCCCATGAGTGGATATAGCCATAAGGCAGCGGAGATTTGGGATCAGAGGTTTCCTTCTTCAGGATGAGCTACCATCCAAGGTTATTGAAGCCCCATCATCTTGAAGTGACTGGTTTTAAGGTGCCATTGGCCAGCCTTCACCACTTCTCCTGTTAGTGGAAAGATGGTCCACTGGACTTAGAAGCTTTCTAAACCACTCTCAGAACCTTATTACTGTAACATGATTTGTCTTCTCACTTTCATACACAGATAATTACATAATTAGACCTCTTTAGATAAACCATTACACCCCACTGTGGCTATAAATTACCAGCTGAACTATGCTAGTCCAACATGTTCCTCAATTCTTACACATGAATTAATGGACTTCACTCCTTGTCCTACCTACATTACCTTGCTAATTTGCAATTCATTGACATACATTTCCAGTAAAATCAATTCAGAGCATTGACATCTTTATGACACATGATTTCTGTTCAATAGAAAAGTTAAATCCAACTGATTCATTTAATACACGAGTCAAATAACATTTGAGACAAAATGCTTGCTTGCTATTATTTCTGTACTCAAGGAAAAATTGGAGTATGAATTGCAAATGAATAAATTCAATGAATAATTACAGACTTATATCAACAAACACATTGTATGCAATTGAGACAATACCTTTGTGCCTTCCCAAGCCCTAACTCACTTATCATCAGAGAATTCAGTTTATTCTTGGACTCTAGTTCTCTAAAAGTTCCAGTCAACAGTTATGGCGATTCAAACCCCTTTATAAAACTTGATGGTTTAACGCTGACCCAAACAGAATGTACTATGAAATTATCTCTCCAAATTTGCACCATTGCAAATGGGAAAAGCAATTTTTATATTTAATGTACTTGCTTATAGTTTACCTGTAGTCCAACTGCATCGTGTAAATGGCAGATTTAGCAGCATCAGCAGTAGATTTCACCGTAAAATATTCTCGACAATATTTCTGAGACTTTTCTACCTGATTGCTAGATTCTTTTAGATTGTGCTTTAACCCTTTAGCTACTACTGCTGCATCTAAGTTAAATAAAGGCTTGAACTATAATCCACAAGGATGTATGCATGTTACAGTTACAGTATTTTGCTGGCGATCAATCAGGAAGAATGAATACCTGACAAACTTAATGATGATGTTTTCCAAGAAGAGGACAACATAACAAAATCTGCAGAGTTAGGCATGCTTATTAATTATGAGATCTTTTAATATGGCTTCAGTAATTTTTTTTATTTTAAAATAAAGCATTTTATTATGTACCTGCACCCATTAAATTTATCTTGCACATATATAACTGTCATATACGAATTAAACAAGTACCTTTTTATCTGCAGTTAATAATTTAAGTATGTTTAGGAAAGCAAATATTAAAGTTGAAATAAAATAAATCATCAATTTATGCTACATTAACATGTATCCTGAATTGGCCTGATCAAACATTTCACAAGGGTATCATTGATAAACCAGTAAATTTAAATTACATCTAATCAATTTAAAACAATCATCTATCATAATCTCATAAAAATAATTATCAATGGCACATCAAAATAAACCACTACAGGCATATTGGTGAAAAATATTTTTACCTTTGTTTGCTAATTAGTGTAACTTGTTTTATCATTTATTATTGATGTCATAATATTTTATAGGTGGTATAAAATCAGTAATTTGTAAGATCAGTTTTACCTCTAGTTACCATGACAGTTTATGGCAGGGCATAGCTAGTTGTTATTCTTAGTCTCAAGCCTAAGAAAGATAAAAAAATATTTTATAACAGTAATACTTTTTTTTTGATGATCAAGCAACAAAGTATTTATAAATAAGGTAGCATATTTTTGCTGTCTATTATTTAATCTAGAGCAGAATGGTCAAGTAACAAATGTTTTTGCTTAATGCAAGTTAGTTCCTATTTATTGTTGTCACACTCTCATGTGGAGCAAGTTGTAACTTGTTACCATTGGATGGAAATGATGCTAAATTGTGCACACATTTCACTGATCTGTATCTTATGAATGCTTTTCAAAAATTACTATATTCATTAGTGTTGCCCATCATCATTATCATCAAGATGATTGATTAAAAATTCTAGCAATTAGCGGAAAGATAGATTGACTTTCATCTTGATGTAAACATCCGCAGTTTTGACAATTATTCTTGTTAGCAGAAAGGTTTGAGAAATCAGTTTTTTATAACCTGCCTAAAGGGGCAGGACTATCTTGTAAAATCCATGCAACCTTCCATTCAACAAAATCTTGATAGCACATCTTGTCTGAACAGTATTTGATGGATTCTTCCATGTCTGTCTAGAGTTGCTTCCCCATTTTGTCTTAATGATAATTATGCTTGTCCTCCAGAAACTGA
The DNA here is from genome assembly GCA_016746295.1 of Potamilus streckersoni. NCBI lineage: Eukaryota > Metazoa > Mollusca > Bivalvia > Unionida > Unionidae > Potamilus > Potamilus streckersoni. The sequence continues at coordinate 5,058,503 of JAEAOA010000708.1, forward strand.
TAAATATTATGATTATCACCTGAAGATGTACAGATCAGCAAATCACATTGGTCCTTCAGTTTTGTTACATTTATTTCCCTTTTTATATCCACCACCCGACCTGAGCATATTATTTTATGGTATCAAGGCACCAATAGTTTTTCCATAGATCTCAATGCTATGTTTTGTGAAATAATACTTTCTATCCTACCTCAGCATGCATGTCACACACTGTCCTAGAGAACAACATTAGAATGTCAATTTGACAAGGACAAAACCAGGTACCCCATTGCTTATGAGAGAGATAACTCTGCTGAACTAGACATAGATAAGAGTTGTCTAGTCACAACAGACATTTTCAGCCATGTGTACCACATTGTAAAAAATTATAAAAAATACAAAATAAAAGTTCTTGATAGGAATTAAAATAATCTCACATGTTGCCAAGAGTTTTGGCTTTTTTTAAAAAGCCTAACAGAAAGTACAACTCTTACATAATACATCAATCATAATACACCAATCACAGATATATTTGTTGTTGATTTCTGAATACAATGTTCCCTACACTTTAAGCTACACCTTAATCTCCACTCACTTAGACTTTCGCAATTGGTTGCACCATAGCTGTATATTGTTGATCTGTCTGGCAACAATTTGGTTTCCATTCAGTAATTATATTCAGTAATTATATAAGTATATTTCCATTCAGTAATTATATAAGTGCATTGTCCCTCAAAATGGAGATGTTGGGAGAGAATGCACCTCCAATATGGAGAGAAAGGGAGCTGACTCTTCCACGTCAATGAGAATATTGTAATGAAAACATTGCTTTGCAATTTGGGGGGAGTTGGGACAGGTGTGAACTTCATGAAATTTACTAAAATTATATTTTATAAACACAACATCTATGTATTTTGTTCGATACAGTATATTAGGTCCATCAAACTTGTATTAACTTCCCTTTGATGACCTAATTTTTGTATACTGGAGATATGTTGACATTTTGTGCTGGAAATAGGATGACAGTTTGTAAGGGCACTCATTTTAAATAAACAAAAAACTTTTACCTCAAAGCTGCACGAGACAATTGAGACAAATTAATAAAATGGTAAAAGGGAATTTCTCTAAAAAAATAAATACAAATATTTATGTAATTTGTAATTCATAATATTATCGTAGAACACTTTTGAGTCAGTGAACATGGATTATTTAAGTACAAACATTTGCTTTGAGGCAGGTATTTACATGTATTTTATAAGCTTTGCTGTTATTTCTGAGATAGTAAATTTTTCCTTGTTAACAAGCATCTTTCTTATTTGTAGAGTTGTCTTCTTATTCTTTGAAATGAATTACATTCCTGAGATTTGAAATGACTTAAGAAAGTTTGCTTTTTCTCCAAGAACTAGGAGTCCAAGGACTCAAAGAAAGACTGTAAATTGTAAGAAATAATCACTTTTCTTCTTCCTAACCTCAATTAGAGGCCCACTAAATTACAACAAGAGTGACTCATAAATTAATAAAATTTAATAATGCTAGAATCTTGTTTAGAGATCAGTTTTATAAGACTCTCAGATCAGCTGAGTTTATGATTAGCTGCTATTGTGTGCTTTAGTTTGACAGTCTGTGCACTTCCTCTACTGTAATTGAATTCACTAAATCTGTCAGTCAGATTCCAAGATAAAAGCAATGAATCACTTGTAAGGGAGCTAACTCCAACCAGATTACTGCATATGGCTCATGCTTGTGTGGTTGATCACAACTGCAACCACTAAAAGTTATTCAATCATATATACTGTCAATAAAATTAGGCATTAATCAAACTCATGTTCTCTGGAAATTAATGCTAATCTAGTTTTGATAAAGTAAATTGTATCATTCTTTAAACACAGGCACACATCATTTATCAAGGCTTCATTATCCTGATTTCTGATAATCTGAGCTTCACTTTTGTAATGCTTGATTTCATATTCAGGGGTAGGATGTTGTTTAAAAGTGTAACTAATCAGAACCTAGATGATCAGTTTTCATAGTAAGCATTACATTTTATCTTAATTTTGTTAAATGATTTTCTCTTTTTTTGTGATTGATGCCATTAAGTCTGACATTGTAGAATACATAATTCATACAGGACCCAAGATGTAACAAAATTTAGCCAAAATATGGATTAAATTATGAAAAAAAAAATATTTTGCATATTATTCTCAGATGCCATGAGAATTGATGACAAGTAAGAAAGATGTTTTTATTACTGCAGATGCCAAAATTTAATAAAAATTCATGAATACCCATAATGTTTATAATTTATGATTGGAAATTTATGCTTAGTACGAAATTTGACACTTTGTTGTTAGGTTGTTTTTAATATGATAATAACAATACAATAATTGTTGGATTGTACTGTACAGCTCACTCTCTTGATAATGTGGTAGTCAGGGTCCATAACTGCTGATTATGTATTGAGCCACATTATGGTGGGGACTGCATTGTGTTCAGAACCACTATAGAATAGCATAAGATACTGAATCATCATATATGGGTTAAATAATCAGGTTTTCAAAGAAAAAAAAAAAACGGTGAGTTTCACACTATCTTGTTTCAACTGGACCACTACAGTGGTATAGTGCTTAGAGCATCTGCCTCCGATGCGGAAGGTTGCAGATTCGAACCCCTGCTGAGTCATAACAAAGACTTTAAAAAATGGTACTAACAGCAGTCTTGCTACGTGCTCAGCATTAAGAGGTTAGTGTTAAGACTGGTCAGACTGGTGTCAGAATAATGGGACTGGGTGGGACATGATATTTGCCTGTCTGTGGCATGATGTCCCAGTGCTAGACATCACTATAAACTGCCACACTGCAGATATCATAACAATAAAACTGAAAAATTGTTTAAAGCTACATTAAAAATCCAAATCACAAACACACAGAAACCTTTTCAAAGTCCGCAAAACAAATGAAAAACTCCTCATAGTATTCTAGAATAAGCTCACATAGGGTAACTGTAGCTTCGTGAGTACTTCCAAACAGAGTTTTATAAAATGATTTGCCATGATTACAAATGCCTTTGTAATGGGGGCTTTAAAACATTAAAGCTTCTTTAATTGATTTGTTGATCATTAACTACAGAATGACCTTCAACGGTGTTATTGCCCAGTGTGGACAGATAGATGGAACAGTAACAGATAGCTGAGCAAAGCTATTTAAAGAAATAAACAACTACAAGCCCCCTTGGCCAATAAATAAAAATAAATTTAATCAATACATAAACAAAATTTCACTTTTCAATCCAGCAGATTTACTAAAATAAATGTAATCAATTAATACATAACCAAAAATTCACCTTTCAATCCAACATATTTACATTGATAGATTTTAGTAGCATTGTTCAATTTACATCATGTTACAAGTGGTGAATTAATGAGTACAATTCCAAGCTTGACAGCATCACCTGACATCTGTCTCTTGTCTTGTTTCCACGCTTCTGACCCTGATATTCCGACCTCTCTTAAATGCTGATTTCCCTCTGACTCATCGGGTTTTACTTTTACTTATCTTTTCTTCATAGAATATAAAGCTGTTTTTTTTAAATATAGAGTATGCCTCAAGCTAGACAAGTTTCACCACTTATCTGTGTATATATATATATATATATATATATATATATATATATATATATATATATATATATATATATATATATATATATATATATTTGTATTCAGATTAGCGATTCACACTGCATAAATTCTGTCATAATGTGATTAAATTAACAAATACTGTCCTTTTAGATTTCTTTATTTTGGTATAGTAACTGCTGTATTAGTACAAATGACCTTAGCTCGAAGTTCATTGGCCTTGCAGAATGGCAATTGATTAGAAATTACCAGTGCCCTCTATAGACAACTGCATCTGTATATTCTAGCATACATTACTACATGTCTTATTTACATTTGACTAGTAAATTCTTTTCAATAAAATAAATGTTCATTTACTTATGGCATAATAGCCACTAAATCTAGCTACAGTAACCAATAACCTTCAAGATCATATAAGCATTGTGAAATCATATATAAATATTTCATGATAATGATACCATCTTATACATGAAATCAATTTATGTAATCATAAAAATATGACACATTGAATATTAGTGTTTATTCATAAATCCCTATGAAATACTGCATATTTGAGCATTCTTTGGGTTACATCATAAATTCCTATGGAATTCTACACATTTAATATTTTATTACAATTAATTCATCAATTCTCTCAATGAACTAATAATTGTTAAATTAAACAATTAAATTGTGCATATCAACAGAGTCCTATGAAAGAATACTTGATGCATGCATGAATCATAAGCATATCAACACATTTGCAAATATAACAAATAAATGAAATAGAATATTATATGGAAACTAAAATTGCCTACCTTAACACTGTTTCTTTCCACAAAAACCTTGTGTCCTAGCACTATAGCCTATCTTCTTTTTAAGACAGCTATCTGGCCTTTCTACAAGGGAAAACACTATTCTCAAGTTCCCCAAGGAGTTGAACCTTTTGTCTTCTCACAAGGCAAGAGTCGAACTAAATTGACAAAATTATCATATGGAACTATTGATGATTAAAATTCTCCCCAATAATGTCTTTCATCAGATTTTGCCAGCCTAAAATATGCTGCAATTAGCTTTCCTTTGAAGATCAATTATTTGACATAAAGTCCTCTTCCAACTGATTCAGTCAGTAATTCTGTGTACCCTGTCTCACTATACCATTATGATGACTTGGTTATTTTGACTGGAGCTTAAACATAGACCCTTTTATGTGTCAGAGATGAAATAAGAGAAAAATATCAGTGAACTTTCTCAAGACCTTTCTGGCTTGACTATGATAACTTCAAAGTACAATTTATTCAAACTTAAGTTTCAATAAGTCTTCAAAATTCGCCACATTACAGCCTTATTAGCACCATTAGCATCATGCTTGTATGCGATATTAGGCTAATCAGTCTGTGCATTCTGCTGCATTTGATTTCTTTGGTAAGATCACTATTATTGACCTTGTAAAATCTTCTGGCCACTCCCGTCAGTTACATGTCTTTACCTAGCACTATAATCTCATTATCACCTCTCTCCAAGATTTGTTAGAACTATGCTGTAATGTCATTGACTCCTGCTTTCCTAAGCTTTAGTTTCTTTATTGCCCTCTCACTTCTACATGCTTAAGAAACTTTCTCATCTTCAGTCTTTTTTTTATCAATGTTTATGTCCTGCATGCTAAGCTTTCCATCTTTGTCATACTTCTTAAAATATTCTTGCCACCTCACCCTGATGTGATCCTTTTGCTGTAAGAATGTGCCATTTTTGCCTTTAATAAACCTGCTTTTGTTTTCTGTTTTCCTTGTTTCACTAAGTTTTTTTGGCATACATTAGATCAATCCTTCCTAACCTTTCAAGCGAGTCCAGTTCTTGTACTGAGTCTCCCACCCTTTTTTCTTGCATCATCAGTTATTCTCCTTACCTGATTGTTTAGTTCATTATATATCTTTCTCCCGTCTGTTATATACAATATCTTTGCTTTTCATCTCTCTTCCTTCATTTGAACTGTTTCCTCTGTTACCCAGTGTTCTTTATTTCCTTTACTTTTTGTATCTGATTGTATATTCAATACTTTGTAGAATTATTTTCTTTAAGATTTTCCACCTTTTGTTGAGATCTTTCTGGGTTAATTCAGAATCAACATCTCAGTCAATCCTTTCTTTTTAACTCTTTTGTCATTTGCCTTCAGACTTCTTAGGTTCTACATTTTCCTGATTTTCCCTTGTTTGATATTTTTTAACTTTATGTTGACTCACATCATTACTAAGTTATGGTCCAGCCCAATGTTTGCCCCTGGATAACTCTAAGAATTCTTTATGCAGTCTGTCTAGCTAGTATGTGTCAGGTTGGTATCTTTCTCTCTCTATGACTCTTCCAAGTGTACCTTCTCATTCCTTGATGAAAGCATGTTTGCCACACTAGCTTTGTTTTCTGCAAAACTAGCAATTTTTCACCTCTCACATTTCTTTTATCAAGTTCAAAGCCACTGAATTCTTTCTTATTTGCTCCTTCAATTACTACAGTCCAGTAGACCATTAGTACTAGGCAAATATTGCCTTTGTGTTGATGAAATTTTCTATTTGCATCTATCTGTCGTCCTGTTACTTTGTCTTTGCTTCTGGATGTTGGTATATTTACTTGTAGAATCACTTTTCTTGGTGTTATTTCTACTTTGATGATCAGTAGTCTATCATTGTTTACCATTTTATTCATTTCTGCTTCTAGAATCATCACTCTACCACTCTCTCTCTCTCTCTCTCCATCACAAGCATGAATCACTCTGAATCCATCTCTATGATAGTCACCATGGTCTTTACATCTCTCTTTGCTCAATGTTCAATCCATATCTCTTGATTTTGTTCCTGTTGTTCTGTAATTTTACCTTCCTTAATATTAACATCTTTTCCATAAACCTGTTTTTTGATATTTGTGAATGATAACTTTACAAGACTCACTGCCAAGATTTCATTGTAGTTCCCGTTCATGTCATTATCAATTCTTGTTTCATTGTACATTTTGTGCGTGTTACTTGGAAATTTAGGCGAGGTGGTTTCACATTGCCTTCCTTGTCAACTCTGCAAGTCTCATTAAGTGTATCTATTACTTACTGCAACTTTTAAATGCCATTGAGCCATTGTAAAGAACATCCATTGACTAGCATGTAGTTCTTCTGTACATTCCAAATGCTGTCCACACCAGATCATATGGACCAGTTCATGATTTTTGCAGTTCTAACGATTTGGTGTACTGGCTGTTCTATTTAGCACTCCTTATGCAGTAGCATTTGTCCACTGACCAGAGCTGATTGTAAGAACATGACTTGTCTACATTGTTATTGTGCTAACATTAAATACAAATATACACCATGTTTCTGTCTTTAAAATCCATTGGATATCAAAATATATGCTTAATTAGTTGCAGTCATTTGCTACTCTCAGTAGTTGTTCAGTAGGGGTTTGAAGGTAATGCAAGTGTCATAATGTTTATTACTGCATTGACTAAAGACATGATGGAATTGTTGTTCAAATGTCCCTACTGGATTCTGTAAGTGAATCTGGGTCAGCACTGTATCTGTAATCAAGAGAGGAGAGTTTCTGTATTGAAAAATGAATATTCATGACATTTGGAGAAGAAGACAGGGGACATAATATTTTCAAGTTTAATGGGGGATTTATAGGTAATAACAGCAATAAAAAAATTATTCTGTCCAGTAATGATGCTAATTCTTCATGAACACAGATCAATCATGAAGACATGAGCATGTGATTGTTATGGTCTTTCAATCAATCTATTTCATGGTTAAAAGCATCGGGTCAATTAGTAGTATAACAAATCTGAATGTCGAATATGTTTCATACTGGTCATACTCTTATTTTGACAGCCATCATAAAAAAATTCCATTGTCTATTGGCGATATGTTTTTTGCAGTATGTACAAAGAATTAAGTTTTCTCCCTTGCTGCTTTGTTCAAAAAGTAAAACTCATCAACCGTATTTTAGCTGGGCTTTGCTTGTTTTGCTGATATCTAAATGCTTCTTGAATTATGTTCAAAAATGAACCATGCTTAAATACTATTCTGACAGCTAATATATAGAAATCTTTTCATTTTACATATATGGAGAAAACTCTGACTTGAAAGAAGTGTTGCCACTGTTCACAAATTTGCTAGCACTCTTTGAAGCAGATGACAATGATTTATAATGACTTTGCTTCTTAAGATGCATCTAACATCTCTTTGATTTACCTATAATTTAAAACAAATTGGGTTGTTCTACTTTGTGAACTTTACCTATGCAAATTAGCATAATGGGCTCACCCACAGCAATGTTCAAAGTTCTTAACAAATCAAACTAACTATTGTAATCCAATTAAGTAATATGTGAAATGGTGGTAGTTTATGCCTGACCTCTTTGCCTTTTAATTGCCACTTTTTAGACTACTCCAAGGATAGTTTTAAATCTGCTCCAATCAGGACTGATTACTGTTTTACTCACCTTACATGTTATGGGCATAATTTGATGTTAGTCTTCTTTTCTATTCTAGGATTACTAAATAATAATGTTTTTCTAAACAGCTGTTTTAGGGGGAGGAGTAAAAGATTGTGTTTTCTGCTGTGATATGTCATGTAATGGCAGGAATGAATTGAATGAAGTATTGTTTGATTTTACCCAATGCCCTCCTTTGTCCCCACACTGTTGTCCTCTAAGGCTTCCTCAAAATAAAGACACAGGCCTTTGTGCAAGCATGGGATGTGCATGGTTCTCCCAGGACTAATCCAGCATTCTGGAAGATTCAGATTCACCCTAATGGGAGGACAGAATATTCTTCATTTGGTCATCTATTTCCTTTCTTGATAAATACTAGCAGTGCTCTAGCAACAGGAAAATAGCATTAAACTATACCCCATTCCCCATTTTGGATGAAAGCTGGATTTTACCCATTTTAATGAAATCTGCATGTTTAGTGGACATACTAGTACATGTAGATACTGTTTGGATTGACCAATAATCTTTGTGAAGAAGGTTTGGATTAATGAGATTTTGTTTTATAATCACTGCCAGTAACTCCATTTTAATGGTCAGATTAAGCTACTGCAGATTTATTTTATAAAGTGCTTAAAAGTAAATGAACCATTCATCTGACAGTCCTTTTTTCCATTTCAGAGCTAGGTTCACTTGATTCCCAAGACCTAGAGGTGATTTATGACAGGTCAGGTAAGTCTAAATGACTTATAGTAAGTGGCCAGCAAAATGTTCCTCCTTTTGAAAAATTCTGAAGACATTTGTAGTAATCGACAGCTTTTGAAAAGATTCCAAAAATTGTCTTTTGTTAAATTTTGCTGAGTTTGTATATCAGAATAGTCAGCAGCTTACACTGTAGTCATTTCTGTTATAAATGTCAGCAGATTACACTAGTCATTTCTGTTATAAATGTCAGCAGCTTACACTGTAGTCATTTCTGTTATAAATGTCAACAGCTTACACTGTAGTCATTTCTGTTATAAATGTCAGCAGCTTACACTGTAGCCATTTCTGTTATAAATGTCAACAGCTTACACTGTAGTCATTTCTGTTATAAATGTCAGCAGCTTACACTGTAGTCATTTCTATTATAAATGTCAGCAGATTACACTAGTCATTTCTGTTATAAATGTCAGCAGCTTACACTGGAGTCATTTCTGTTATAAATGTCAACAGCTTACACTGTAGGCATTTCTGTTATAAATGTCAACAGCTTACACTGTAGTCATTTCTGCTATAAATGTCAGCAGCTTACACTGGAGTCATTTCTGTTATAAATGTCAACAGCTTACACTGTAGCCATTTCTGTTATAAATGTCAACAGCTTACACTGTAGCCATTTCTGTTATAAATGTCAGCAGGTTACACTGTAGCCATTTCTGTTATAAATGTCAGCAGGTTACACTGTAGCCATTTCTGTTATAAATGTCAACAGCTTACACTGTAGTCATTTCTGTTATAAATGTCAGCAGATTACACTAGTCATTTCTGTTATAAATGTCAGCAGCTTACACTGTAGTCATTTCTGTTATAAATGTCAACAGCTTACACTGTAGTCATTTCTGTTATAAATGTCAGCAGCTTACACTGTAGCCATTTCTGTTATAAATGTCAACAGCTTACACTGTAGTCATTTCTGTTATAAATGTCAGCAGCTTACACTGTAGTCATTTCTATTATAAATGTCAGCAGATTACACTAGTCATTTCTGTTATAAATGTCAGCAGCTTACACTGGAGTCATTTCTGTTATAAATGTCAACAGCTTACACTGTAGGCATTTCTGTTATAAATGTCAACAGCTTACACTGTAGTCATTTCTGCTATAAATGTCAGCAGCTTACACTGGAGTCATTTCTGTTATAAATGTCAACAGCTTACACTGTAGCCATTTCTGTTATAAATGTCAACAGCTTACACTGTAGCCATTTCTGTTATAAATGTCAGCAGGTTACACTGTAGCCATTTCTGTTATAAATGTCAGCAGGTTACACTGTAGCCATTTCTGTTATAAATGTCAACAGCTTACACTGTAGTCATTTCTATTATAAATGTCAGCAGATTACACTAGTCATTTCTGTCATAAATGTCAGCAGCTTACACTGTAGTCATTTCTACTATAAATGTCAACAGCTTACACTGTGGCCATTTCTGTTATAAATGTCAGCAGCTTACACTGTAGCGATTTCTGTTATAAATGTCAGCAGCTTACACTGTAGTCATTTCTGTTATAAATGTCAACAGCTTACACTGTAGTCATTTCTGTTATAAATGTCAGCAGCTTACACTGTAGCCATTTCTGTTATAAATGTCAACAGCTTACACTGTAGTCATTTCTGTTATAAATGTCAGCAGCTTACACTGTAGTCATTTCTATTATAAATGTCAGCAGATTACACTAGTCATTTCTGTTATAAATGTCAGCAGCTTACACTGGAGTCATTTCTGTTATAAATGTCAACAGCTTACACTGTAGCCATTTCTGTTATAAATGTCAACAGCTTACACTGTAGTCATTTCTGCTATAAATGTCAGCAGCTTACACTGTAGCCATTTCTATTATAAATGTCAACAGCTTACACTGTAGCCATTTCTGTTATAAATGTCAGCAGGTTACACTGTAGCCATTTCTGTTATAAATGTCAGCAGGTTACACTGTAGCCATTTCTGTTATAAATGTCAACAGCTTACACTGTAGTCATTTCTGTTATAAATGTCAGCAGATTACACTAGTCATTTCTGTTATAAATGTCAACAGCTTTCACTGTAGTAGCTGATTTTTATTTAGCCAGATGAAGATGTTTATAAAAAAAGTTGTTTTTTTTTAATTGGCTACATCCCTCACTCTGTGCAGAATGGTGAAAATTGAACTCTTCAGTTTTGTTTACTTAACCCATGATTTTCATGTCCTGGCCTTTCTTACCATTTTCTAGGTTTATATATTTGTGTCTGTGTGCAGCTCAGACTGGTCTGCTATAAATAAAAGCTAAATGTCTATAATCTGGATAAAAATCTAGTTCTGAACTAAAAAAAAAAATTTAGGTTAAAACATTTGGTCTCAAAACTGAAATTTTTCCAATGCATTATTTAGTGTCATTGTACAACTTCATCTTCTCTGTAATGACACTCACTTTGATGTGTCATAAATGATGTTGAATTTTCCATATTTTGAAGTCTGGTACAACCTCCCGGTGTGTAAACCCGGTACACGATCTTAGTGAATCAGATATAATTCCCATAGCATTCAGATGTTTAATTTACATAGCATTCAGACAGATATCATTCATATAGCATTCAGACAGATATCATTCATATAGGATTCAGACAGATATCATTCATATAGCATTCAGACAGATATCATTCACATAGCATTCAAACAGATATCATTCACATAGCATTCAAACAGATATCATTCACATAGCATTCAGACATATAATTTACATACCATTCAGACAGATATCATTCACATAGCATTCAGACAGATATCATTCACACAGCATTCAAACAGATATCATTCACATGGCATTCTGACAGATATTATTCACACAGCATTCAGACAGATATCATTCACATAGCATTCTGACAGATATCATTCACATAGCATTCAGACAGATATAATTCACACAGCATTCAAACAGATATCATTCACATAGCATTCTGACAGATATCATTCACATAGCATTCAGACAGATATCATTCACATAGCATTCAAACAGATATCATTCACATAGGATTCAGATAGATATCATTTACATATCATTCAGACAGATATCATTCACACAGCATTCAAACAGATATCATTCACATAGCATTTAGACAGATATAAATCACATAGCATTCAGACAGATATCATTCACACAGCATTCAAACAGATATCATTCACATAGCATTCAGACATATAATTTACATATTATTCAGACAGATATCAGTTACATAGCATTCAGATATCATTCACACAGCATTCAAACAGATATCATTCACATATTATTCAGACAGATATCATTCACATAGGATTCAGATAGATATCATTTACATATCATTACGACAGATATCATTCACACAGCATTCAAACAGATATCATTCACATAGCATTCAAAAAATATCATTCACAAAGCTTTCAAACAGATAGAATTGGCAAACACAGAGATCCTTAAATATAGTACATACTTTCTGCTTGAATTCTTTCAAAAAAGAGTCAATAAAGGGTAAATTGAAATAAAACAATATTGTGGGAAAACCAATAAAATTTGCCAATTATATTTACTGAGTTGATTAAGCAGAGTTGGTCTGGACATCAAGCCAGTTCTGCTTTGGTAATGATACAGTGGTTCCCTTCTTATAAGACTTCCCTCTCCACAGGAGAAAAGTTACCCTATAAGAGAGGTGGCCTTTATAGAGGGATAGGGAGAGATCACTCATATTTAAACAAAAATTACATGTAAAGTATGGAAGTCAGCTGATTTTAAGCATTTATCATTTTCAAAATCACTGACATGTTATGGAATCATATGATATTAATGTTATTCAAAATAATTATAAAGATGTGATATATGATTTTTAAGATTGACCTTGCATTTTCAGGAACACATAGCAGTAATGATAACTGTAACAACTTAGGAACACAGCAGTAATGATAACTATAACAACTCAGGAACACATAGCAGTAATGATAACTGTAACAACTCAGGAACACATAGCAGTAATGATAACTGTAACAACTCAGGAACACTAAGTGGTAATGATAACTGTAACAACTCAGGAATACATAGCAGTAATGATAACTATAACAACCCAAGAAAACATAGCAGTAATGATAACTGTAACAACTCAGGAACACATAGCAGTAATGATAACTGTAACAACTCAGGAACACATAGCAGTAATAATAACTGTAACAACTCAGGAACACTAAGTGGTAATGATAACTGTAACAACTCAGGAACACATAGCAGTAATAATAACTGTAACAACTCAGGAACACATAGCAGTAATGATAACTGTAACAACTCAGGAACACATAGCAGTAATAATAACTGTAACAACTCAGGAACACTAAGTGGTAATGATAACTGTAACAACTCAGGAACACATTGCAGTAATGATAACTATAAGAACTCAGGAACACATAGCAGTAATAATAACTGTAACAACTCAGGAACACTAAGTGGTAATGATAACTGTAACAACTCAGGAACACATAGCAGTAATAATAACTGTATTACTTAATTCTCTGTATGGATTATAAAAAGTTAGGTGCTTTATCAGCTTGTTGAAACAAATGTCATTGTAATGAATTACAAAGTCAACAAATGTATGTGAAATTTCTACCTGTAAAATCCATATATATTGCCAGCCATCATTTGTAAATTTTAGTGTTTTGCATTTATAAGCTGGCTGCTTGCTATTTTAATGGATCATTGTCCTAGTAAGGTATTTTAAAATACAAACTCATTGGTGCCAAGGGGTTCTTGCCATATGAAGAGTGTGACCACTGGTAATGAGGGGCAGTGAAAAGAGAGGAAACGCTTTAGATAGAAAAATTTGATCCAGTGTTTGCCTTTTCCATTTATCCCCAGTAGCTCATCATTTAAAAAAAAAAAATTCTTTATATCTCCATCATATCTTCTCCAGTTTCTTTCTTTCTTTCTGTCATTTATTTTTAATTCTTTCTCTTTCATAACTTTTTCTGCTGTCACTTTGAAGGTGCTAGCTGTGTATAGGCACACAAAGGAGTATGTTGAGAACTACTAAAGTAGCTGCCTTTATTTTAAATTATTAAAAAACTAGTGTGATCTTGTACCTGCAAAGGGGCATAACTCTCTTCCGGCACAGGTGTTACCAGTTTACTTAGCACCCAAAGGACAACACAGTGTATACCATTATGACCCTAAAGCGGGTAATCAGAAAACACCTTTTCTGAAAGGTTGAAGTAAAGTCATTTGATATCTATGTGCTGCCAGAATAACCAAATGCATTATTATTGTTGCATGATCCTACAAATCATTCATGTGATTTGTGTCAGGGATTTAATTAGGAGATGACAGTTTTTTAGGTCAGGATTTGATGATGGTAATGGTGTTGCAAATTGTTTTTTTTTTTGTTCTTTCTGATTAAGCATAATCCAAGTGATAAAACATTTTTTGTGATAGAAAACCAACTTTACAGCCACAAATCCTCAAATACAAATTATCTTCATTCCAGTTGCATCTGCAGAATTATTTTCGGTTTAGGTTGGTGGGACAACATTTAGTGGTCAGTTATCAAGTTTAATGAATATAGGCCAAAACATATGTATAGGTGCAATTGGGGGGGGGGCAAGTGCTCCCCACCTATCCCCATTGTGCATGTGCCAATGCTCCATTTTGAAATGATGATTGGTAAAATAGCCAGAAGTGTTATTCTTAATGGCCATAGGTCACATTTAAGTGAAAATGTCAAAGTTTCAATTAATAATCACTGGCATGTTAATTTTCAACATTATGTCATGAATTTTACTGCCTGAAATATTAAGGATTGAACAGTTAAAATGTGCATCAGATTTATTGGTTTATCATAATTCTGTTTTAAAAAGTTTTTCAAATTGAAGATGTTTTTGCTTAGCACAATTTTAGTGTACCCAGTAGTTTTAGTATTACATTTGTAATTTCAAAAGACATTATGAATAATATTCTTGACTTTTAGTTTGAATGTTTATCTAAGTAATCGCTATCACTTTCAGTGTTGATGATGATGACAATGTTGATGCTGATGATATATTAATCAAAAGCAGTCCAATATATAAGTAAATGAATCCAAACAAATGATAAATGAATAAAATCTTTTAATTGTTTTCTAGAATAAAAATACAAGAAACAATTTCACCAATATTTGCATGATGTTGCCATTTTCTTGAAATTAAAAGTAAATTCTATCATAAATGTACTCATTGAACATGAAATGCATATACTTTTGTCATACATGTATTCATTGAACATGAAATGCATATACATTTATCATACATGTATTCATTGAACATGAAATTGAAATACATATACATTTGTCATACGTGTATGTATTCATTGAACATGAAGTACATACACATTTACCTGTTTTTGATAACATATTAGGAGAATTCATTTTCTTCAATGATAAGGAATGGTCAAATTACCAGTGATGATGATGAATTCAAAATGCTTTTAGATTTCCTTGAGAGGAACTTGATGTGTGTCTGTGTGTGAGATTTGGATTTTTAACATAGCTTTAACAATTTTTCAGTTAAATCACTACGCTGTCTGCATTGTAGCAGTTTATAGTGATGTCTAGCACTGGGGCATCATGCCACAGACATGTAGCATGATGTCCCACCCAGTCACATTATCCTGACACCAAGCCTACCAATCCTAACACTAACCTCCTAATGCTGAGCGCCAAGTGAGGCAGCTATTAGTACCATTTTTATAAGTCTTTGGTATGGCTCAGCCAGGGATCAAACCTACAACCTCCCACATCCTAGGTGGACACTCTAACCACTAGGCCACTGGAGCGGTCCAAGAACTTTATGTAACATTTGTTGTAAAGTGTGCTTGGAATTAATGTATAATGTATTAATGTAACTTGCTACAATGTTAAATAATTATAAATTTTGCTCACTAAATATCTGAGGATATTTCATTAACAAATTGAAGTTACTCAAACCATCGCATTCAACCTATAATTATAAATATCGTGCCATATAAAAAAGGAATAATATCTCTGTTTTTATTAAGTCATATTTACTGTTCGGTATGCTGCTGCATTGCAGAACTAAAGATCTAGACACAGCTTTGTACAATGGGATGACAACATTTGTTCTTAACTCATTCCTTTGGAATGTTGTATAAATGAAAACAAAGGACTAGGCAACACTTTGGGCATTTCTTCATCAGATTAAACCCTACTGTCAAGGTGTTAGTTCCTTGCTTCAGTGACAGCATTGCAATATTATGATGCATGAATGATTCCCTTGTCAAGCTAATTCGTATCTTTGATGAATTCTTCCAACTATTGATCATTGTGTTATTTGTAATGATCGGGTAGGCCTTAAGAGGCAGCCCAGATCCTATCTGGATAATTAATTTCTTTGAAAGGATTATTGGTTCACATTTCATTGCATGTTTGCTAAACCCCACAATGCTGGAGAAACACTATAAATGACTAAATGTTTGTGAGCATGTGTTTTTTGCACATTTGTACAAGGAGACTTAATTCATGAAAATATTAATCATGCAGAAGTATAACATACTTTAGTGATGGTTAGTTTTTCACGTTAAATGTATGCTGCATATATGCTGAAATTGTTATTCAGGTAAAATGTATGCTGCAGATATGCTGAATTCTGTTGCATTTAACAATAACAATGAGTGACACTAAAACATTATTAGTTGTATTACACAAAAAATTCATAGCTTAATATTGGTACAGTAATAGTATTGTAGACGTTAGGATCAGACTTCCAGCTGTAAATGGTGATCATTGTCTGGCAAGAATCATAAAATTTTCTGGTCTGATACTCCAGTTTAATTTTCTTGGGACAGTAGATTTTTTTCTTCAGATTCATTTGTCAGTATTTTCCTTGAAAATATTTCCTGTAATTTTCAGAAATTTGTTTCATTTTTAACCCACAGACAGCAGTCCTTAAAGGGAGGATATTAGCCCTAACAAAAAACCATGAAGCAGAATCACTGCTGTATAAATAAAAAAAAACAGTACATGTATTACCTGTCAGCAAAAAACATGGGGCAGGACAGATGTTCATTGAAAGTGTCCATTTAATGGTGGGATCTTTCAGAAAATTCCCTACTTCAATATATTTATATTATTACTTTGTATTTATTTCTCTCTACAAATCTTTTACTGCCATGTTCTCATTTAATGAAAGTGTGTAAAAATTCATCTGTTCTATCTTGATTCTTTATATTATTTAAAACAAAAACCTTTTTGTTACATTTGATTAATTGTATTATTCTTATAAATTCTAGTTTGATTACAATTTAAGAACTAAATAGTGTCCATTTTCACTGCAAAATTATATTGTGATGACACTGCGACTTTTGACAACAGTCTCTTTCTAAATATATAAAGTGATATTTTTGTAAGGAGTGAGCTTACCCCTTGCCTCCCCACCCCTTTCCAACTAATTCCTTGGGAATAAGCTTAAGAAAACTCAGGACCTTAAGAGCATAATTGTGCATGTGAATGATTTTTTTCCAAGTATTATGGAGGTGTAGTAGTAATCTTGAATGCACAAGACCTGTTATTTAAATATCAGAGGAAACATTTTTGTCTAGAATATTGATTTGGGATTTAATACATTCATTATTTAAGGAAAAAGGAAATGTAATTGTCTAAAGCTTGCAACTATACTCTCAATCTTGTTACCTTTCTCATATGCAAAGTGTGCTTAAATCATACATTTCAACAGTCTTTTCAAATGGATTCACCAATTCTTATATAATATGTACAAATTTTTATTTAAAAAAATAATTCTAAAAGTTAATTTTCCATGGTATTGAGAAAGCTAATTTTTCCTGGTATTGAAAAAGCTAATTTTCCTTGCTATTGACAAAGCTAATTTCTATGGTATTGAAAAAACAAGTTTTTCATGGTATTAAAAAAGCAGATTTTCCATGGTATTGAAAAAGCAAGTTTTCCATGGTATTGAGAAAGCTTTTTCCATGCTATTGAAAAAGCTAATTTTCCTTGCTATTGAAAAAGCTAATTTCTATGGTATTGAAAAAACAAGTTTTCCATGGTATTAAAAAAGCAGATTTTCCATGGTATTGAAAAAGCAAGTTTTCCATGGTATTGAGAAAGCTTTTTTCCATGCTATTGAAAATGCTAATTTTCCATGCTATTGATAAAGCTAATTTTCCATGGTATTAAAAAGGCAAGTTTTCCATGCTATTGAAAAAGCTAATTTTCCATGCTATTGAAAAAGCTAATTTCCAAGGTATTGAAAAAGCTAATAATTTTCCATGGTATTGATAAAGCTAATTTTACATGGTATTGAAAAAGCTAATTTCATTGGTATTGAAAAAGCTATTAATTTTCAATGGTATTGAGAAAACTTTTTTTTCCATGGTAATAATATAAAAGCTATTTTTCATGGTATTAAAAAAAGCTATTTTCCATGGTATTGAAAAAGCCAATTTTCCATGGCATTGAAAAAGCTATTAATTTTACAAAGTATTAAAAAATCTTAATTTTGATGGTATTGAAAGAGCTAATTTTCCATGGTATTGAAAATGTTAATTTTCCATGGTATTTGAAAAGCTCAATTTCTTTTGTATTGAACAAGCTATTTTCCATGGTATTCAAACAGCTTATCTTTCATGGTATTCAGAAAGTAAATTTTCAATGGTATTGTAAAAGCTATTTTCCATTGTATTGAAAAAAGCTATTTACCATGGTATTGAAAAATTATTTTTCTGTGGTATTGATAAAGGTATTTTCTATGGTATTGAAAAAAATAATTTTCCATCATTGAAAAAGCTAATTTTCCATGGTTTTGAAAAAGCTAATTTTCCATGGTATTATTAAAGGTAAATTGCATGGTATTGAAAAAGCTTTTTTTTTCATGGTATTGAAAAAAATAATTTTCCATGATATTGAAAAATCTATTTTCCATGGTCTTGAAAAAGCTAATTTTTCATGGTATTTAAAAAGTTGTTTTCTATGGTATTAAAAAAGCAAATTTTCCATGTTATTGAAAAAGCAAATTCTCCATGGTTCTGAAAAAGGTATTTTGCATGGTATTAAAAAAAGGTGTTTTCCATGGTATTGAATAAGCTAATTTTCCATGGCATTGAAAAAGCTAATTTTCATGTTCTTGAAAAAGCTAATTTGCCATGGTATTGAAAAAGCTCTTTTCCATGGTATTTAAAAAGATGTAAGATCCCAACTTTATTCAATTTAAATTACATAACATCCATGTTTCAGTCTTTGAATAATGTTCTTTCTTCAATATGTTTCAGGAACCTGTCACAGATTAGCTTGTAATTGAAGCTAAATAAGTTGCATGATATAAAATTTGATGTCATTTTTCTGACTCTTGGAACTGTAGGGTGTAGAAGATATTGATAATAGACTCCATTCATTTCATTTTACTGTCCTGTCTTGTTTATCAAATATTGAAAGTAATCATACAACCAATGAGTTTTAACACAGTTAAGACAGGATCATTATCCCATCCAATTAAGAAAGTTATTGAGTTGGGTCTTTTTCCATTATTCATTCTCATGGGTAATTGGCTATACATCAGACTGCCTTCAACACAAAATTCAAGCTTCTCTAGGAGGCAAGAATGGAGCTTTTCGGTATAAAATATTCATAAGTAAGGATAATTTGTTCATTACATTTTCATATACAATAATCAAGGCCACCCCTGATTTTCATTTCCCAAAATAATTGTTTTGATTCATCACCCCAACAAGTTTTGCTAAGATTCATTATAATACAATTTCCTTTCCTTATGACAAATTGAAAATGTCTTCTCCAGGAGTTCTTGAAGTGGCTTGATTATCATGCATTGAACAATACCAGACTTTGACAGTTATTTTCAGTTTAGTTTTCATTTTTGTAACTGATACTGCCATTTTAAATAAGGTGTGGAGGGGGCATATGAGTATACATAACAGATTCCAAATCCTTAAACTGGTTTATGTTTATAATGGAAAGACTACATAAACTTTGTTAGTAGTTAAAACGACAAAATGACCGTTTGGACATGAATACTAACTAGTCATGTAACATGTGCATTGTGGGGTTCCATCCTTAAGGTATGAAAGGTGCATTGAAATTTAAAGCAAATAGTTGCCAACAACAGCTTTAGATATACCTAATTGTAAGATGAAAGGGTTGTATTTTACATGATTGTAATAAATTCATACCTATTCATTATGTAATTGATAAAAGCATTAAAGTGCTTAACTGAAGTTGAATAAAAAGGGATGGACTGAAATTTGAAGACATGCTATGCAGGCCTATTTTGTTCACCTAAATGTTGACACCACTGACATATCTGTAACTACCCAAGATAGAACTCATTTCAAGATGGGTCAGATAAAGATATGCATATAATACTAGACTTTGCCATTGAAGATGGTGATTAGACTTTGCCATAGAAGATGGTGATAGGTCAGATAAAGATAGGTATATAATATTAGACTTTGCCATAGAAGATTGTGATTGGTCAGAGATATGCATATAATACTAGACTTTGCCATAGAAGATTGTGATTGGTCAGAGATATGCATATAATACTAGACTTTACCATAGAAGATGGTGATTGGCCAGATATATGCATATAATACTAGACTTTACCATAGAAGATGGTGATAGGTCAAATAAAGATAGGCGTATAATATTAGACTTTGCCATAGAAGATGGTGATAGGTCAGACAGATATGCATATAATACTAGACTTTACCACAGAAGATAGTGATATGCATATAATACTAGACTTTGCCATAGAAGAAAGGGTTTATGGTCACAAAAGTTGTGTATTTAAAATTGTCTGTTTACTATTTACATGGATATGGCATAAAACAGATAATATATTTTTAGAACTAGTTACAAAAACAAACAAAAAATAGCAATTTGTCAAGAACATATATCCAGGGAGTAAGGTGTTTAATGTTAGTCATATTTTGTATGCCAAAATGGATTTCATAATACCTTGCTTACAAAATGTATAGGTTGTATTTAACCTGTTTGTCCATATGTCCATTTCATTTCTCATTATTCCCTCAATATCTTGGACTCAGTTTCATGTCTGCTGAAGAAAATTGCTCTAGGGTTGTGTCTCAGGTAGAGTGCCAAAATTATGTTACTGACCTACACTTTATGCTTGAGTGATTTTCTTATACTTGCTGAAATTTCGGGGTTCATGTAGCATTAGTGATTGTCCATTGGTTTGCATAGTCTTCCATAGATGATGTGAGTTTTGCTACATAACTTTAGATGCTGTGATCATATTTTTTCTTAAAACCATTTGTGTGCACAATTATGGTCATGTGCACTGAAGCTGAAAATGTAATTTTCCTTTCTGCAAGAGAAGTTTGTTTGGCCTAATTTTCACCAGCCTTCATAGTGGAGTATGCATGGGCAGGTGCAGCTCCATATTGATTCTAGGGTCAAAATGAACAAGGTCAAAATCACTAGAATTTGTGTATACACCCACCATATTACAGATTTTATTATGCTATTACATTGTCTTCTTGTCCATCTGTCTGTTACCAGTTTTTATTTCAGTTCTCCACCCTTTACATGTACAAACTTTGTTGATGGATTGCACTCAAGATAAAAAAAAGAATCCAATTGATTTTAGAATGAAAAGGTCAAAGCCACAAGGTCAAGTGGACTGGTTTCGCCAGTTCTCATGAAAACTTGTATATGTATGCATCTCAGAGAGTATATTCAGACTTAGCATAATTTAATCATTTAAAATGTAGATCATTGTGACTTGGATTATTATGCTTGAGTGACATATTTTCAGCTAATTATTTCTTATTCCATCAATATCTTAGACCCTATTTCACTTCTTCTGATGAAATGTAATATGTTGATGCATCTCAGAGAAATTAACTCAGCCAAACCCAAACCAGATCACTGTGACCTAATTCTCACAAACGATTGATGTTTGTAGTTTTGATTGCTTATTAATCTTATTGCATCTTGACTGATCAAACTTTTAGTGGACTCTACAAAGATAAAGCTGTGTGCTAATGCATCATATAGTTAAGTCATTAGCTGAGGCAGACATTGGGCACAAGCTCTATACTTCTGTCCAAACCAACCTTGGTCATCATTGATTGATAGGGAAAGGAGCATTGATGTTTGAAGGTAGGCACTGGGTGGGGTGGATGGTTTCTGGATTGTCTATAAAACAGACGACTTCTGGTAAATAATCAAATTATGTTTATATTTATAGAGATACTTTGTATGCATATGTAATGCTTTCTGTTTACTAGACTTTTGCAGTACACAATGTCAAACTTGGTTACTGTCTAATTGATAGTCTCAGATACAAGTTGAAATCATGTTTTTTATGCTATTGTAGGCATGTACAAGTCTTTTTAGTGTACTTTTTAGAGTATTTTTAAGTGTATGTTTAGAGTACTTTATAATATATTTTTAGAGTACTTTTAGAGTATGTTTGAATGTAATTTTAGAGTACCTTTGAGTGTACTTTAGAGTAAATTTTGGTTTACTTTTAAAAGTACCTTTTAGTGTAATTACTTTTAGTGTAATTACTTTTTAGTAATTACTTTTTAGTGTAAAGTATTTAGTGTAATTACTTTTTAGTGTAATTTTTAGATCTCTTTTATAGTACTGTCTAATGGTGTTTAGTTTTATTGAATTATCATAAGTAAAACATTCCACATAGCCTAATTACTTCTAATTGCCTATCTGATTAGGTGTCATCTCTTCCACCAAGCCTAATTTGAAAGTTGGTCCATTTCATCATTAGGTAATTCCAGAGAGCTAGGAAAGTTAAAAGTGGTGTAAATTGAGTGATCAAGAAAATTGCTAAAATTGCTATTTTCTTCATAATGAATTCTGCAATAATCTCAAGAGAAAAAAGACAGTGTCAAGATTCCTGCAGCTGTCTTTTACTGGTTCATATGGAGTAAATCTTCTTAGCATTGTGACCGCATCTGCTCAGTCTAAGAGCCATGCTGAGTGTCCTGTTTAATGAACAGACATTATCTCCTACAAGTACCTGTCTACCAATGACCTCTGATGCTACCATGAGCTGATACTATTCAAAGCCTGAGGAAATTATAATAATTTTGATAAAAATCATCGCAGACAACACTGTTTGTAAAGAGGCAAGTTATTTAAAATCCACCAAAATCATTGTTTCGTTTTACAGAAATTCTTGAATGGTGTAAGCAGAGAGAATTATGAATTCTAATTTTAGTAAGGCTTTTATGACATTTAGAAATATCTGGGAATAACTTTTTATTTATTTCTAATTGGACAATTTGGGCTGTGACTTAATAAAGTGTGTGTGTTTGTGAGTGTGAGAGAGATATGGATTTTTAATGTAGCTTTAACAATTTCTCTGTCATATCGCTATGATGCCTGCAGTATGGCTGTTTATAGTGATGTCTAACACTGGGGCATCATGCCGCAGACATGTAGTATGATGTCCCACCCAGTCATATTATCCTGAAACCAGGCTGACCAATCCTAACACTAACCTCTTAATGCAGAGTGCCAAGCATTAGGCAGCTGTTAGTATCATTTTTATATAAGTCTTTGGTATGACTTGGCTGGGGTACAAACCTGCAGATGCTCTAACCACTAGGCCACCGTAACAGTCACTTAATAAAGTAACTGCCCCCCCCCATTTTTTTCTTGTGCATTTCCCCACCCCACCCCCACCCACCCAACCCACCCATCTTCAATTTTTCGTGGATGGTGGATGTGAAGGAAATGGACGTACACTTTGCAAATCTGTTGTATCATATTGAAGCCAGAGACACTATGGTTAAAGTGACACAACTATTTTATTTTAAAAGATATATTAACTATAATTCTTGTCAGCATATCAACTTATTTAACTAAATGATTTTGCTGCAGAACTTTCCAAACATATACATAAATATCCACACATGCACCCTGGCAAGTAATATATGGGTGGGAAATATTGCTATTGTTATTTCCTTCTGGCTGTCTGGTTACCTCCATATACATTGCATTTCTAGAGCATGTCTCTCAAAGCAGTCAACGTATTTCAACCGAACTTCATACACATTAAGCAAGTCCCTTGAAATACTGTAAATACTTGTAATTTTCTACATTCAGTATTTATGCTGTTACCTCAGAAACAACATTTCCTCTATGTAGTACATAAATCTAAAGTGCAGGACCATAGGTCAGGGTTCAAAACTAATGGCTGTCCATTTAATCCACAACAAATAGGTTTCCTTACAGACTAATAAATATGTTCCAAGACAAGTCTGCCTAACTAATAAAAAATGAATGCATGTATTAGTTTAAAGATTGCTTTTCTTGTATGTTTTAATGAATTCCATAACAGAAATGTGGACAAATAATTTGGTATTTTTAGTTACTGAATGTGTTGTAACTCCTGTATGTAAATCCAGATCACCTAGGAGCTTTATATTAAGCATTACAAATGGTGTGCAAAGTGTTATTGTCACAATGACCAGGGTCATAATTAGACAAAGAAAGCAAAGAGAACAATGTGTCAATTTGTACAAGGTGTAGAAAATCTGGCCAAAGGCTGAAGACTGACAATAATGAGGACAAAAATAAACATGGACAAACATTATGATAAAGAAAGTTGGAACCAAACTTTTCTAGAGAAGAGGAAATGCGGTGGGCCCATTGGCTTAACTTTAACTCTGAAATAAATACCAGCTTTTGCAGCATCTGCAGAGAGCATTCAGAAATGGAGGTTGAAAACAAAATATGAAAAACTTGTTAGAAAAAATGTTAGTATTGTTTAAGAATATACATGCCCTAATAAAAATGAGAAGGCAGTTTAGCAATTATATGTGGATGGTCCAAATGGATGCCAAAAAAGGAATTGATGTTGGTCAAACATATGTCAATGACAAAAAGGCACAAGTGTTTTCAGAATTTATTGCACAGTGTGCAAGAAATAAACTTGAACAAAAAATTAAATCAGCACCATTTAATGGAATTATCTCTGAGGGTTCCACTGATCCATTAACAATAAGTCGTTTTTGTGAGAACTGCCATG
Organism: Potamilus streckersoni; assembly: GCA_016746295.1. Lineage (NCBI taxonomy): Eukaryota > Metazoa > Mollusca > Bivalvia > Unionida > Unionidae > Potamilus > Potamilus streckersoni. Next base: position 5,083,355 of record JAEAOA010000708.1, read on the forward strand.
GATGGGCAAATATGCACTTCATTTTTGGGTATGACAGAAGTTTCATGGGCTAATGCTGATGGAATTTTAGGAGCTGTTGATGATGCATTTACATCAGTTGCAATGCCTGATTACAAAAGTAAACTCGTTGGATTTGGTTCTATTATGGTGCTGCTGTCAATACTGGAAAAAACAATGGTATTATTGCTAGATGTAGAGAATCACATAAATATATTGTAGGAATACATTGCCATGCTCATTGTTTGGAATTGGCTTACAAAGCCGCCATTGCAAAAAAGCCTACCCATGCAAAAGTTGAGGAGCTGTTAACAGGACTTTACTATTTTTATTAGAATAGCCCTTTAAATAGAAGTGATTTGTTAGGTGCATGTGAGATGCTGGAAATCGCCAAGATAGTCCCTATTGATATTGGTGGAACTAGATGGACAATATATCCAGCAATAGTCATCCATCTCCAGAGGTTGACTAAAACTGATCAGCCTTCACCTAGAAGACCTGAGAAAGCAGCTGGCTATCTTAAAATGATGCTAGATCTGCATCTTGTTAATTATGCCCACTTCTTGAAAGATGTCATAAATTTGCTTTCCATGTTGACCTTGTTTCTTCAAAAGAGTCTTGTTTGGTGTCTGAAGTGTACCTGAGAGTTCTTGCAACTACTGACATCTTAGAACAGTTGAAATTAAGAGATAGACCTAGGTTAAAAAAGTTTCTGCAGGATTTTAGTAATGGACCTATAAATGAATTTCATGGTTTTGTACTAAAATACAAAGATCCTCAGTGCAGTTATCACTTTGTGCTAGAGAAGACATGATCAACAATTTAGCAGAACACTCAGATTTCTGATTTGACAAACAGCAATGTGATGTATTGAAAGCCACACATTTTGCAGATTTTCATTTATGGCATAGCATAGAGACTCAAATCATATTCGATTTGGTGATGAGGATATTACTACTCTGCTGAACATTTTTCCCCATTAATGACAATGGCAGGCTTCTATCCAGACACAGTTGAAGAGGAGTTTCCCTTTCCCCAGTAATGAAAATGGCAGGCTTCTATCCAGACAAGGTTGAAGAGGAGTTTCCCCAGTAATGACAATGGCAGGCTTCTATCCAGACACGGTTGAAGAGGAGTTTCCTCAGTAATGACAATGGCAGGCTTCTATCCAGACAAGGTTGAAGAAGAGTTTCCCCAGTAATGACAATGGCAGGTTTCTATCCAGACATGGTTGAAGAGGAGTTTCCCCAGTAATGACAATGGCAGGCTTCTATCCAGACAAGGTTGAAGAGGAGTTTCCCCATTAATGACAATGGCAGGCTTCTATCCAGACACAGTTGAAGAGGAGTTTCCCTTTCCCCAGTAATGAAAATGGCAGGCTTCTATCCAGACAAGGTTGAAGAGGAGTTTCCCCAGTAATGACAATGGCAGGCTTCTATCCAGACACGGTTGAAGAGGAGTTTCCTCAGTAATGACAATGGCAGGCTTCTATCCAGACAAGGTTGAAGAAGAGTTTCCCCAGTAATGACAATGGCAGGTTTCTATCCAGACACGGTTGAAGAGGAGTTTCCCCATTAATGACAATGGCAGGCTTCTATCCAGACACAGTTGAAGAGGAGTTTCCCTTTCCCCAGTAATGAAAATGGCAGGCTTCTATCCAGACAAGGTTGAAGAGGAGTTTCCCCAGTAATGACAATGGCAGGCTTCTATCCAGACACGGTTGAAGAGGAGTTTCCTCAGTAATGACAATGGCAGGCTTCTATCCAGACAAGGTTGAAGAGGAGTTTCCCCAGTAATGACAATGGCAGGCTTCTATCCAGACAAGGTTGAAGAGGAGTTTCCCCATTAATGACAATGGCAGGCTTCTATCCAGACACGGTTGAAGAGGAGTTTCCTCAGTAATGACAATGGCAGGCTTCTATCCAAACAAGGTTGAAGAAGTTTCCCCAGTAATGACAATGGCAGGTTTCTATCCAGACACGGTTGAAGAGGAGTTTCCTCAGTAATGACAATGGCAGGCTTCTATCCAGACAAGGTTGAAGAAGAGTTTCCCCAGTAATGACAATGGCAGGTTTCTATCCAGACACGGTTGAAGAGGAGTTTCCCCAGTAATGACAATGGCAGGCTTCTATCCAGACAAGGTTGAAGAGGAGTTTCCCCATTAATGACAATGGCAGGCTTCTATCCAGACACGGTTGAAGAGGAGTTTCCTCAGTAATGACAATGGCAGGCTTCTATCCAAACAAGGTTGAAGAAGAGTTTCCCCAGTAATGACAATGGCAGGTTTCTATACAGACACAGTTGAAGAGGAGTTTCCCCAGTAATGACAATGGCAGGCTTCTATCCAGATGCAGTTGAAGAGGAGTTTCCCCAGTAATGACAATGGCAGGCTTCTATCCAGACACGGTTGAAGAGGTGTTTCCTCAGTAATGACAATGGCAGGCTTCTATCCAGACACGGTTGAAGAGGAGTTTCCTCAGTAATGACAATGGAAGGCTTCTATCCAGACACGGTTGAAGAGGAGTTTCCCTGGTAATAACAATGAGAGGCTTCTATCCAGACACGATTGAAGAGGAGTTTCCTCAGTAATGACAATGGCAGGCTTCTATCCAGACAAGGTTGAAGAGGAGTTTTGCCAGTAATGACAATGGCAGGTTTCTATCCAGACAAGGTTGAAGAAGAGTTTCCCCAGTAATGACAATGGCAGGCTTCTATCCAGACAAGGTTGAAGAAGAGTTTCCCCAGTAATGACAATGGCAGGCTTCTATCCAGACACGGTTGCAGAGGAGTTTCCCCAGTAATGACAATGGCAGGCTTCTATCCAGACAAGGTTTGAAGAGGAAGTTTAATTTATGCTTGTGGATGTCAGGCAGAGAATTTACAATGGTGTGATGTGAACAAGAGATTTCAAGAAGTCACACTTAACGTTTTTGAACTGGTGGAAATTGTGTTGACCCTTCCAGACTAGTTTGCTATGCAGAGCAGGTATTCAGTAAATTGAAAACAACAAAATCTCATTGGAGATGCAGATTGCATAGCAGTGTATTCAATGACTTGTTAAAGATTCACTTTTTAAGTGAAGACATTGCTGATTATGATCCAGTGCCAGCTGTATATGGAACTCTTGTGAACTGAGACAAAGACCACCGCTGTCTATGGAGGACTATAATTCATGATTGGATGGAGAAGATTATGATTTGGGACAAGCTGATGGCAAATAAATATAATTTATAATGTGTATAAATCTCTATTGTTGTTTTATGTACATGTATTTGAGGACAAATGGATTTTGCTGCAGACTAGTGTGTCTTTTGTCCTGTTAGTCCGCTTGACTAGTTAATAAAAAGTTTGTTTCAAACCCTGTAGGTAATACATAAATCTCAGGTGTTGGACCATAGGGTACCATCATAAGTAAAACATAAATCTCAGGTGCTGGACCATAGGGTACCATCATAAGTAGTACATAAATCTCAGTTGCTGGACCATAAGGTACCATCATAAGTAGTACATAAATCTCAGGTGCTGGACCATAGTGTACTATCATAAGTAGTACATAAATCTCAGGTGCTGGACCATAAGGTACCATCATAAGTAGTACATAAATCTGAGGTGCTGGACCATAGTGTACTATCATAAGTAGTACATATATCTCAGGTGCTGGACCATAGGGTACCATCATAAGTAGTACATAAATCTCAGGTGCTGGACCATAGGGTACCATCATAAGTAGTACATAAATCTCAGGTGCTGGACCATAGGGTACCATCATAAGTAGTACATAAATCTCAGGTGCTGGACCATATTGTACTATCATAAGTAGTACATAAATCTCAGGTGCTGGACCATAGGGTACCATCATAAGTAGTACATAAATCTGAGGTGCTGGACCATAGTGTACTATCATAAGTAGTACATAAATCTCAGGTGCTGGACCATAGGGTACCATCATAAGTAGTACATAAATCTCAGGTGCTGGACCATAGGGTACCATCATAAGTAGTACATAAATCTCAGGTGCTGGACCATAGGGTACCATCATAAGTAGTACATAAATCTCAGGTGCTGGACCATAGGGTACCATCATAAGTAGTACATAAATCTCAGGTGCTGGACCATAGGGTACCATCATAAGTAGTACATAAATCTCAGGTGCTGGACCATAGTGTACCATCATAAGTAGTACAGATGTATATTTAATTTGTATTTGTTAGATGTTTCTCCATTATTATATGTTAGGTATAATTTTATTTTGGACTTGACCTTTTCCAGAATCAAGTTCATTGTGTACCTTACTAGTAACTTTTATTTATGTAAATAAATACAGTAGAACTTGTCATGAGCGACCTCTGCTATAGGCGACCACCAGTCATATACAACCACAATAATAATGCATGGATCGAGTTTATTATATAAACTCTTTGCTATAAGCGACCACCTGCTGAACGAGCAACCGTGATTTCTTGGCAAACTATGCATTTTGACACTGCTATGAATGACCACATCACAAAAAATTAAGGATAAAGTCTACCAACCTTTATTTCATCCCTGTAAGAACAACCGCTCATACCATTCTAAATATAAAAAGATAATGAAAATAAAAAATAGTCTGGCTGCTGATCTCTGAATTTTTATGCTAGGCTTAGAGTGATTTAAAGTTTCAGTCATAAACCAGACAAAAGTATATGTAGATTATTTCCTAGCCTGGTTCACTGCTCTGTATGTTCTCTGTTTTGTTCTTCATTATTCATATATGGGTGAAGAACAGAGAAAGCATACAGAGCAGGGAATCAAACTAATTATTCCCACAATTAACTTGCTTCCCAGCTGTTGTAGGATCTGGCATCCCCATGACGACTGTATCACAAAAAACAGACACCAGTGACCTTTATTAATCAGTTATTACAATGACTGCTTGATTAGTATATACTGTTCTGATAAAACACAACATAAAAGGAATATTAAAGAAAGGTTTGTTGCTACCAGTCATACACACACACATGCACACACACACACACACACATATATATATATATATATATATATATATATATATATATATATATATATATATATATATATATATATAAATGACCCCAACAACAGATTATCTCAACTTTATTGGAAACAACAACAGATTATCTCAACTTTATTGGAAGTTCTTCCACACTATATCAACTCAAAACCTAATCAACCAGTTGTTTAATAACTCATGCATTGCAATAAAGTGGATTGTCTCAACTTTATTTGTTAAGTCCTGCCATATTATCACCACACTGCCTTTCCACCAGTTGTTAATTGACTTTGCAATAAACTGACTTTATTCCACCAGTTGTTAAATAACTTCAACAATAAATGATCTCAGCTTTTTTTGAAGTTTTGCCTCATTATAACCTCAACTCTTATTCCACTAGTTGTTGAATAACTCAAGCAGATTTTCTCAGCTTCATTTGAAGGATAAATAGGATCCATTGGGTCTTCATTGAAATGACACAGGTGGTTACTGTCAGTTGTTCAGCTGGTGTTACAGTGTGTGTAGAAGCACTGTGACAGAAGTCACATTGCCAGATTTCTAATCAGTCTAATTCTTACCATAGGTATTCACAAGTCAGTCAAACTGCAAACAAGGTCCTGATCTGCTCTAGCATACTGTGCCAGCAGATCAGGGTATATGTTGCTTGTTATTACTCCTAACAAACTGCACAGACCTAGATGTGCCAGAATATTATGTGATGGCAGGTATGGGTTTGTGCAGTTTGCAGTTGACTCAGCTTATAAGAGAGTATGTATGGTATGACAAAGAAGCTGATTTCATTGCAGTGTCACCTAGTATAGAATGAGTATAAGCAGATCATTGGTCAGAAATCTCCCAAGTCACCATGCCTTTATTGTGGGGGCAATTAAATAATTATGGAAATTAACTATGGAACTTGATTTATCACTATCCTTCACAGTTACTAAATCTTCTGTGATCTATTGCATAGTTAGCCTTTTGGGGTCTACTGTGGCAGCACTGTCATTATCTAAGTCAGGCATAAAGGCCCTCATTTATTTGGCAAAATGGCTTTGTATTGTTGCTGTTCATTCTGATAGCATTTAATGTTTTTCTTGCTTAGCATGCAAATTCAGTGCCAGTTGGTACAAGTCTTGGATGTCAGACTTCAAGAATTTTCGACCATTGTGAAATTTATCTGATCTGCACCTTTTCTTACAATATGGGTACTTTCTTTTCCATCTGTAAATTCTTATCTTCATCATCATATGAATGTGATTAATAGAAGCAGGAATTACTTAAAACATCAATCGAATCTCATGTTAAAGTAAATATCAACAACATCCATAGACATCCTTCTTGAGAGACAATTGTTGAAAAGGCTCTTTTAAACCTGTCAGATTCAAACTATTTTTGCTTGTGGGAGTTATTTTTTTCAAAATTTTTCATAGCCAAAATTATGTATAGGATTTTTCAACAGGTCACAAAAGTATAGAATAAGTAGGTAAGTTCTTTGATTGTGCAGTCACCATTCTATATGTCTTAGCACTTGATATTAGTACAGTATATGGCAGAACTGATTTTAATGGTAACTTTCTTTTAACACCTTTCAGCAAGTGTATTACTTATGCTGTTGTGGCAGGTTGGTGATACATGTAACTGGCTGTGAGATCCAACAGATTGCTTTGCAATATTCATTTTTGTTCCATGATATCTGTTTGAAATTTATGAATTCAGAGTCCATGTACTTTATTATTATGCTGATTCATCCATTGTTAGATCAGTAGTTGACGAAATCAATGGCCAAATGGCACAGTTTATTGTAGATGAGTGATTGAAGAAAATGAAATTAATCTACGAAAAAAAACAAATCACTAGAAAATTATTAATCATAAGTTTTTGATAACTGATCCAAGATTTTCATTCTGATCCCATCCTGACCATGCCATTTTCACTAGCCAAGGGTCATCTATCCACTTCATTCACATCAATCTTTAGTTTATTTAACTAGCTGAATGTGTTTTGAACAAGTGCCTTCTTGCAGATGAAAGAGTCCATGTCAATAACAAGCAAAATCAATTAACCAATGAGAGAGCTCATTACATGACTTGTGAGGTATTCAGTGAGTCTATTTTTAGAATGTCCACCAACATTGTCTTGGAATTTAAAGTTATTTAAAATGTTTGATTCAGAGAAACTTACATTCATCATAAGTCTTAAATGTATAACAAGGCTGCCATGATTTTTTCCTAACAGTCTCCCAATTCAAATATAAAAAGGGATCATATTTGGTCATGAGCTGCATCAAAAAAGATAGCAAAGTGGTAAATACTGTGTTAGCTTGCTAAATATGGTATGGGTTGATGTGGAACAAAAAGTGGATCAGTGACCTCTGACTGGTGAAAATGCCACAATGTGGAGTTATCTAATATGCACAAGTTATTGTCATCTGTGACTTTCAGTTTACATGCCCAATTCAAAATTTCCATGGATTACTTATTATTTTATGTGTGTGATTTACTCAAGTTGAGTTTGCAATTAGTTTTCACAGTTAGGTATTCATTTGCACATTCGGTTTATTATTGTGTTTTCTACATTGAAAGTAGTGATTTTCTCAGATATATATTTTCCCTTAATCTCATACATGCATAATGTTTATCCTATATACACGTGTATTATTTCCTAGAAATGAGGGTATGTGGCTGATGTGCTGGCTATGGCCACTCTGTACTTTTTATATCACAACCTAAAATGCAACAAAATGTCTAGGACAAATATTTACAGCAGATATGAAAATTCCTCTTATATACTATGTCAGAATAAACACAAAATGTTAGAATCACTTAAATTGCATCAGACATGAGTGTGTCCATTTAATTTGTTTTTTAATCAAGTATAGGAAATTACCAGTACTTTTTAGTTGTGCTTTATACTTTGCCTGAGATTGACAAGAACAAAATGAACTGAACAACTGTTTTTAAAGTAATTTGTAATCAAATTCTCACAAATAATATCACATTACCGAAATAATCAGTGATGAATGCCAACATGACCATGTAATGGTGCAAAATTTTGTAGATAACTTTGCATTACTTTTTGACTTGGTCAGCATGACATGTAACCATTAAGATTGACATGACTAGGCTTGCAATAACATGGCACCTCCTGATGGTTAACCTCTCATTCAGGCAATGAATTTTGTCCATTTGGTAACAGGGAAACAGATATGTTAACATAACTTTAATAGAAAAATGACAGAATTGAGACAAGCCAGAGCCAAAATTTTGAAAACTCCTGGGCTATTTGAAATAGGTGACATCAGCTTATATTTTCCAGAATACATGTAGTTAGTATAAATGTGGTCTAGAGAGAATTATTCAGACTTTGATGAGACTATTAAAATTTTGGTGGTTCAAAAAAGTTGATCTTAGCTGGCTAAAAAATAAATGAGCGGGAGGTATTTCCCAGATGAAATGGTTTAACTATCACAGAATGAAGTTTTAGGCAATCCAGGTGTTTCTACCAAAAGGGGAAACTGGTTCTGAGATAAATAAAAAGTACTTTTCTCATTAGATATATTGTCCAAGACACAGGGTCTGGAAATTTGAGAGACCTAGAATCAGAGAAGAGACAGTGGGAATTCTCTGATAAGTGAGCAAGGGCTCAGGAAGCACAAGGGAGAAAAAAATATCTCCATGTGAAAGAGTGCAGTCTACAACCAAGAAGGTTGATGACCCAGAGAGGAAGAGAGATAGAGAGAGAAGGAAAAGAAATATGGCAATGAATCCTATAACCAACAGTAATTTGGAAAATATCAGAAGCAACCAGGTGGTACTGACATACCAGCAATTTGTGTTCAATCAGTAGCTTGATTATGTGATAAAATTTGTTTATTGGTATAACAGGATGGCTAATTGAATTTGGCATAAATTTTATAACTCTATTTCTAAGAGAAAGTAAATCATTTAGATGTCATGTTCAGTTTCATTTTGTTAATTGATTACATTGTTGTATTTTACATGTGGGGTCTCATGTTCTCTTCTAGATCTCTACTCAATTCTCTGTTATTCCATACATTAATTTCATATTTTATTTTATTGTTTACTCAAACTGGGCATTAACACCATGGTCAGACATCTCCTAGATAACACATCTCATCACCTCTGACAAACCATATGACAAATTCTTTATTACACTAAAATGTGTTCAAATTAGATGTTAGTTTATTTAAATCATAAAAATGTATCCTGCTCTTTCTTTACCTTTCAGTGTTTCCTTATCTCTCCTGCAGCATTAATTATAATTTCAAGAAGACATTATCACAAAAAATTTATTAGTCTTAGCAGTGTGTCCTTATTATACAAGACAAGTATAGTACATTATAATATGATAAAAATACAGATTTTATATGTTAGATACTTATATTAGATAAATGAAACTCTCAAATATTAGTTCCAATCATTGACTGTGTATAACCTTTTAATTTATAGATAATTCATTGTTCCCCAGACAAATCCCAATCCCCCTACCCTCATCCACCAAATTAAATAATTGGTGTTTTTTTGTTTATCTGTATTGTTAACCCTCTACAGGTGCGAGGATGTGGGAAACAAAAATTCCAGTGTGATTTGTTTTTTCTTGTTTTAAGAGCAGACTAAAGGAGGCAAGTGTCATGGTAGTGTCCCACATTCAACTCTGTAAGGGCATGTTTGAATCCTACAACCAGATCAGTCCTATTTAGTCTACCATGGTGTCATCTTGGGCAAGGCACTTTACTGTGATTGACCCATTGTGTTGTCATTCAATTAAACACCAAACCAAATGAATCTGAATGTATTTGCTATCTGGAGCAATAAAATTAAAAACTCCTTGGCCCAAATGCATGTTTGTCCAAGCCTACCATAGTAATACTGCCACAGTAGTCAAAATATTTTTTTATGGTTAAAAAATGCTTCAAAAAGGCTGATGCATTCTGTACTCCAAGCAAAAAATTACAGAATATTTGTCTCTGGCAAGTCTGGTTGATATGATCATGAGCACAATGTAAAGGAAGGTTTTCCATTGATATAATGCTTTGGTTGAAATTAATAATTTAAATGCAGGAATTAGTAAGTAACACATGTAAATGAATGATTCATGTTTAATAAATTTTACCTTTTGCATGCTAATTAATAACACACATGGGAAAAAATAAATTGCACATGCTGATAAAAACAAGTTGCATGTGCTTATTAATAACTTTCATGGGGGAAATAATAATTCACACATGAATAAATATTTTCAGGCAGTTGGTTTTATATACAGTATATATATATATATATATATATATATATATATATATATATATATATATATATATACATACATACATACATACATACATACATTCATACATACATACATACATACACACACACATGCATGCATACATACATACATACACACATACATGCAGGCATGCATATATACATACATACATACATACATACATACATACATACATACATACATACATACATACATACATACATACATACATACATACATACATACATACACACACACTTTGTCCTTTTCTTTGTGAAACATGTAATCCTCTGACTCATAATCCAGCATAAATCTAATTGGTTCAAAGTGGTAGAGGTTGACCAATGAAATTAAGGTATTGGGGAGACAGACAAAAATTCTTCCACTTTAATTTTTGTTGGCTCTCTTCCTTTCCTGCCCCAATAATTGAATGTATAGTAAATTACATAGCTACCCATCTGGTCAGATTAAGCCAATTAAGGTCTGATCAATCATTTATACCAAGTTGATTTCTCTTATTTCAAAATGAGCTCTGTACACTCACTAGAGGCCACTACCTCACTAGCTGGATAATAAATTGGTCTTGAAGTGGAGGCTGATTAGTGAACATTTGCAGCAGTCTCATGCCAACCCACCAGCTCTGTGTTTACAGCTGGATCACTCCTCCTAACAGCTTGAATCATGCAGTGAAGTGGGAAACTTCAGTTTTTATGAAGAGTTTGTATTGTTCAGAGGCTTACAGTTATTTTCCATAGGGACTGATTTCACCATGACAACAGAGAGTGAGAATGACAAGAAACACAGAACAGAAAATGGTAGGCACCTTCACCTTTGTCACATACCCCAAAAGTACAGCTTTGCAAGGCTCATTGTAACACTTGCTTAAGATACTTGACATAGTTCATTGAGCACAAATTTTATTAATCAATGTCAGCTTCAGAACCAATTTTTTTCTTGTTTATTTTGTGGAATGGTTTTTTCTGTGCTTTTTTTCTTTCAATTACAAGTTTAAGAAGTCATCAAAATTTGTTTTAAAAATAAAGTTTAAGAAAAAGACTGTTATTATTCACTTTAAAGAGATTGTTATGAATTTCTCTGTACACAAACAGATCTTCTTTTTGCAAGTCATTACTGTGCACTTGTCCAACATAGATACTAAAACACGTTTGTTATTAAAGCCATTCCTAAACAGTTCTTAGTTGCTGTTCCCTTAATTCTTTTTAGTAGATATATTTTTGCATAGATTCGATGCTACACTGTTTAATAACATCATGGAGTCTTAAGCATTCATCAAGAGGGACTTCAGGTTGCAGACTAAATGTAGCAAACAATCTTAGTCACTAGCAATACTGTTGTGTAATACAATGTTGCTAGTGACTGTAATACAGTGTTGATAGTTACTGTAATACAGTGTAGCTAGTGACTAATACAGTGTTGCTAGTAACTAATAGTGTTGCTAGTGACCAATAGTGTTGCTAGTGACTAGTACAGTGTTGCTAGGGACTGTAATAATGTTGCTAGTGACTAGTGCAGTGTTGCTAGTGACTAATATAGTGTTGCTAGTGACTAGTACAGTGTTGCTAGTGACTGTAATACAGTGTTGCTAGTGCCTAATACAGTGTTGCTAGGGACTGTAACAGTGTTATTAGTGACTAATACAGTGTTGCTAGTGACTAGTGCAGTGTTGCCAGTGACTAATATAGTGTTGCTAGTGATTAGTACAGTGTTGCTAGTGACTGTAATACAGTGTTGCTAGTGACTAGTACAGTGTTGCTAGGGACTGTAACAGTGTTACTAGTGACTAATACAGTGTTGCTAGTGACTAATACATCTAATGACTGAAACAGTGCATTCTGTAATAAATGGCCTGAGCAGTGTGTAAATGTACTTCTTAAAATCATGATTAGTGCACATGGGAAAGTATACTCACTATTAAATATATCTGAAACTTTCAATTTTCCAGACACAGTATTTTCAGAATTTATAAAGTTTACAATTGCACAAATCTATAAGAATAAGTTCATGGTAGAATGTGGACAGATAAATCTTGTACAAATGCTCTGCAACAGGTGATTGAATAGATGATAATGCTTTTAATTATCCTAATTATGGTGGAGTTCTCCTGGCCCCCCCCTGCAGCTATTTATATGCCTACCATAAGGTAGAGCATATTCTGTTGTCCATCTTTAAGCCTGTTTGTTGCCAGTTTTGTTTCATCAGTACAGGAGCTCAAGCTTTGCACCATTTACAGTTACCAAACTTAGTAAATAGCACAAGGGGTAAGGAAGAACCCTATTTATTTCAGGATAAAAGTTACATTTTGATTGAATTTCTGCACAATAACTTGATGTCTCCACCATGTACTGTCTCCAGACAGTGTGAATTACTTGCCCTTGAAATAAGGAATATGATTAATGAAGGTCAAGGTCACTGTTACTGCAAAGCAGGATATGGCTACTGCACATAAACATTAATTCTGCATCACAGATGTAGACCAAACTTTGCAGATGACTTGTTCTTGGGGTGAAGATGAACTGGATCAATTAAGGATTCAAAAGTCAAAGCCACTGTAACTAAAGAATAAAAATGGTTTCAGCACAAAGTTTTTAGCAGTTGACCATATGCCCTCACCAAAGGTTTGGATGATATAGACAATTAAAATAAAGCTTTTTGCTTTGACCACAGTTTGGGGAGGGTGTGCAACTAAGGTATTGAAGAAACCAAAATGTCTTTGAGGATAATTATTGTTCTGGAGTAAGCTCAAACTTGTGAAGAAAATCTCACATGTCTGTTTTGTTTTGTTTTTTTAAAATTATTTTTTAGCTGTATATGAAAATGATATAAAACATAATATACCCAAGTTGGACCATTAGATCGACTGATCTAGTTAATAAATAACTTGAAAAGAAGTTTTTAATGCATTATATATATATATATATATATATATATATATATATATATATATATATATATATATATATATATATATATACCCAAGTTGGACTGATCTAGTTAATAAATAAATAACTTGAAAAGAAGTTATATATATATATATATATATATATATATATATATATATATATAGCAAAAGTACCATTGACTGGTTTGAATCATACTTAAGCAACAGTTCTCAGATGTTATTCATTATTGTTCATCTTTCTGAAGAAAAACCTATAAGTTGTGGAATGCCACAAGGGTCAGTTTTTGACCCACTTCCATTCTGAATTTTTATCAATGACTCTACTACAGGAAATATTATTCTGACAGCCTGTCTTTATGCAGATAATGCAACTTTATCAGATGCCAAAGAACCTCAAGGTGAATTTGGAATGTACTATCCAGTATGCAGTAAATTGATGTTAGTCATTGAAAATGGAATCACACTTTAATGTGGACAAAATCATAGTTTTACATACCACTACCAAGCATACATTGAAAACCTGAGTTGAACTATCTCAGTCTTCTGTATTATAATACCTGCTTACAAATGGTGATAAGATGCAAGCAGATGACACTTTTTACTGGGAATGAGCCCTTCAGTCACATCATGTTGCATGTTGTTGAGCAACATCTATTGTGATTTTCCTTGAACATTTTGATTTACAAATATAAAATTGAGGACCACTTCAGTGGTCAAAGTGATTAGAGCATTCATATTGGATGCAGGAGGTCATGGGTTCAAATCCCGGCCAAGTCATATTAAAGACTTTAATAAAGGAAATAGCAACTGCCTTGCTTGGCACTCACCTTAAGAGGTTAGTGTTATGACTGGTTGACCTGGTATCAGGATAATGTGACTGGGTGGCACATCATGCTACACATGCTAGACATCACTACACACTGTTACATTGCAGACATCATGGTGATATGACTGAAACACTGTTAAAGGAACAAAAAAAAACAATCACACACACACACTTAAAAATGAAATTGCTTGCTTGATTCCTTAAGGCCTTTAAGAAAGAATTATATCAGAATTTTTATTAAGTGAAGGGAATATAAGAACTACAAGAATACATTCATGTACATCAACAATGAACTGGCCTCAGGTTGAGTTGATGGCATCCATCACAGTGGCCTCAGGTGGAGTTAATGGCATTAGGACAGTTGCATTATATGGGATGTGGTATTATACTTTGTAGGTAAATTGGCTAATATTTGGAGAAATAAGGCAAGTGTAGCATAAATATTATTAATGGCATAATGCATCATCAACAAAGTACTGATGGTATCATACACATATTTAATGTTCTCCCAGTATCAAGTTTCAAAGGTATGGGAAAATGTCTGTCTTTGTGTAAATGTGCAGAATTGTGCAGTCTACCAGCTTGACTATCATTACTCTTCAGTCAACTAAAATGGTTGTCAACAGAGTTTGAAAAGGCCAGCAACATCATTGTGCATGGATGTACCCCACTAAGGAAAAACGTGTCAGAGTAAACAAAAACAAAATGATGAATCAATGCAGCAATATCAGTTGTGTGAAATATTCTTGAAAATTTGGCCTCTAGACAGCTGACCTCATAACAAGCTATGATGAAGTGGCGATTGTGCTGGCAATAAGACATTAACCCAGCCACCCTCCAACCACCAATCATGCTTTGCAGGGTCAGCGTGTTAGGCAATAAGACAATAACCCAGCCACCCCAACCCCAATCAAAAACCCAGCCATCTCCAACCCCTAATCATGCTTTGCAGGGTCAGCGTGTTAGGCAATAAAACATTAACCCAGCCATCCCAACCCCAATCAAAAACCCAGCCATCCCCAACCCCCAATCATGCTTTGCAGGGTCAGCGTATTACATCGTAGATATAGCTAGAAAGCAACATTATAGAGTTCAGCATAGATTCAGCATGATTGCGGTCCATGCTGGAAACCAGAATGGATTGATGCTAAAAATTTACTGCAACATAATTGCGGTCCATGCTGGAAATCAGAATGGATTGATGCTAAAAATTTACTGCAACATAATTGCGGTCCATGCTGGAAATCAAAATAGATTATTGCTGGAAATTTAGTGCAGTGCTACAGTTGATGCAGTATTTTACCAGCATAAATACAAAACATGCTGTACTTATAGTACATGCTGCAATTCTGTAATGAATACCGGGTTACATATTCAATGACCACTACTTCCTTTGAGTATTTCCATGTAAATTTGTACATAAACTGTCAAATCCTCAGCGTTGTTTATTGTTATACAGTATATTATTATTAGTTAAAGTGTGCATAATCAGGCAAGAATGTGTACATATGCAGTGTTTAAGTGTGAATTTGACATTTACAAATAAATATTGTTCATAAAAGATGACCCCAAGGTCAAATTAGTTCTTTGTAACCAATTGTGTCAGCCTATTAAAAAATGCTGTTATTATTATTATTATTATTATTATTATTATTATTATTATTATTATTATTATTATTATTATTATTATTATTGGAGGTGTTGTTCTTATTGCAATTCTTAATAATCCCTCTGCATACCCATGTGTGGAGATTATGTTTAAGTTACAACACTGAAAAGAGTTTTTTTTTTATTTAAGTAAACAAGGTCATTGGAACTAAAATCATTTTTTAAAATGTGTTTTTATACAATAACATTAGATCTACATAATATACGTACTAAGCCAGTCTGTGGATCACTTGCATTTGGAGTAAGGAAGAAGACTATTGATTTTGGGGTCAAAAGCTAAAGGTCATGGTCACTGATGGAAGAAATATAGTCTCCACACAATAAAATTAATTCTGTATCACAGATCTATCCTAGTCTTTGTGGATGGCATACACAGAGGGTGGAAAAAGCCTATTGATTTTTGAGGTCAGAAGGGTGAGGTTTCTGCACAGAAATATCAGTTTTCTACCAATAGGACTAATAAACAGGGGGGGCATATAATATACCATTCACAGTACTCATGTTGATTTTATAATCTATATATCATCATTGTCATTGGCAGATGTATAGATATAGGAACCATGTTGCAGCTGTGTTGACTGATAACCAGACTGGAACTGTTTGGTCACTGCAAAACCACATATATTTAGCTCATGGATTGATGCAGATCAGTGAGTTTTCAAAGAAAAAGCTTGAATCTTTTAGTAGGAGTTCAAAATTATGTTTGTTTTGGTTGGAGTAGTTCCTGTAAACTTCTCTTCCAAAAAAAAACCCCACTGAAATTAGATCTTGTCCCATAGATATGTATTTTGGTCATATTTCCTGTCAGCCATAGGCATGATAGGGGGTGACAGTGGATTTTATAGGACTCAGAATGAATTGTATAGGCAGTGACAGTGGACTTTATAAGACTCAGAATGAATTGTATAAAGAGTGACAGTGGACTTTATAGGACTCGAAACAAAATGTATAGGCAGTGACAGTGGACTTTATAGGACGCGAATAAAATGCATAGGCAGTGACAGTGGACTTTATAGGACTGAATTAATTGTATAGGCAGTGACAGTGGACTTTATAGGACTCAAAATGAATTGTATAGGCAGTGACAGTGGACGTTATAGGAATCAGAATAAAATGCATAGGCAGTGACAGTGGACTTTATAAGACTCAGAATGAATTGTGTAGAGAGTGATGGTGGACTTTATAGGACTCGAAACAAAATGTATAGGCAGTGACAGTGGATTTTAAAAGACTCAAAATGAATTGTATAGGCAGTGACAGTGGACTTTATAAGACTCAGAATGAATTGTGTAGAGAGTGATGGTGGACTTTATAGGACTCAAAATGAATTGTATAGGCAGTGACAGTGGACTTTATAGGACTCAGAATGAATTGTATAGGCAGTGACAGTGGACTTTATAGGACTCAGAATAAAATGCATAGGCAGTGACAGTGGACTTTATAAGACTCAGAATGAATTGTGTAGAGAGTGATGGTGGACTTTATAGGACTCGAAACAAAATGTATAGGCAGTGACAGTGGATTTTAAAAGACTCAAAATGAATTGTATAGGTAGTGACAGTGGACTTTATAAGACTCAGAATGAATTGTGTAGAGAGTGACGGTGGATTTTATAGGACTTGAAACAAAATGTATAGGCATTGACAGTGGATTTTAAAAGACTCAAAATGAATTGTATAGGTAGTGACAGTGGACTTTATAAGACTCAGAATGAATTGTGTAGAGAGTGATGGTGGACTTTATAGGACTCAACATAAATTGCACAGTAAGATATGTATATGGAAGGAAATAAAACCCTGTTGTTTTACCTGGAATGGTAAAGATTCATAGTTTCAAAACTGCATTTGACCTCATGGAAAGTTGCTTATGTTACAATGTATCAGTGTACCATTCACATTTAGTATGAGATTAGTATTATCTTTGGAATAATTGAAAATCATAGAGGGATATTTTTATTCTTAGCAGTGATTTGTCAGGTCCCAATATTTAATTGGACATGTGAATGTTTAAATTTATAGGAAGTCCATATACATGTACTGCATTTACAATATCCATGTTGGGTTACTTTTAATATTTGTATGGGACAAGCACCTGCTGTAAGTTATAGGTACAGTCATCGTTTTGTCAGTATAAATTGATAAGTTGCCCTTCTTGCTTCTGGATGTGTTCTAGAGATAGTCTGGCAAACTAAATATAAAATCCGAAAGAAAGCCAAATAGCATATTGAATAGGTGAGTGACTCAGATTAGAAATGAAATAGTGAAAAGCATGTCTATTCCTTTACAAAACTTAGATTATTTTTTGTAAATGAGGGAAAGAGAACTTTCATTAGCCATGGTTCCAGTACTATTACCTGCCCAAACCTTGGCGAATTGATCAGGTATTACATTGCTTTGAGCTAACATATATTAGAATGCATGGTTTGCCTATCCTAGTATGTAATATATGTAGATAGGCTACAATATCAGAAGCAGAGATGAAAAAATATTTGTCAGGTACAACTATTGCAATTCAGAGTGATATAGAAGTTGAAATTCACAATAACAACCATTTTTTAAAAACCATGAATTTGAAATTTGAAAGAAAAAAACTTCTTTTAAGCAGCCATATTTTTTTACAGGCCATTTCATTTATTTCACAGAGGTAGCTGTGTAAGACAGATGTGACTATTTAAGAACCATCAACAATTTTATAAACATGTAATTCATGTAGCCAGTCTGTCCCAGTATAGGAAGTACACAGTCTGTCCCAATTTAGAAAGAACACATTTAATTTTAATGGAGAGCTGGTTCTTCCATTATTAACATTGATCCCCAGTTTAGACAAGCATGCATTTAATTTAATGGCAGGTCCACTTCCTTAATTATGAACATTGATGAGAATTTTTTTTACATGCATTAATTTTTGTGAGATATTCCAATTTTAGAAATGGGTAAAAATTTGTCAACTAACTTTTGTAATGTTTTCACAACTTTGTTAAAATGAAATGAACAAAATGTGTTTTTTATAAATGAGGCATTATGCATCAAAGGAATTATCTTTATTTTGCGACATCTGTTCAAAATAAAAATGGATTGTTTCATATTTTAATCATATTTTTGTTTGAATATCTAGGTCTCCATATAAATACAAATTGATTTCCAATAAGTAACAATATTTTATAATACATTTTTATCTAGGTTCTACATATCATATACTTGATGATCCATGGTTCATAATAAAGGAGTCACATTGACATTAACTACAGTAACACATGGCACAAATTAAAGTAGTCACATTGATTTTATATATGGTAGAAAATGGCAGATAGTGAAGGAGCCACACCAGTGTTTATGATGCTGAATTGCAATCAAATTCAACAGAAAAGACCCCAGTCTAGAAGTCTTTGAATCATTTATGGTGTTGAATTGCAATCAAATTTAACAGAAAAGACCCCAGTCTAGAAGTCTTTGAATCATTTATGGTGTTGAATTGCAATCAAATGTGACAGAAAAGACCCCAGTCTAGAAGTCTTTGAATCATTTATGGTGTTGAATTGCAATCAAATTCAACAGAAAAGACCCCAGTCTAGAAGTCTTTGAATCATTTATGGTGTTGAATTGCAATCAAATTCAACAGAAAAGACCCAAGTCTAGAAGTCTTTGAATCATTTATGGTGTTGAATTGCAATCAAATTTAACAGAAAAGACCCCAGTCTAGAAGTCTTTGAATCATTTATGGTATTGAATTGCAATCAAATTTAACAGAAAAGACCCCAGTCTAGAAGTCTTTGAATCATTTATGGTGCTGAATTGCAATCAAATATGACAGAAAGCATGAAGTCACATTTGAAGTTTTTATGATGCTGAATTCCCATCAAAATGTACCATTCTTAAGAAAAGAAGAAATTTTAAATGATTTCTCGAAAACTGTTCAACTTCTTTACAACTGCATACTAAATGACCAGATTTCACAGATTGTGTCCTGTCTTGAGGGTCTTTCAGATGATGCAGATTGGTAATTAAATATATTGCTAAACTGGTGATGTAACTGCTCCAGTGGCCTAGTGGTCATATGTTCGATCCCAGGTCAAATTATACTAAAGACATACAAAAATGGTACTAACAGCTGCCTCACTTGACGCTCAGCATTAAGAGGTTAGTCTTAGGACTGGTCGGCCTGGTGTCAGGATAATGTGACTGGGTGGGACATCATGCTACATGTCTGCATCATGATGCCCCAGTGCTAGACATCACTATAAACTGCCACACTGCAGACATCGTAGTGATATGACTGAACAATTGTTAAAGCTACTTTAAAATCACATCACAAACTGATGATGTTGATCTAGCATCAAATATGGATGTAAATACCAAAATGGAGAATTCTTGACAGTTATTTTGTGACTTTCATAATCTGTTGCATTGGAAGAAATATCTACATTAAAGTATCATACCCACTTTTGTAAAGATTATACAGTTCCTGAACATGTGCAATTTGCCATAAATATTTGGAGTGAAACTCTTGTTTGTGACTCTTGGAAAAATGAAACAAAAACATCTAGTTGACAGAAAGTCCTATAGTTATCATCACCAAGTATACAGTAAAAACTTGTCTTGAGAGACCACTCCTGCAAAGAAAACACCATCTCATAACAGGTGGTCTGTTAATAGATCTATGCAAGAGGACTAGTTTTCATTGTCAAAATTCAATTAGTTTGAAAGAAGGAAATAATACCCATAATTACTTGCATAGTGTTTATTCTTTATTTCATGCTGAAATATTACTTGAATTGATCTGAACAATTTAATAACACTTTTATCCTTTGCCATTTTAATCCAAATTTCATCTGTAAGTAGTCTTTGTAGCAAATTAATTGTGAAGTTAAATGTAAGGTCCACAGTAGGTAGATATAATAACACTTAAAAAGTAAATTTAATTGAAGCCAAAAGTTGAAACCTAAGTAACCCACTCAATTAGAACTAGATCAACTTGATAAACAAAGGGTGTCACAGATTTGCTAAGATGAACAGATGACAAGATCTTCAACTGTGGCACCCTCAGCATTGTATACAGGGTTGGGGGAGTGTAGTGGTGGGGGTGGTGGGTAATAATATTAACAGTAAATGATATGAACCTTTCAACCTCTTAGGAGAAAAATACAAAAACAGCCATTCAGCCATTCAAAACATCAGGTGATAAAGCCCAAGTGTAAAGATCTAACACCTACAGGTTTACTCCATCAATACTCTCCTGATGCTGGAATTGCTGTCATCACAAAGAACTCCATGATCAACCATCTTAACTACACTACAACCTTTGATTTCTACCACACATCCTTTGAACTAGTCCAAACAATATTCACACTGGAACAAAGGTCAGTCCATTTTTTTCTGCCTCAACTACCCTCCTTTTAGTAGAAAAAACAAATTCACTGAATCTCTCTTTTTGGAGCAGTTTCCAAATCTCCTGGAGTATGGAAATTCTATAAGTGGCAACCTGAATATTCTTGGAGATTTCAACTTTAACTTTGACCGTCCTGGAAACCCATACATGTCAAAACTCAGATTTCATTCACATTTTCAGCCTGGAACAGTCAATTAGCCAACCCACCAATAAACATGGTCACATTTTAGACTAGATCATAATATTCTACAGTCTTCCCTGGTGTCGCACAAACCTGCATCCGATCACCTCTGCTATACATGCCATCTTGATGTATCTATCCCAAACCCTCCTCCTTTATTTGCTACTAAGAGAATCCTCTGTGTGATAAATAGAACCCAACAACTTGGTCTCCTAGCTCCTACAACAGAAAAACTTGATAACTGCCTGTGTTCATTGTTTGACAAACATGCCCCAGCAACCAAGTACAGAGTACCAATTAAAAGGTGTTCTCCGTGGTATAGCAGTGTTAGGGACCAGATTTGCACTGCTAAAAAAAATGCCACAAAGCTGAGAGGCTTTGGCTTTCCACCAGACTCACTATTCACAAGCAAATCTATAAAGCCGTTAAGAAGAATGTCACAAACATAGTCCATGCAGTAAAAGCAGCCCACTATAGTACTAAGATCATGGAAAGTTTCAGTTGCAAAAGAGCTATTCAAGATTGCTAACAAGTTAATGCCAAGAAACAAATGTACAGCACTTCCAGCTACCTTCTCTCTAGTCGACCTTTTGGACCTGTTTGTAGATTTCTTCCCTGACAAAGTACAAACCATCAGAGATAAACTTGAGATAAACTAGAGATTAGATTGACAACACAATTTCAATTGACTCATCGTCACCATACAGTTGCGATATAGAATTTCAGCAGCAACCATTAGCAGCATTTTAACCTGTCTCTATGGATTTAATATGTACAATCATGAAGAAGAGTGCACCAAAGTTATGTAAACTTGATCAGATTCTGACATCACTGCTGCTTGAGTGCTTAGATCAAATATTGCCTTCACTAACTGATGTTATTAACACCTCTCTCTCTCATCCAGGGAATTCCCATTATTTTTCAAAACTGCCATTGTAAAGCCTCTGCTGAAGAAACCAACACTCAACCATAATGATTTAAAGAACTACTGCCCAGTTTGTAATCTCCTATTCATGTAAAATATCTTAGAAAATGTTCTATGCCAACTTGTATCTCATCTGAATTCAAACAGTCTTTTTTGAAATGTACACTCTGCATATCGTCCTTGTCGCAGTACTGCAACTACTTTTCTGAAGTAGTAAATGACCTTCTCTCTGATCTGGATTACGGAAAGATTAATCTGCACCTTATTTGACTTGTCTGCAGCATTTGACACACAATTCACCATCTCCAGCATGTATTCATTATGCAGCCTTTCTGTAGTTAAGTCCTACTTGGTGAACAGAACACAAATTGTGTGTGCAAATGGAATACACTCCAGCCCTGTTGATCTATGGTGGCTTTCTACAGTTTCGTATTTAGCATAGGGTTAAAATTTTAAAGAAAAAGAGTTTCCCTGGGTTTCCTCACTAGTTATACTGGTTTTTTAAAAGAGACTTTGTATATCTTAGGTATTGTTCAAAGAACCTTTAATTCCCTTTATTTTGATGTATGATTGATGGGTGTAATATGGGTTAGAGAGTATACAGCTTGGCCTTACTGCAGATGTGCACCTTTCAAAAACGTGCTATCTCTACTTGCTCATTTTCACTTCTCGAACTTCAGAGGTAAATTGTAAAAAAAAGAGCCGATAACTTTTTTTACATTTTATGTATTTGGTAATTCAGTCATTGCACTTTTAGAAGCTGGCATTATCTAGTATGGCAAAATTCATTTTCCATATTTTAATAGCTGCCAAGAATAGTGTACTTTAGATAAATTTTGGTTGATTTTTGGAGCACAAGGGAGCAATCATTTTAGTTAGCAGTGTCCTAAGCTCATATGTATTTGGTAATTCAGTCATTGCACTTTTAGAAGCTGGCATTATCTAGTATGGCAAAATTCATTTTCCATATTTTAATAGCTGCCAAGAATAGTGTACTTTAGATAAATTTTGGTTGATTTTTGGAGCACAAGGGAGCAGTCATTTTAGTTAGCAGTGTCCTAAGCTCATTTAAAATTTCCAAAAGTACAATATCCAAAGAAATTTCATCCACATTACATGAAAGTAGTATATAGGTATGCCAACATTCTCTCCACTGTGCATGTTTAAAATGCAAACAACTTCACCTTACATACATCACTCTCTCAAAAGTACATAATAACTGGTGAGCGCCACCTATGTTGTCGTGTTCCACAGGGGTCTGTTCTTGGACCTGTTCTCTTCATTCTATACACTCATCCACTCTGTTATGGATCATCCAGTGTCTCACCAAGTGACTGATGACACCCAAATATACAAATCTAGCCACCCAACTTAAGTTGATGCTACCATCGAAGGCGTAGAGAGGTGCATTTCTGATGTGAAATCATGGATAACATAGAACAAGCTGCAGATGAATGATGATTAAACTGAAGCCATTCTGATTACAACACAAAAATTTTCTCATTTATATCCTTTACCTCAAACAATAAATATCAACAACAACAACAGTACTAAACCTTGGTATTACTCTCAACAGTTCTCTCTCATTGCACCAACATGTCATGAACATTTGCGGGGCTGCATGTCTTGAGCTTGATGCATTAGCTCCATGCGCAAGTATCTATAAGTTGATGCCACAAAAACACTTATGTGACCCTTAGTACTTTCAAGACTGGACTATTGTAATTCAATTCATTCTGGTTCATTTCAATATCTATCTACTCCAAAAGCTTCAAAATGTTCAAAACACAGCTGCTCAGATCATCCTTAGAGTACCACGATCAGAGCATACCTGCCCACTGCTCTTTACCCTACACTGGCTTTCCAAATTGATCCAGAATCAAACACAAAATTTATTCTTTGTGCTACATTTCATTGATGGGCTTCGTCCAATAAACCTATCTGACCTCACCCATGTGTACACACCAGCAAATTTCTTATGATCCTCTTCTGACAATCATATTTTCATTATTCTCACTAAAAAATTGAAGTCCTATGGACAACATTCTTTTGCATACCAGGATTTAGCAAAATGAAATGAAATATGAATCATTGAAAGAAATGGTATGATCATGGAAAGAAATGATATGAATCATTGAAAGAAATGAGATGATCATGGAAAGAAATAATATGAATCAGGTGAAGAATTGGTATGAATTATTGAAAGAAATGATGTGTGTGTGTGTGTGTGTGTGTGTGTGACTTCACCAAAGAACATTCATGTAAACAGCTCTCACAAAATGAAGTAATCAGTATATTGATCAAATTAAAAAAATGCCAACCAGACTAGCATATTTCTTGAGTGTAAAAAAAAAACCCTGCATGTTTTTTCATGATATTCTTTTAAGCAAGTTATATTGTTGAAGATTACCATACCTTAAATTGATTCAGTTCATATTTATGTGAATAGGAAGTAACATCTTGATAGGAAATGTCAACTTTGTCCAATTTTATGTAATTCATGGTCTTGATCAAGTCTGTGCATTGGATCCCCTCCTTTTTATGCATCATTGATCTTCCACTTACCATACAAATACTGACATGTATATGTAACCACTCTGGTGGCCTAGTGTTTAGAGCATCTGTTTCAGATGCGGAAGTTCGCGGGTTCGATCCTTGAGTCATACCAAAGACTTTTAAAAATGGTAACTAACAGCTGCCTCGCTTGGCACTCAGCATTAGAGGTTATTGGTAGGACTGTTTAGCCTGGTGTCAGGATAATGTTACTGGGTGGGACATATTGCTACATGCCTGTGGCATGATGCCCCATTGCTAGACATCACTATAAACTGCCACACTGATGTTATTAACACCTCTCTCTCTCTCATTCAGGGAATTCCCATAATTTTTCAAAACTGCCATTGTAAAGCCTCTGCTGAAGAAACCAACACTCAACCATAATGATGTAGACATTGTAGAGATATGAATGAAAAATAGTTAAAGCTGCATTAAAAATCTAAATCACACACACACACACACACACACACTGACATGTTTGCAAATGATGTAATGTTTTTTTCTTCAAGTAATATTTCTCTACCCTAGAATGGAAACTATGTTCAGACTTTCTGTCATCCTTAGAGTGGCTGAAGCAAAATAAAATTGTAACAGTTAAATCTAAGACAAACAACATTTTTATTGGAACATCTAAAACATTTACACAGATAGAGAAGAAAGTTGTTGGATAAGAAAGATCCATCACTGTGTATTAATACATTGAATATGTGATTGATGAGAAGCAAGGTCATTGACAGAAATCTTAAATTAAAAAAGGGACTGGACATTTCTCACCTGTAAAATAGCATGCTTTGTAAAATTAAGACCTAACTGCCCTAGATTTCTTTATTATAGAGCTTATTGTAATAATGGTAAGTCTTTTGACATCCCTAATTATTTTCAAAAATAATTTTATAAATACCTTTACAAATTGAGACACAAAATTATAGCATTTTTTCATGTATTGTACATCTTCAGCATTTTTTTACATACTGATTGCTGTTATTTTAATTTTTTAAAAATGTGTTGTTAAGGGATTATCATCATGAACTGTTAAATTGAAAAGTCAGATTAATTAAATTTGTTTTAAAAAATAAATACATATATTTTTTAAAATCTATTTTTACATCATTTCCACTTGTTTCAAATATATATAATTTCAGTGGATGATGACAAGCATTTAGCATTTAGCACATTGTTGTATTTATAGTAACAAATAACTGATCCCAGTTTTGCATTATTACTAATATAACTTTATGCAGTATTGCTTTAAATTTGTCAAAGGTCACAAATATCACATTTTCTGCCTTGAAAATTGAAATCTCTAACTTGTTAAAATAGGGTACCAGTATAGTAAAACAACAATAGTATTGTTTGGTTCATTATCTGCATTAATAGTGACCTTATTTAAATCCTGGTATTAACACATGTACATAGAAGATATTAACTTGTGCTGCATAAAGTAAATGTCTTAGTTTTGAATCAAGGGCCTCACTGCACTAAACTTAAATAATGTATCAAAAATATGATAAAGAAGTCTCAGAAATAATGCTTTAAAAATAAGGCAGTTGTAGTTTGCTTTAATTTAGGCACCATTTAATGAGCACATACTGCTGCAGTAGTGTTGGTTATAGGTAGTGCAGGATGATAAAAGGATTATTGTTGTAAAAAAAAAGGTAATGGTATTGCTTGCAAGTAAAAATATCTTTACCCAAGCCAGTTTCATGCTTTAAATGGCCTGGATATCTGTCAGAGAATAAAAGGCAAATCAACAAATTATAATCAAAAGGAGTTACTCAAACAACCTGTTGCCAAAATTAGAAGTGGGATTAATATTGTGTAGAGAAGTATGATTTAGTGTTAAGCTGAAACACAAAACTAAAATTGATCAATGAGGATGAGGTCCATCTATGTTCATTTATATATTTTAATTTATTTGCTTTTCTTTTTATGGTAATTTTTAGTCAACTATGATTTCTGATATCAATTTATTAGATCAAGCTAAAAAGGGAAAACTTTTACATATTTATATTCTCTGTATTAATAACAAGTGCATTTTATTTCTTAAATAAGTGCATAACAATACTGATAGTTTTAATGTTAATTTCCTCATATATTTCCTTCATTTGTATACATTTTTTGTGAACCACTGTAATATTTGTAAATTCAGATCCACAAAGACAATCTTTGGTTATTTTAGAAACTAACTTGGATAACGGTGAGTTCAGTAGAGAGCTAGATCTATGCATATTAATGAGGTGATCTTGTAACTGATTGGTTGAGATTTTTATTACTGGAGGCCATATTTCTGGTCCAGTTTTTACAACTCTAGTGAAATTCAACAAAACATAACTTTTGGGAGATATTTATCATGGATGTGTTCTTACAGTACAATGTAACTCTGCATAGCAGAATGACCAACTTAGTTATGTTGCATGTGAGAGATATCAGACCCACTTAGACCTCATGATTTCAGCTTTTTGAATGGTTTTGGATGGATTAATAATTTAAGTTGTTAATTATATTTCATATAATTCTTAAGTTTAAAAACTTGCAGTTTAGCAGGAAAAAAGTTTAATGTATGAAATGTAACCAAAACTATTATAGTTTGAATGGATTGATGTGTATAACAAAAATGACACACAATGCAGCGCTAACAATCTGCACAAAAATTTCTGTAAAAGGTCAAGGTCATCATGACAGAACAAGGTTTGTTTTTTCTTGTATTAACTTCAGTTCTAGGCTACGTTCCTAGACCAAAGTTAAGTTCAAGTCCACATACTTCTAGACACATACCTCTACCAAAGTTTAATTCTAGACACATTCCTGGACCAGAGTTTAGTTCAAGACTACATTCTTAGACCAGAGTTTAGTTCCAGGCACATACTTGGACCAAATTTTAGTTCCAGACACATACCTGGACCAAAGTTTATGTCTAGACACATACCTGGGTAAAAGTTTAGTACCTGATTTATGACTGGGCCAATCTTTAGTTCTAAACACATACCTGGACCAAAGTTTATGTCTAGACACATACCTGGGAAAAAGTTTAGTACCTGATACATGACTGGGCCAAAGTTTAGTTCTAAACATCTAAACACATACCTGGACCAAAGTTTACTACAAGACACATACCTGGACCAAAGATTAGTTCTAGATACATACCTGGACCAAACTTTTTAAGTTCCTTTCCACACATACTTGGATCAAAGTTTAGTTCCAGATACATACCTGAACCAGAGTTTAGTTCCAGACACATACCTGGACCAAAGTTTAGTTTTAGCTCTATTCCACATGCCTAGTTCCAGACACA
Source organism: Potamilus streckersoni (assembly GCA_016746295.1). Classification (NCBI taxonomy): domain Eukaryota; kingdom Metazoa; phylum Mollusca; class Bivalvia; order Unionida; family Unionidae; genus Potamilus; species Potamilus streckersoni. The sequence goes on from JAEAOA010000708.1 coordinate 5,111,402, forward strand.
TACCTGGACAAATGTTTAGTTCTATTTCACATACCAGGAGCAAAGTTTAGTGTTTTAGACAAATACCTGGACCAAAGTTTAGGTCTAGACACATACCTGGGACAAAGTTTAGGTCTAGACACATACCTGGGAAAATGTTTAGTACTTGACATATACCTGGGCAAAATTTAGTTCTAGACACATACCTGGAGCAGAGTTTAGTTCTAGACACATACCTGGGCCAAAGTTTAGGTCTAGACACATACCTAGGCAAAATTTAGTTCTAGACACATAACTGGAGCAGAGTTTAGTTCTGGTCACATACCTGGATGAAAGTTTGTGGAGCTTTTACACTTAAAGTATAGAATAGGTATATTCAGTTTGGGTCGGTGAGTAAAAGTCAAAGTCTATATGACTAACAGTGAAATAGATTTTTCACCAGTAACTTTTGGTTTAGGTTAATTGCTATGACCAGAGTTTGTGGCTGGCTTGCATTTAGTCTGATAAAGAAACCTGTAAAATTTGAGGACAAAAAGTCAAAGATTATGGTAAGTCTAACAAGAATATAATAATTTCTGCATGTTAAGTTTAGTTTGCTTAAAGGTTGAAGACACAGAGATTCATTCTTAACCTTGCCAAACTGGTGCCAACATATAATACTATTCAGCAAGTGAGTAAGTGAGACATAACATGCTCTATTCATAATACTTGTTTTTTACCTATAATATCTCATGGAATTTATTACATGCCATTTTAATGTGGCATGCTTGATCTGGCATTAAAAACAGCTGTTCAGTCTGTTATTTCAATATTACCCAGATTTTAACTACTTTGGTCCACTTTATTTTTAGATGCATTGTATCAAACTTGCAGCTGATTTTAAATTTCATTCATACAGTATTCCTAAAAATATTTAGAAAGCTAAAAAGTGTAGTATGTAATAAAGACAAAACTGCATTTGTGTATTTTATTTATGAATACCCTCACCATATCAAACTTGTGCAGTTTTGTGTATTTAGCACCTTTATCAGAATTCTACACATAATATTCTCTGTATTATTTCATTATTATTTGCTTTGGATTACTCACTTCAGCAGATTACTCACTTCAGCAGAAAGTTGATTTAATATTTATAATGAGGATGGTTTTGTAATTCTTGGCACCTGACAATAGACTTTCACCCTTGCTAGGATTTTTTTTTTAAGTTCTACCTTATGCCATAGACACTTGTATCTGGAAGTATATGATAGTTTTTACCATATATATACACTCACAAGTTGAGCAAAACTGCAACCAACAGGGATCCTGATATTCTGTAACCCAATACACCAGAAAATGAAGGTCTGTTTTGTTTGTTCTACTGATTACTCCTAACAAACCGCACAGACCCTGGTCTGCTGGCACATTCAGGGTCTGTGCAGTTTTGCAGTTGAACTTGATTTATAAGTGAGTATATATGGTACAATCATTTTGCATTGAAGTAATGGCTCTAATTATCCATGCAGCCTTACATATGATCCCCAGGAATAAAAACTTGCAGCTGCTGACAGGTTTATGTGACCCTGCTTTAAGGGATGAGAGCCCCTGCCTCAAATCATTTTCTAAATATTCCTCTACTCTGCAGTATGTGGCCATTGGTACAGTCCCACAAATCATTTTCTAAATAATCCTCTACTCTGCAGTATGTGGCCATTGGTACAGTCCCACAAATCATTTTCTAAATACTCCTCTACTCTGCAGCATTGTGTATATCAACAATAACCTCTATGGTCCAGTTTTTAAGAATTTAAATTCCTCACAAAATAAAAATAAGTTCATATGTCGAACCAAACTTTATCCAGGTCTTCTCTTAATTCATTTCCAAACAGATTCCTCCAGAAGGCTCACAAAAATGTCACAACACCACTCCCTCATAACTCTAACTCACGGCCCGCCGGATAACAACTTTATAACGCTTATAACCTTATAATGCAGTGTCTGGAATCGCTCCCAAATTTTTTTAAAGAAAATATATTTAAAAATATGTTGAACGTGAAAAAAGTCATGATAAGAAATGGTAAATTGGTAAATTAAACCTTGATATATAACTTGTTTTTATCCTCGAAAATGGTGAAATTATTGCCCATAAAGATAGAATCCATATTGTGAAATTTGCAATTTCTAATAAGATATCACATGTTATGTTAGGTTTTTTTTAAATAGAAAAATAGTTGTCAATACACTGTGAATAAACAGCGTTCAACTAAAAATTCCGGTAAATGCTAACATTTGGCAACAGAGAATGAAATAAATACGAATTAAATTTCTTGCTAGGTGAAATTCATATTATAATCCTTTAATTTCGTCTCAACACTATAATCGCAACATACATATTCTCTTTTATGAAAACATGAAAATAATCAGTTGACATAACTACACCACTCCATTGATAACTCGATAACTCGATAACTTGCGCCCTCGCTTATATATGTCTGCGAGTTATCAGTTATCGAGGGAGTGGTGTAGTTATTACTGATAAAACCTACAGTTTCCAGAGGTATTTAAAATTAACCCGTTTTTGTCTATCTGCTTTGGAGTTAGCTAAATTTTCAGTTGCTTTTGTGACATTTGTGTTTCATAAAAGTGGTTCAGGTTTATATCTCTGCTGGCATTGGACCTGATGTTATTGGATTGCCATATGTTTGTTGGTCAGTTATCCATTCATTGGCACAAGTTTGTTATCACAGATTTTCCTAAACAACTTGGAGGATGAAAATAAAACTTTACACATCCATCTTAAGGTTTAGTTGGTCCAAATGAAAGTGGCACTAACTGGACATCCATCATGGTGGCCTATGGTGGCCATCTTGAAAATATTGCTATTGCTACTACCTAAACAAAAGAGTGATATCAACATCGATCAAAAGACTTCTTATGTTTTCTAGTCATAAATAAAAATGACACTTGTCTGGCAACCATTATGGCTGCCAGTTTGACCAGCTTGAATTTTTAAAACATTGCTGCTCCTTCTAAAAGCATAGTCATATAAATATTGGGGTTTTGCCAAACACATATGATATTTAGGTGATTGTAAGTGAAGCCAATCTCATATCATGATATTTAGGTGATTGTAAGTGAAGCCAATCTCATATCATGATATTTAGGTGATTGTAAGTGAAGCCAATCTCTTATCATGATATTTAGGTGATTGTAAGTGAAGCCAATCTCATATTCGGTATGGCTGCCACAATTATCTGCCACAATTATCTTAGTAAAAATGGTGCTTCTCTTACATCCAATATGGCCACCTTGAAAATATTGTTTTGACTGAAGAATATCAGATATGGTTTCAATACTTAGCAGTTTAAAAGAAGAAATGGTCTTATGTAGAATTGCTGAAAATTCTTATAGCACCATTTCATTTTTGAGGGAATCTTGTTATTAAATATTTAAATTTGCCTCTCTTTCTCTCTCTCTTTTTTCTTTCTTTCTTTCTTTCTTTTATAGATCTAGAAACATTATCCTATGAGATAAGTGAAAATCTCCAACTCTCGTATTGTCATGGATTTTTGCCCATATCTAGCTACAATAATCCACAGAGAGAGAGAGAGAGAGAGAGAGAGAGAGAGAGAGAGAGAGAGAGAGAGAGAGAGAGGTTTAAGAACAACATCAGTGCATTAAATACATTACAGTATGTGTACCTGTAACCAATGTTCCCTCTGATTTTTTCCTGTGTTTGCAGAATTTTTGAAACTGCTTGTGCAATGTATCTATTTGCTACCAAAACTTGTGCTCGGAATTCTGAAATTGCTGCACTTCTGAAATTGCTGCACGGCATGTTCTAATGAACTCCGCAGCTGCGCACCTTAGAGAGAACATTGCTTGTGACCAAACAAATTTAACTTAACAATATTGACAGGCTATTGGAACTAGGTATTATTGATATTATGAACACTGTAAATAGATCCAAAAGGAAAGTGTTAACATACAGTTACAACATACCATATTCTTATAGGTTACTTGGTGAAGTTCAGTTTTAATGTTTTCATCCAGCTTGATTTGTTTTTCTCTCTCACTCCAGATTTTTGTAGTTTTACTCTTACGCACAAGAGGGAGAGGGAAACGGAAAAAAGAAAGGATTCTGATGAAAATGTGTACCATTTTAATTTCAATTAGAAAACAGACTATTTATACTTATCATTATTTTCATAGATTATTTATTATTAATGAGTAGAAATTCATAATTGATCTATTGTCCTGCAGATGAAGGAATGTTTATATATTTGTATTATTGCCGTATTATTGCACCAAACACAGATTACAATTTGATATACCAATAGTATTGCGCTATCAATTTGATTTATACCTACACTTTAAAAGCCATGTTAATTTTAATGTGATATATATATATATATATATATATATATATATATATATATATATATATATATATATATATATATATATATATATATATATTTGCATTTTAAGGTCATGTGACAACAAAAATTACAAAAATTGCTATTTACACTTATATGAAAAGTTTGAAAATGGAACTTATTTATGGACACATACTGTACTTTTTTTTCAAGAGCAAGTAAAGTCTGAGTTAATTATAGTGGAATTGGTTAAGAGTAATTTATTATAGCCAGTAGAAAGGCAGTCTTCATCAAGTGAGCTAGATTTAGAATTATACTGTCATCAAGTGAAGTCCTAAAGGTAGTGCCAAACTGACATCTTACTCAAGTCTGCAAGAATAATTATCAGGCTTGATTAAAAGCTGGATGTTTATAGGGTAACAAAAATGAGTTGACTTGCACATTAAACTGTGTTGACTCACATGTACTGCATAATATGCCTTGCAGATAATACTGTGGTAAGTGTAACCAACAGGACTGGTTATTTCCCTTTGCCTGACTGCCAGGTAGTCTTCATTGAAGATAGGGCTGGTGATTATGTTGATATATTACTGATAATACTGGTCAGCACTGTTTACTTGGGTATGATCTTAGAAAACAATTTTTTTTGTCTTAAGATCCTTAACATTCAGTGAAATGACTTTCAATACCACTTGTTTAAAACCTTACTGTACGGCAGTATTATGACAAACTAAGTCAGTCCATGCCTGTTGTTAAAAAACTTCCAAGACTGTTTTTTCTGCTTGGCTAGGATTTGACCCAGTATCGAATTAGAGGAATCAGATAGCCAGACTACCCCTTTGATACAGTTTTTCTCCTAAATGTTGTTATTTTGGGATTAATGCCATTTGTCAGCACAGGATAGACTATACATGGTAGCCATTGTAACTAGTAGAGACTCAAGGCTCAGTTCCACATGGACAGAGATGGCAGTGATTGGTAAAGGTGAGTGCTTTAAACCACTCAACCACCTGGGGCCCTTATAATATTTATGAAGCCTAGATCATTTTGTAACCCACCTATAAATGGGGTATTCACTGAATATATTCCATCATTTTGTAATTAAACTTTCTTTTGCTGTTAAATAATTTATCACCATCTAAAAATAAATTATTTCCTCCTTTGCAACTATATTAATCAGCATTCAACTTTAAATTTGGTATATTCATCGTTACCAAATGTATAGGAGGAACAAAAAATGCTGTTATGGTATGAGGCAAGTTAATATTCATAGACTGATTTTGGAAAAAAAATTCACTCCTGAAAACTATGCAGCATTATGTGTTAATTCTTTTATCAGTTCCCTTATTACAGAAATCATGCACATTAAATTGAAGTTAAGAAAGATTGCATTGAAGGACAACAATCTGATGCAAAAGAATGGAAATATTGCTGTTTGAAATGTAAGGTTAATGGTTTGATTTTGTGTAGCTTTATTGGTTATAGATCTTTTGAGTTTTAGCAGAGCCCTTTCATCCAGTTTCTGGCATGTGTATGCAGTTTATTATCACAAGCCCTAAACTGTTGGGAGGAGTAACAGTAAACCACACACACACACACACACACATACACACACACACACACACACACACACACACACCATAGTCTCCACAGCAGCCATATTGAAAATCTTGTTATTGTTACTACTCAAGAATGAGAGTTTCATTCAGTTTCTTTCATCCAGTTTCTGGCATGTGTATGCAGTTTATTATCACAAGCCCTAAACTGTTGGGAGGAGTAACATTAAACCACACACACACACACACACACACACACACACACACACACCATAGTCTCCACAGCAGCCATATTGAAAATCTTGTTATTGTTACTACTCAAGAATGAGAGTTTCACTTCAAGACTTATTGTGATGTTAGTTGGTCCTTCTGTAAATAAAAATTGTGAAAATCTGGCAAGCAATATTGCTTTGCTTAAGTTTTTCATTTAGGTCATTACTAGTACTGAACACAGCAATTTTATGCTCTAATTTCAAATCCAGCTATTTTTAAGGAACGATTAAAATCTGAAGCACTCAACTCTTGGTTTCTTGTTATGTGGGTAATTTTCATCTTCATTTTATCCTACAGGTTTAGATTAATCTTTTTAGAGAACTGTTTGCTGCCGATGATTGACAGGAGCTTCAATATGATTGTCTAGGATGAGCTTTGCAGTGAAATTAGTAGTATCCTAGTTATCAGTGTTAAATCAGCATGGCTCACCATGTCCATCTGAACAACTGATAGCAGTCTCCTTGTAAACCATATTCAGGGGAATCCTCAAGCACTGGCCAATCCTGCTTCAGTCTAAAGGTGATCATAATTTCATTAGAAAATGTTTGGCATTGACATAGTAATTTTTTGGGATTTAAAGCCAATCTCCACAAAGCTATTTTCCAGCCTAATTATCAGCTTATATCAATGGTATTTTCTTGTGAGAGCCCTTCTCATCAATTGATTTTGTGTCCTCCACAGTCAATTTAGATTTTCTTGTAATAGCATAAGGTTTGATCAGAGCTTCTCCCAAATTAGAGTCCATGATGACATGAGGGGGATTATTGGTCCAAGTTCTACTTTAGCATAAAGGAATGTCATCAGTTCAGAAACTCCTGACAGCCTGTAACTTTAGAGGCCTTGATGAGTTTTTATCTACTGGGTATTTGGTACCAGGATAGTCATTATCCAGACCTAGTAGTTTAGAGCATCAGCTTTGGATGTGGTAGGTTGTGGGTTCGATCCATGGTCAAGTCATACCAAAGACTTACAAAAATTTACAAAAATGTTACTAACAGCTTCCTCGCTTGGCGTTCAGCTTGGCGCTCAGCGTTAAGAGATTATTGTTAGGATTGGTCGGCCTGGTGTCAGGATAATGTAACTGGATAGGACATCATGCTACATGTCTGTGGCATGATGCCCCAGTGCTAGACATCACTATAAACTGTTATGATGCAGACATTGTAGCATATGATGGAAACATTGTTAGAGCTAAGTTAAAATTCCAAATCACACACAGTCATTCTCCAGCAAAAAACCAGGAAGTCTAACTCATAATTTTTGTGAACAGAAAGCAGGGGTCTTGGGTTTTATCTGAAAAAAAAAGAATCCTGATGCTGAAAGGGCTAAAATGTATTTAAAAGTAGATAGAGTTGGACTTACAACAAAACATGGTAGCATATATACTCATTTGCAAGTTGAGGCAAACTATAAAAAACAGAGATCATGATCTGTCATAGCATAATACAGCAGCAGATCACAAGCTGTGTTGTATGTTCTACTGATTACTCCTAACAAATTACACAGATACAGATCTGCCGGTACATTACACGATGGCAGATCTAAGTCTTTGCAGTTTGTAGTTGGGCAAAGGGTATAAGTGAGTATATATGGTAATTGTATGTGCCATTTTAATGGAACAAGATTTGTCTCCCCATGATTCAATAAAATTATGCTATGTGCTTGAACAAAGAAAACAATCTCCCCATGATGCAATAAAATTATGCTAATTGCAGTTTTAATGGAAAAAAATAACTCCCCATTGATACAATAAAATCATACTATGTGCCATTTTAATGGAACAAGATATAATTTGTCTCCCCATGATTCAATAAAATTATGCTATGTGCTGTTTTAATCGAACAAAGAAAACCATCTTCCCATGATGCAATAAAATTATGCTAATTGCAGTTTTAATGGAATGAAATAACTCCCCATTGATACAATAAAATCATACTATGTGCCATTTTAATGGAACAAGATATAATTTGTCTCCCCATGATTCAATAAAATTATGCTATGTGCTGTTTTAATGGAACAAAGAAAACCATCTCCCCATGATGCAATAAAATTATGCTATGTGCTGTTTTAATGGAACAAAGAAAACCATCTCCCCATGATGCAATAAAATTATGCTATGTGCTGTTTTAATGGAACAAAGAAAACCATCTCCCCATGATGCAATAAAATTATGCTAATTGCAGTTTTAATGGAATGAAATAACTCCCCATTGATACAATAAAATCATACTATGTGCCATTTTAACGGAATAAAATAACTCCCATGATGCAATGATGTTATGTGAAGTTTCCATGGAAAAATATAATTGTCTTACATGATACAGTACTTATATATGCAGTTGTTTGATGCATTGGACTGTTTTTGTGCACTAATTTGATGCAGCATCAACCTGCACTACTTAAAAATGTCCTAAAAAATAGAATACAGTATTATTGTCATAAAGTTCCATTACATCACTATTGCACAGCTGGTACATTTTCCATGTAGAAACTACCCCTGCTTTATGACAAGAATTTGTCCTGCTATTAACTGCCCTTCATTCTTTTCATGGTCACATGGCTGTAATATCTGCATTGTTTAGACCCATGAAGATTTGCCTTTGATTCATTGTGGTTAGCAAGCAAATTTACTGTATCTCTTTTGTGCATTCTCATTGTGATCATGTTTTCTCAATTAAATTGGGCTTTCTAGATGGTTATGAGCATCTGTTCCATACAATTGAGTACAGCTTTGCATTTTATTCTTCACTTTTTTCCCCTTCATGAGGTGTTCATGTTTCTAATTTATTTGTGCATTTTTCTAACTATGGTTAACCTTGCTTCAGCTGCAGTCTGTGGAATCCACTTAATTCATATTATTATTTATTTTGAATAATTTATATTTCACATTATATTTATTGTGAATTGTGCTATTTTTAGCCTTGGTAAAGAAGGTCACTCCCAACGTTTTTAACTTCATATCATGTGTTTGGTTATTAAACACAGGTTCTCTTTGGCTTTTGTTTCTGATAGCTATCAATGAATTTCACCATTTTTATACTGTATTTAACTAATTTATTAGTTCTTGCCTTTCATTAAGCCTGATTGATTACTTATCTGTATTAAGGTTAACATTGTTTCTTTTTTTTTTCATTTAAAGATTGTCAGATACCTTAACTATGATGATTTCTTGTTGAAATTATCAAAATGTTTACTTAGTCCATGCATTACTTTTTGTTTACTTTTTGTTGCAATGAAGTTTTTGTGTAAATATCTTTGTTTTAGCTTTTTTTTTTTACAGAAACAGTGTCAAATGTGTTTGTAGGTGTGAACATAGGAAATCCTCCTGAGACACACATCATGCTTGCTTATCTTGTACAAGCTAGGACAGGATAGATGGTTGTCTCTTCTGGTTGGAAAGTCTGGGATCTTGCCAGGTGCAGACATATCTATATAGCTAGGAAGAAGTTTCCTTCTCTGTCTTAATATTTTTTAGGGTTCTGTCCCTGAGATCTCAGATGAGGATTACCCATGTCTGTTTCAAGATTAGTGGGCCCACTACTAAAGGGTTACAGAGAGTTGAGTCACACTCTTCCATTAGGGGAAGCAGCACTCTCTCTCTCTTTTCCAGTATGACTGAGAATCACACCCAGCCCACAAGGAAAAGCAGCTCCCACTTTTGTCCAGAGAATGAGTGATTTAGGCCCTTCCACCCTGTTAAGGCAGACAGAACCATCTACTTATTCACAGCATGGGTTGAGTTGATCAATTCCCATGGGGGCAGAAGCACACTTACAATTCCCACAGTCAAATGTCAGTGCTGGGATCAAGTTCCCCAGTAAAGGGAGAGCTTGGATCTAAGTGAGATCTGTGGAAGGGTATAGGGTCTTCAACTGCAGGGAAGTGATTGGCCCTATCCCTGCATGCAGCCATGGACTTCTGTACCTTGGCCACTTGATAGTGGTGTCAAAACTGCTTATAAAGTCAGGTCAAACAAATTAGGGCTGTGAACCTTCTTCCCCCAAACGCTCTAATGCATCTTTTGTGTTCTCATCAATATACACAAGTCTGATTCAGAACACGTCAGTGTGGTACCCCCTCCTTTAAGATTTCCTTGTCTCCTCTCACCTATTGGTTAAAGCAGCAGAGAAGACCTGTGTCTTAAACCTTTTGGTTTTAGTGACTCTAAAATTCCTTCCAGTTTGGAGAAACTTTCTTGGACAAACTGTGGATCAGATCTGTTGTTAGTTCTCACTAAGTTCTTTAAGGTTTAACAAAGATCAAAACTCTGTCTAGCAATGTAGGGAATGGTATGTCTCTTTCCCCCTTTGTTGTCACCCTTGATAGCTGCTTCTGCTTAAAAGATTCCTACCCAGTTTGGCTCATTAAACCACCCACTTTGAATACAGATGTGGCTCAAGAAGGCTAAAACTCGGGAATCCTTCAAGATAAAGGCTGGGTCACAAGTAACTGTAGCCTTGCATGCTGACCTCTTCTCAGCATCCTTATTTCAGCCTGCTGAAAGAAGAATCTCTATTCCCAGTGGCTCTTTATCATTTGCAGGAAGCAGTGACAAACACTTCTAGAGGTGCATTGTCCTTGTCCATGACTTTGTCAACAGAGATTCTTCACACTGGACACTTTAAAGTTTTTTCAGAGCACAGTAGGAACCTTCTAATGGTTGACCCATGGAGGTTGAGCTCTTTTTGGAGTGTTCATCCCCTTTATAGCTGTACAGCCACACTCAAAGAAACAACCCCATTTTCAGAGCTCCTCCTTGGCAGTTTACTCTGAAAGGAATGCACAGCAAAGGACTAGGGATGATGTTCATCCACCTTTCCTAAGGGCAAGGGTGCCCAACCCTAGGGACTCTCTCCCTCTCCTGAAGAGTAAACCTCTTCAGTTTGTTCCCATTGCACTAAATCTCGTTTTAGAGGCTTGGTCTGGCATAACAGTTGATGGTTGGGATCCTTTCTATTATAAATACAGGCCTCAGTTTAGAGACCTCTGTCCTCTAGTAAGGTCTCCCATTTTCCTGCTCTCACTTAAACCTATTGCACTTAAAGGAAGAAGTTCACTCCCATTTTCAAAAGGGTACAGTAAAGAAGTTGTTAAATGACCAGCCTCTGGCTAAGTTCTACTTCACATTTTCCCCAAGGGGAAAAGTCCTATTTAATTATTGACAGTTCCTCACTAGACCGATTTCTGCTGGAGAAACCATTTGACATGAAGACTGCAGGCTCAGTCAGGAATGCTATTGGATTGTCACAGTCCACAAACCTAATAAAATCAGAGTTCATTCCATCTCAAAATTTTTTCTACATGGAGATGAATTTCCTCAGATTAATCCCTGTCCCTCAGGACAGAGTAGACAAGATCCTGTCCTTGTCAGAAGTGCTGAGGATAAAGACACATTGTCAGCTAATGTTTTTTTTTCATCCCTCAGTTATAGAAATTAAACTCAACAGTGGACTTGGTTCACTTAGGTAGATTGCATTTCTATCCTCACCAGTTTCTCCATTTGACAATTGTGGAATCTGCACAGGGACTATTTGAATGTTTTTATCATATATAGAAGTTATTGACAGACTAAGCCAGATTAATGATAAGAAATAAACAAAATATGAGCCCGTAAACAATAAAATAAAATAAATTTTAATTGATTAATACATAAACTAAAACAAAATTGCAATTTCAATCCAACAGATTTACATTAATGGAATTTAATGGCAGTGTTCGTTTTGGATTTGTTCATCATAGTAATGAGTGGTGAAAAGTACAATGTCTACACTGCCTTGCATCACCTGGCTTGGTATATTCCACATCTAGCATGTATGCTTGGTCTTCCTTTGACCCTTTCTATCCTGAGACCTCTATTTGCAGACTTATGGCTTGGCTTGTCCTCATCAGGTTCTGGGGAATTGATATGGAAAGTTGTTCCCTTGAATGACAATATTAGGCTAAAGCCAGTATTTGTTTTCACCACCTATCTGACTATATATACAATCTCTCACTTTTGTTATTTCAGAGCCATGAATAGTTATCCATACTGCATAAATTCTGACCTAATGTGACCTTATGACTAATGGTCCTTACAAATGACCCCTGTAATATACATCAATAAATACATCCAAGCTTGGCTTAATGAAGTCTTGCCTCAAAGCAGCAGTTGACATGTGGGAGGTGTGTATAAACACAACTTCTCCTATATATCAGCATACATTACTATTCTTTTAGGTTTCCCAAATAGCAGGAAGGACCTATTTTGTCTTCTCACAAGGCAAAGTCGGACTAAAGAATTCCGAGCTAAACTGTTGCCTTAAATTTCCCATTATTTCTAAAGTGTACACCTTAATTTTAACTGACCAATCAAAAGCAACTGTTTCTAAATTAAGCTCACTCTTTGTATGACCGTATGTTGAAATTTTTTTAGATTAAGTTCACTCTTTGTATGCATGCATATATGGAAGTCCACACCCTAGATTAAAGTCAGCATTGAATTTTTCTTAGATAATGTTCACTCTTTGTATACATGCCCATATGCAAGTCCACACAATAGATTAAATTTAGTGTTGAATTTTTATTAGATAATGTTCACTCTTTGTATACATGCCCATATGCAAGTCCACACAATAGATTAAAGACAGTGTTGAATTTTTATTAGATAAAGTTCACTCTTTGTATACATGCCCATATGCAAGTCCACACAATAGATTAAAGTCAGTGTTGAATGTTTATTAGATAAAGTTCACTCTTTGTATACATGCCCATATGCAAGTCCACATGCTAGATTAAAGTCAGCATTGAATTTTTTTTACTCTTTGTTTGTTCTACATAGCTGAATAAACAGGCTGTCTCAAGAAAAATGTGATTTCTTGTTTCTTGTGCTTAAATATTATGGATAAAATGTTTCTGACTTGTCACACCCTGCATTAAGGTCAGTATTAAAATTCTTGACATTAAGCAAAATGTGAATTTAAAAAAAAATATTCTGGCCTATAGAATGCAGGCTCAACAAAAAGGGCATTTAATATTTCTTCATTGTGTTGAAATATTATGGTTTAAAATATTTCTGACTTGATACATCACCCAGATAATTGTGAACATTGATTGCCTCATGAGAAGACAAATCAATCTGAAACTGATTAGGAGCTCAGAGAGGGGGGATAAATAAGAAGGCACCAAACTGACCTTCTTGACTACAGCTTAATCATTCAAAGTTCAACTCTTTATGCAAGCCCATTTCCTACTTTTAAAACCACAATCCCTTTTTGTTTACATTCAATTCAAATATTGAACCATGTTTTAGTATAAATTTTAAAAAAGCAAACTACTAACAGCTTCAGGCAGTTGTCTTAAGTGAATAAATGCCACATCCATAATGGAAGACACTGGTGAAGATTAGCAGGTCCGCCTCAGGGACAAGAGGTATTCTGGAGCCTTCAATCAATGAGGACCAATTACAAAACAATAAATCAGGTCTTCATCCTGTAGACAGGAGCCAAGGGTTTCATACACATTATTAATATTATCAGAGTATTGGTCCCCACAAAGCCTCAGCTGATTAGGAAACAAGTTTGTAGCAGTCTTACCAGTAACACAGGCAGTTTCTTCCTGCTTGGGTAAACAAGTACCTCTGATTGCAATTTATTGCTCCCAATATAGATGCATATGATTTGTTTCATTTTAGTATTAATTAGTTTTATGATTTTTTTTTCTGCCAATATGTTGTTTCTGCTAGGGAATGAGATGAAAACTGATAAAGTTTAATTCCATTGGTTCCAGACTTTGCTGGACCAAATTGTACTGCATATATATATATATATATATATATATATATATATATATATATATATATATATATATATATATATATATATATATATATATATATATATATATATATATATATATATATATATATAATCATCATCATCAATTAACTTAGACAACAAACATAATTTTGGTTTGGTTTGGTTTTATGAAGTTTAACACAATATTTTCATCACATGAAGGGCTATAATTTAAAAGAGGAATACTCCAGGAAGAACCCCCAACACAAAGGAAGCAAGCTTTCTCACATACCCCTGCTGGTCAAGCCAAGTCTCAAACCCACATGGATCAAGGTGAGGCATGAGTGATCTGGAAAGGGGAGCACTTTAGACCACTTGGTCACCCAGGGACCACCCAGATAATGTTGTAAAAAAAATAAATACTTTTTGTGTCACAGTATAGTTTGAATATGTTGGATTAGTGGTTAATGAAAATTAAATTTGGAAGCCTTCCATCAATTAGCTATGTATGTTGTTTAATAGCACATCAGCACAATCCTGGCTATACATTGATTTATACCATATATACTCTACAATCCTGTCTATATAATGATTAGTACAGTATATATATGCTTATAAGATGAGTCCAACTGCAGACTTTGCAATTAAAGATCTGACATCACATAATCCACTGGCAGTTCTGAGTCAATGCAGTTTGTTAGGAATAATGACTAAAATAAACAACAACATAGACCATGATCTGCAGGTGCTTTATGAAGCACCAGATCAGGATCTTTGTTGTTTGCAGTATGATTCGACTTGTAAGTGACTAATATAATATGTTTATGAATCCCAAAAGGCATACAGCACAAACATAATGTCAGAACAAGGTAAAATCTTTAAAAAAAAATTCTCATTATGAAGTGGACTCTTTTCCACTGGAACATCATCATAACTGCATTCCATTGCAAAAATGTTCCCTTCTTTAGTCACTAGCTCTTATGTATGTGGTGAAAAATTACTTTGACAACAAAAGACAACTAGCTGTTATGATATGCAGAAGGGTGCATTAGGCATATTCTGCATCCCTGAATAAGTGAGGACCAAATATAAAACAATAACTCTGTCACCATCAAATATATAATAAATGTATATATACTATTTAAAGATTTTGTTAATGGTATTAAAAATGTCAGAACAGCAAAAAGAATTCACACATACATTTGAGTGGAAGTGTATTGTACATATTACAGAAATAAAAGGTTTATTATTATTATTATTATTATTATTATTATTATTATTATTATTATTATTATTATTATTATTATTATTATTTTTGTATTCTACTACTACTAATTCTACTACTGTATTGTGTCACAGTTACTGTTCATGTTTTGTTTATTTCTTTTTTCAATATGTATTAACAGCTATAGGAAGAAGTATTAAATATAAATTTTCAACATTTGTTAAAATATTTAATATGAACTATAATTCCTTTAATAACAGTTATAAGTTCCAAACCTATTCAAGACATTTGTCTAGTCCAAAATTGGTGGGATAGTTATTTTTTTGTTGGTGGTAGCCATGTCACCTTTTGTCAAGATTTGTGCTAAAGCTTTTCATGTGTGTATATTTCCTAAACTTCATTATATCGTCTTGCCATACTTGGCATGAATTGTTATGAAGCTAGGACAACATACTTGCCCCTGTGATGTTGGAGTCATACACAATTTTCATCAAGATTCTGATTAAAGTTTTTCCCAGTTGCTTATACATGTATTTCCTATACCCATGGAAGGGAGCAATAATGGCTGAGTGGTTTGTGTGCAGGAATCCTACCATAAGATTATGCTTGGTTGGTTACTGTGGTAATTGCCTTGGCACTAAATAACCTTTATGTGTTGCTGTGCTGTAAAGTACCAAACCATTGGTGATATTCTTTCTGTGTGTGTGTGAGAGAGAGAGAGAGAGAGAGAGAGCGAGAGATCAATGGCATGTATCATTCATGTCCTACCCACTCACATTATCCTGACACTACGATGACCAGTCCTAACAATAACCTCTTAATGTTGAGGGCCAAGCGAGACAGCTGCCTGTACCATTTTTTATAAGTCTTAACTATGATTTGGCCAGGGTTCAAACACATGACCTCCTGAAATAGAGGTGTATGGTCTAACCACTAGGCAACTGGATTAGTCACCTTATTTTTGAGTGAAAAATGCTCACTCAACATATTAACTTTGGCATCAAAGTCGAACATATTAATTTTGGCATCAAAGTCGAACATTGTTTTGCAGTGCTTTGGTTATGGACTAAACTTTCAGGCCCCAGCTGTCTTTGTATGAATTGTTGGTATACAATTATTTTAAGGGAATGAAAATGAGTTTTCTGTAGTGACACATTTAAAGACTCATTTGGCAAAGCATATCAGCAGGTCACTTGAAATGAATATGATCTGCCTAAATCTCAAAAAATGCATTCATCTGTGACATAAGAACTCTGCAAAAGTCTTCTTCAATGAAATATCCTGATTTAAAGATTTTAGACTTTATTTTTAGCTTCATAAAGATGTATAGAAGTAAATAATGAGTCTTGTTTTATGCTTGGCCTTGAATAACTTGATTTTCAGAAATAATCTTGAGATTTTATTGGGGTGAAATAATATAATAAATTTTCTTGGCCATCAGTATAACTAACTATGAATTCAAAGTTATTCTTATATAACAGAGGTAAATATGTCAACCCTCCATAAAAAGATAACTCAAGTTCAAATCCATCAAGCTGCAAAATTATTATTTTTTGTTAATGTGTTATTTTACTTTGAATTGGGAAAGAGGATTATCTAGCTCTGTACAAATTATCACAAAACATAATGGTAAGCCATTGACATCACATGATTCCAGCAACCAATCTGCTACTTCAATTTATTGTAGTACTTCATGCTTGCCAATATGTTTGAGCATAAAATAAAAAGAAAATTTGCTTGCTATGAGTGAATAATGGATAGATTTCACCTCATGAGTGAAAAACTTATTTTTACCTGTGATTTTGTTTTACCCACTCAATGAAATATATCCATGATTTCAAGCAAAAATCCTCTATTGTAGTTTAGCCATTAGAATACACATAGCTGTTTTTAAAGTAGCATTCTTGTTGGAAAATATAGAAAATCTTCAGGGAAAGTAACTGCTAGACTGCTAAACAAGGATCCAGAACTAAATATCAAGGAAACATTTGAAATAAAAGATAACTATATTTGTTCTAATTTTGAATACTTGGAACAGTTTCATTCGGTTAAGATGAGCAATAATTAATATTTATCACTATTTTACCATAAATGTAAAATGTTGAAAAACAAATGGGCTACTAAATCCAATTAACAATATTAACTTACTTTTTATTAATTATAAATTTTAAATGACTGTGGCCACTTGTGAATCCTATTATATGACTAGCAGCTTCACAGTTTACAAAGTTGGTATAGGCCCCCCCCCAGCTGTCCGTTATGGATCACTGCCATCTCACCTCTGTCTGCCATCTCACCTCTGTCTTTGTGTGTGTGTGTGTTAGTATTCAAGTCTATGACTCGGCTAATGTAGATATGTGAGAAAGCTTGCCAGTAGCTTCTCGTGGGTAGGTGGTGGGTCAGTGGTGATTTCCGGTTTCTTCCTCCACCATTAATACTGTCGCCATGAATAGCCTATCATGTGCTGAAAAATGGCGATAAGCCCAACAACAAACAAACAAACAAAGTTGGTATATTTGGATTTAGGTAGCCTATCTGAAGGATCAGGTCATTTGTCACCCAAATATAGAAACCTAAAATTCTGATTCCAACTACAGTCAAGTCTTATTTATCTGAACACCATTTATCTTTTTCTGCGATATGAACCACTTATCTGATAGAGAGGTTATCCATGTTTTTAAATGTGATTTATGCCAGATTTTCAAGATTATACTATAACTGACTTTTAATAATGATAGAATGAATTAGACATAAATAACCACACCGCTTCAATTGCAACAATTTCTAGTTAGGTAAAATATTGTAGGGAGAAATTGTTTTGTTTCTCACAGTATTTATATGCTTTAATCAAGCTTTTGCCAGATTTAGAATAAACATTGATGAATAGGTAAGGAGAGCCATTGACTCTCTCTTGAAATTGTGGAAATCAGCAAAAGTCTCAGATTGTCCAACTTGGCAGCCTCACTCAAGCTTACCATACAGGAAACCAAGACTCATTTGTCAATTTATTTAATGCATGAATAGTGTTTAGTGAAGAAAACAATGTCACGACTGTCATTTACATTGCTGCAGCTATTGTGTTGTAGTTATACTTAATTGAGTGCCTAATGAGGCTCTGATGGCAGTACCCATCTTATATTGCAATCGGGTCACCATGGATCACCCAGGCTTTAAATGCCATGATTTTATTCTTCTTAGGATAGCTGAGCTGTTTAAAATTTACTTCCTGAAGGAATGCAAATTAAACATAACACATGATTTAGCTATAAAATTATGGCTACATCACTGGTGTGTGTATTGATAAAATGATTATCTAGAAAGGCTTATTTTAATAATTTGATAGAATACAGTTGCTAATTAATTTGAAAGTACCACAATCAAAGAATAGCTTTTTCAAATGCCATTTCTTATCAAAATGCCAGCAGGTCATTCATCCAACAAAACATTGTGATAACTAATGGTTTGATTGATAGTTTCATCAAATTTATCATCCATGATGACTTAATTAAAACTCCAAGGAGATTGGTTTATTATTGAATTCAAATCATGAGATTTCATTAAAACTCTAACCTGAGCAGAGTATTGCTTCAGTATAAGTAAATTACTTTTAAAAATTCACTTTTTATAAATTTTTAATAATGATGGCTATTTATCAAAATTTCCTGCAAACAATTACCATGTGTACTCACTCATGAGTTGAGTTGCAAACTGCACAGATCCAGATATGCCAGCACATAATGTGCCAGCAGATCTGGGTCTTTTGGACTAATCAAACAGCATGGAGCCTATTCTGCAGGCACATTATGCTATGGCAAATCAGGATCTTTGTTGTTTGGAGTTGGACTTTACTTATAAGCAAGTATATATGGTATTAATTAAAGGCATCAAGGACATGTGCAATATATAATTTTCATTTCTGAGGTAAGTTTAATTGTTTTTTTACCTCACCAGTCAATGTGGAAAGAAGTCAGGTATATAGAGGTACCTTTTTCTATCCATCCTTAATGCACCAGCAGATCTGGGTCTGTGCAGTTTGTATTGAGTAATCATTAGAACAAACAAGAGGGACCTTGATCTGTAAGTGCATCATGCTACAACAAATCAGGATCTTTTCTATTTGCAGTTTGATGTGACTTATAAGCAAGTACATACAATATCTAAAGTAATAATTTTTCTTGTTGAAATAACAGTGCTGCCTTTGCTGAAGCAGTTTCTCTGACCTGCTATCCTTGTTCATCCATATCTAAGATTATGTTATAGGGAAGGCAATATTTCACCCTTAACTATGGGGAAGGCAATATTTCACCCTTAACTATGGGGAAGGCAATATTTCACCCTTAACTATGGGGAAGGCAATATTTCACCCTTAACTATGGGGAAGGCAATATTTCACCCTTAACTATAGGGAAGGCAATATTTCACCCTTAACTATGGGGAAGGCAATATTTCACCCTTAACTATAGGGAAGGCAATATTTCATCCTTAACTATGGGGAAGGCAATATTTCACCCTTAACTATAGGGAAGGCAATATTTCACCCTTAACTATGGGGAAGGCAATATTTCACC
This sequence comes from Potamilus streckersoni, assembly GCA_016746295.1. Lineage (NCBI taxonomy): Eukaryota > Metazoa > Mollusca > Bivalvia > Unionida > Unionidae > Potamilus > Potamilus streckersoni. The sequence goes on from JAEAOA010000708.1 coordinate 5,131,132, forward strand.
CTTAACTATGGGGAAGGCAATATTTCACCCTTAACTATAGGGAAGGCAATATTTCACCCTTAACTATAGGGAAGGCAATATTTCACCCTTAACTATAGGGAAGGCAATATTTCACCCTTAACTATGGGGAAGGCAATATTTCACCCTTAACTATAGGGAAGGCAATATTTGACCCATAACTATGGGGAAGGCAATATTTCACCCTTAACTATGGGGAAGGCAATATTTCACCCTTAACTATAGGGAAGGCAATATTTCACCCTTAACTATGGGGAAAGCAATATTCCACCCTTAAAGGCATCTCCAAAAAAATTAATTGGGTTTGCCTTGTGCCATGTCAGATGAAAGAGTCCTGCTGAACTGTAACTAGTATTTCCTTTATAAACTGAGGCATACCTCTCATAATAAAGGACTGACCAAAATAATCTCATCAACTTTATGCAGTGGTCCAAGAAATGATCATAAAGAAGAGGATTGTTGGTTTTTTCATTAGCTGTCTGACTTAAAAGGTAAATTAAAAAAGGGGGAGCATAAATGAAAAAAAAAATGGTTCATTTTAAAGTTGATAGAAAATGCCAGTGCAGTAAACTATTTTGCCCAAAGTAAAATTAATATCACAAAGTTGTGTCATAAAAGAAAGGGAATGTGGTTAGTTCCACTTCATGTGTATCCCTGTACTGTCAAATTAAATTCCATCAACATTACCAATTGACAAGAGTGTAATAGAACCAGGGAAAATGAATTAAAACATGTCATTTGATAATACCATGTGTTTTCTCTTTGAGCACACTCTCAATTCACAAACAGATTGCCTTGAATCCTATAGCATTGAATGTACAGACGCTTTGTACAAGTAATTAGAATCCAACATGAATGAAGCCAGGATCTGTGTGTGCTGCTGGGGCCAGCTAGCTCATTAGTCTTCTAGCAGGAGAAGAGAACAGAGTGTGACAAACATTTCAGCTGTTGTCATATTTACAAAAGAACCTGCTGTTATAACACTGAAAGAATAGAAAGAAAAACAAAATTCTGATAAGTAACTCTTGAATGGTGATGGGGACATGGCCTGCTTGACTCCATTTGCTAGAAAAAAAGAGTTTCAGTAAGACCTGAAGAAACAATATCTGGGCTGGAGACTATGCTTGGCACACAAGGACTTACTATCATAACAAACTAAAAGTGTTGACTCAACCAGTTTCCTTTAGATATCAGGTGGGTTCAATTAATTTTTTTCCATTGCAAATGTCTTAAGTATATTTGGAAAATATATACATCTATATAGAAAACATTTTTGTTGTAACTGGAATCACAATTAAGAAGATTAATTCTCCTTTTGATTTTTTTTAAATAGTTTGACATACAAAGTTTGATATTTATAAAGAGAAAAATTCAACTTTCAAATGATTATATTACAGTGACTAAATGAGTCCTTTCCAGGGACAACATTTTAGAAAGGTGGAGATTTAGTTCTGGTACAGTATCCATAAATTCAGAATTGAAAGATAATTGTTTTAGGATACCTCCTGTCAATTGAAACCATATTCTTAATACATTGATTCTTTTTGTTTTGTAATGAGATGACTTCAGTTAAAAGACCATCTGTCATGAGATATGATTTTATAATATCAGGTTTTGTTGATAGAATGAGTGGTCTTACAAGACAGGATTTACTGTGTGCAGTAATATTGAATTTTAACAAACAGGAGAAGGGGAAGTGCAGGGAAAAAGAGAAAGACGTTTTTTTATGAAATGATAAGATTTCTAGTACAGTAGAACCTGTCTTGAAAGACCACCCTTTCTGCCAGAAAATTATGGTCTCTCAAGACAGGTGGTCTCTCATAACAGGTCACAGTGCTATATAATCATAAAGTTTGTGCATTGAGAATATGGTCTCTCAAGACAGGTGGTCTCACATAGCAGTTGGCTTTCAAGACAGGTTTCACTGTGTTACTCAGTTAACTTCATTTTTACACCTCATGTTTTGACAATTTTTGCCCATGCACACTACATTGAACTGTATAATATAATAGATACACTATTTTTTTAAATCAAATTTACAAAGGTAAGGAAACCAAATTCATTTTGATTTCAAGGATGTTGCCTTCAGCTAACTGGTCAAAACTTTGTTAACATGTAACCATTGGACTTAAAAAGAGATGGAGATAAACAGGACAATCTATTTAATTTTGTTTTAATGCAACACATTACCGTAGTTGCTATAACAATCTACCATTATTGTTATATATGTACCATAAGCTATGAGAAGAATTTAAACAGATGAAAAAAAAATTGTTTACTTTTGTAAACGGTCAAAGCTATACAGCCTTAATAAGATCATCTTCATCTGTGCATTGAATTATAATTGTCTTAAAAATGGGATATATACAAATTTTTTTTTACTTGTCCTTCATCAAAAGTTCCATTCATATTTGAGATCCTGATATTATCCTTCAAATTGTTTGTACTCCAAGTTGTCTACATGGCCAGCTTAGCAATTCAGCAGTAAATGGTTGATTATTATGTGGTTGTTGTTGCTGTTATGAGTTTATTGCCATCTTTTGATACATCATACATTGTGGGCAGTGTAAGTGGTGGATGAAGAACCCAAAGAAAACCCTGAAAACGACTCACAAAGGCTTCACTATGAAGTCATTGGGGAAAGTCACAAAAGTTTGCTAAAAATATCACATGGGAAGTGGGTTGTATTTTTGGAGTAGGTTTGGAAAACCAAACACTTTAAACATTTTTGATACCACCAGAGCAGTAAAACCTCTCATTTGGTTGCTCCTCTTTTTCTTTGGATGATGGAGACTTTTCTGGGATGGACTTCAGTGCATGACTAAGTGTTTTGTTTTGGATGTGGGGTCAAATGACAAGACTGTCCTTTTCTTTTTCCTTGTCTTTTTTGGACAGGAGGAGGATGGTGGTGGTGGTGTGCACTTCTTTTAGATGACATCTTTTGACATTCAGGAAACACTGATGCTCATCATTTACGCCAGGTCTTTTTTATAGTGGAATGCATTGCCACTGATTGTCTCTACATTATATCAACTTGATGACATGGAGGGGTTCACAATGGACTAAATCGGAGCAGTTCTTGCTTGGATAAATCTAGTAAACTCTGTAACATGCCCAACCTTTCTTTCACTTTGATTTCGGGTGAGGGTACTTTGTTAGCAGCTGCTGCAGTGGCTATTGAGGTGGAGGGTGTCACTGCTGGATAAGTTTCTGGAGACATGGGTTTCCCTTTTTTCATCAAATGAGGAAGAACAGGTGTCAAATTTTGTTTGGCTGGCATCTCTAGCAACGGAGAAGTGGAAGAACCTGAGGCTATTGGAGATGTGGTCACTGTCGGTGCAGGTCTTGGATGTTTTCACTTTTTATTAGCTGACCAATGTTGACGTGTCCATATGGCAAAGTGAAGTGGTTGGGAAGCCGAACTTGTGGTACACAATTTGATACAGTTTTTCTAAGACTGACAATTTGGTGTGTAGCTAAACATAGTCTTGTGAGGCTTGTCACCATTGTGGTATTGTTCTTTCTTGAGAAAGTGGTAAATTTTGTACACTTCTTACAATTGGTTTCCCAGGGCCAGAGCTTTAAACAATTCCACACTGACCCACATTCTTGTCAAGACCTGTTCTTCATGGGTGTGCTGACAAGGTTAGTCTTGGTTATGTGTAAGCACAAGTACAGCACAAGGGAAACACATGTTTTCCTTGGCAATAGTGAGGTAAAATGGAATGATAGAAGCCTATGGGAGACAAGACTTGATATTTTATCAATCCTTTATATTGTTGAATGCTGTCCAAGTCGATTTGTTCCGTCAGCAATTGTGTGTGCCCTGTATGAAAGACAAAGTGACAATATTTGCACACAAAAGGATACAATGAACACATGTCCAAGTATTTGATTTCTTCATCTTTCTTCTTGATGGCATGGTATAGCAAACAGGTGACATTTATCTGTCCTTCATACAAACTGTCCTGCTGGTTTAAGATGGTTCTCCATGATGCATTTAAACTTGGGATCAGTTTTTAAACAGTGATCGTACTTGTGTTCCCACCTTTGCCTCGAAACAACACTTCTTGAGGGTGTACTTTTAAGCTGTAGCTTAAAGACAAGATGTTGTGCAATTTTTGTTTCATTTCAGGAATATCACAGGGTGCATCTATGGATAGGCCAGCTTGCTGTAACACAAGTTCTGCTTCTTTTTTGTTGTTGGCTCAGTCCGGTTGTTGAATAGTTTTCCAGGCTCTTTTCCATTCTGCCATATCATTCTTATTGGCATTTTTTTTGTCCCACCACAATGGCATGGGCTAAACACATCTTGGGTGTTGTTAATTTGGGTGATGCTGCGCTTAATGCTGTGAAGTTTGTCCACCAATAACACTTTTCTGCATTGTCCAGTTCCTTTGGGAAGAGAAATGTACAGTGTCGTTTTTCCATCAGTGATGTGAAACTTGTCCTTAGATTGCCGCACATGTTGAATCGATGACTTTGGAAGGTGTCACTTCTGAAGAGCTGCTAAACTCACTCCAAACAGGTGACATCAAACTGTCATAAATGGAAAGTCTCCCATCTTAGGATTGGTGTTAGGAATGGTGAAATTACTGTTTCCCTTCACTTGTTCTTTTTACAATATGTGGACTAATGTAGAATCATCTTCCCTCCTATCATAAATGCTGTTCAACCCTGACTATCCAATGCATGTCAAATCATCATTGGCAATCACCAAGATGACTAACAGATTGAGTTTTTCCAGCAACAGATAATGGACAAACTGAAATGTTTGATATAAAAGTCTTGCTGTTGTAGTCTTGTTAAAACTGATCCAAGGGGCCCCTAGTGGTCTAAAGCACTCTCCATTATGGATCTCTGCCATCTCACCTCTGTCTGTGTGGGTTTGAGTCTAAGATTCGGCAAACATGGATATATGAGAAAGCTTGCCAGTAGCTTCTTGTGGGTTGGTGGTTCTTTCTGCAAATTTCCCAGTTTTTTCCTGCACTGTTAATACTGGATGCCATGCATAGCCTATCGTGTGCTGAAAAATGGCGTTAAGCCCCAGAACAACAAAAAATAAACTGATCCAACAGATATTATGTCAAGCACTGTAGGGTATATGACTGCACGATCTGGTCTATCATATTTTAAACTTCACCACTTGGGTGGCATAAGTGGTTAGATCATCTGCCCTAGATGCAGAAGGTCATGGGTTCAAACCCAGGCAGAGTAATACCAAAGACTTATAAAAATGGTACTAACCGCTGCCTCGATGTTCAATCTGGTGTCAGGATAATGTGAGTGGGTGGGACATAAGGAGACATGTCTAGGGCTTGATGCTCCAGTGCTTGACATCACTATAAACTCCCCCACTGTTGACATCATAGCAATAAGATTGAAAATATTTTAAAGCTACATTAAAAATCAAATTCACAAATTTAAATTTAAATTTAAATTCCCAGGTGGGCTTCTACATAAGATTATGACATGCTCTACAATTTTTGAACTTAATAAAGTTAATATGTCATAAGCATTATAAAGTTAACATGTTAAACAAAGTATGTCATAAGCATTATAAAGTTAACAAGTTAAACAAAGTATTGAGTAAACATTATAAAGTTAACATGTTAAACAAAGTATTGAGTAAACATTATAAAGTTGACAAGTTAAACAAAGTATTGAGTAAACATTATAAAGTTAACATGTTAAACAAAGTATTGAGTAAACATTATAAAGTTAACATGTTAAACAAAGTATTGAGTAAACATTATAAAGTTAACAAGTTAAACAAAGTATTGAGTAAACATTATAAGTTAACATGTTAAACAAAGTATTGAGTAAACATTATAAAGTTAACATGTTAAACAAAGTATTGAGTAAACATTATAAAGTTAACAAGTTAAACAAAGTATTGAGTAAACATTATAAAGTTAACAAGTTAAACAAAGTATTGAGTAAACATTATAAAGTTAACATGTTAAACAAAGTATTGAGTAAACATTATAAAGTTAACAAGTTAAACAAAGTATTGAGTAAACATTATAAAGTTAACATGTTAAACAAAGTATTGAGTAAACATTATAAAGTTAACAAGTTAAACAAAGTATTGAGTAAACATTATAAAGTTAACATGTTAAACAAAGTATCATTACCCAGAAACATTTTAAAATTAATACGTTATACAAAGTATTCATTACTCATAAATATTTTTAAGTTAAACATGTTAAACAAAGTATTCATAACTCGTGAACATTATAAAGTTAATATGTTAAGAAAGTGTTCATTACTCATAAACAAAGAAAATGGAATTTCAAGATTCTAGTAGTTTTCTATCTTGTCGGGACAAGTGAATTAAGCAGAGTTAGGTTCTCATCATGATATCTAATTTTAAAGTTTGACTCTAAACCATGGAAGGGTTTCATTTTCATCAAGCCAAAGTTATTACATAAGAAGAAATATGTATATTGATATTACTGTAATGAAATGCCAGGAACATTCACAATATTAAAGTTTTTTGCTAAGATTGTGGAGAAATATTTGAAAAGTTATATACAGGAAATTAAATATAGTTTACAAGTAATGAAACACTTTCATGAAACACTTGACTCAGCATTAAGTGGGGTGGGTGGGTGGGTGGGGTGGCAAAAACAGTATTAAAATGTATATGATGGACATGTGGCAAAATTTATTACTGCTTTTGTTCTTTGATCAGGCAGTTAGCAGTTTTGTTCCAGGGTGAAATCAAATTGTATCAACTTCATTTGACAACTTTTATAACTTTTACATAAATGGGATTGTTTCCAAGCTGGAAAATACTTACATTAAAAGAGCAGTTTTGTCAACATCAGTGAAGTTCAGAACAGCCACACAGGATCACGGCACTGTAAAAAGGATCAAGCTGTTTCAGCTGAATCAGTCCATTGAACAGACACAAGGCAGGGACTAGTGAAGCATGATGCAAAAGAATATTGCTTCTTTTATTTCCATTTTATGCAAAATATCATGAATATTGCTTTCTTTATTCACATTTCCTTCATTATAATCCTTAGAAAGGTACACTGCCATATGTGCTTTGCCCTTTTTCATAGTTTGATCAAACAGCCAATCAACACTTGCACGGTAATGAACTGTTGATAAATAACAGGTGGTTTGAACTTGAGGTGCAGCAGCCTTATTGCATGTATCATAATTACAATAAAATCCTTTTGTCAGCATGGTTCTTATTTAGCAGACGACATTAAGCATGTCTGAATCATGATCATCAAATCCCACTCACCCCAACTTGAACTTAAACAAAAAAAACTGCTTTGAATGACATTTATGTCAGTTACTAACATCATTTACCTTAAGATAAGAGTATTTAATTTGACCAGTTAGAAAGGTATTACAAAATTCTGATGTATGTAAAACTACAAATTTTGGTATCTACAAAACCAAGATAGTTTCTTCTGATGATTTAACAATATGTATTAGATCACGGTTGGCACATCAAGAGGTTTTGTGTGGCATGCAAAGGGCAGCCAGAAATCTTGATTTTAACAGTGTTACTCTCTTACTAGTAGAACACACTCCTTTATTTTGTAATTAATCAGGAAAATGTGGCACTCCATGTAAAATAAGTTGCCAAGCCTAGTATTAGAAAATGTGGTAAATAAATTCAACCAATTCTTTTTATAAGAGTTTAAGATAGAACCTCAAGAATGCAAAAAATGAAGGAGCAATCACCATTTCAAAGCTTACTGGTACATAGGATAAATTCTGATGATTTTCAAAATTTATTTAATTAGGATTTCAATTTATGCATATTTTTTTATAAATTGATCCTTTATTTTTAGCAAATGCTGTGCTTTTTCTCTGGGGAAACAATTTCATAAGAGAACTTCCGATTATAATTAATATGAACCTCATTTTCATTGAGTAATACCATCTTGAAAATAATAGCTATATGTAAGCAATGTCAAAATTTAGACATCTTTAAGACATTTTTCCACAAGATATTGATGTAAAACTATGGTTGATAATCTGAAAAAATAATTGATAGTTATTTAGACACAGCCTATATTGTCATTGTTTGCATTTTTACCAATACTTGATGCTGTCTTCAATTAAATTACCTGTCTGTTTTATAAGAAAAACTGTCACTTATTTTTTTTAATGTGCCCAAATATTAGGGTCAACAATCAAATTATTGACCATTAGTGTCCCCAGATGTACCTTGGATGAAATCTTGTGCAGAGAAAACTGAAGTGTGTGAAAATTTTGGGCAAGGGCAGTAACTCTAAACAACTTGACTTGGTGACAAAACTATAACAAAAATGCACATAAACCCATTTTGATCAATTTTTGAACATTCAGTTTCATAAGCTTGCTGTCATAAAGTCACAATGTGTTGCTTGGATGTGTCATCTGATAGGACACTAATCACATCAGGGCAGGTGGGGAGTCCTTTTCATGAGGAATCTCTATCATTTGCAATCAGAATTAATTGACTGAAAAATTAATAACTATACATAAGTGATCTAAGTTAATTAATTTAGACTGATAGAAATTTTCAATCAAGTATGACAGAGGGAAAATTTATGAGCCAATCTCATAACAAAAACAAATATTTATCCATGGCCTAGGAGAGAGAATTTAATTAATGAGGTGATATGAAGTAGTGTAATTGTGGTAAAAAGTCCACATAGCTACAGGGAGCATGCTAAGTAATTACTCTTCAGCTAACACCAATAATTATCTCTGAGAGAGAGAAAGAGAATTAGCCAGCTTGTGAGGAAACTTTGAGCCCCACCCATGGAGAACAAGAGTTAGTCCTCAGTGATTGACTAAAAAGGGAGATGTTATAAGAGTCAGTCCTCAGTGATTGACTAAAAAGGGAGATATTATAAGAGTCAGTCCTCAGTGATTGGCTAAAAAGGGAGATGTTATAAGAGTCAGTCCACAGTGATTGGCTATTTCATAAAGTAATCTGTAATAATGAAGCCCAGGATCATGCAAAAGGACATTTTAAAACTTCATTAGCATTAAAGTGACTTAATTACAAAACTATACTACACCCGAATTGTCAGAGGGAAAAAGTTGGGTTTCTTTGTAAACGTGTGTATGCGTGTATATGTTTGCATAAAGTTGGCACCCTGACGTCACTATTGTGCTGTTACACACTGTTGTATAAAGTACAAGTCAATATGATATTAATTTTATTAGGTGTTGTATTTTAGCAGTTCACGCTACATGTATGGTATTTGGATACATCCAGAGCATGTGTATTACAATGATTTAGTTCATTTATAAAAGGTGTTTTTTTTAAAGAATAGTCTGGAGTGACACATTTTATTCACATTTTCAGTTTTTATACATAAATTTCTTAGGACTTCATATCAAACACAGAAAACATATTTTCTTCTGCCTAATAATGGCCTATCAGATTTTTGGATCAAACTTTATGATATGTGCTCTCTCAAAAGTGTCTTCTCTGGCTTCATCAGTAGTGATTATGAGCACCTATTATTTATGGCTACCAATATTTTTTCTAAACACTGTCATAGAACCAGTCTGTTCCCCCCCCCCTGCTGCCATATCATATCAAATAATTATTTGACAAGTCATAGGGTATCTGTCACATTCCTACAAACAATTGGGTGTATCATCCTGTCCAGTTACTTTGGAGTAATGTCATATATTATCAATTTTTACAAAATATTTGGAAATTATTCAAACACAGGTATCTTTCAGCAAAAAGCACGCCTTATGAATTCATTTGCATTTTATATGACTGCCATAAAGTTGAGTGTTATGCAGTCATTTAGTCCATCTTTCTATCAATCCATCTGTTGCCATTTTTATTTTTGCAAAGACACTAGATTTGTCTGATATCTGCAGTCACCAAACTTTGTGCATAGCTTGCACTTGGGGTAAGGAAGAACTATATTGTACACTTAACATATGAAAGGCAGCTATTGATATGGGTATTCAGAGGTTAAAGGTCAAGATCATTGTGGGGCAAGAAAATAAAGAAAATAGCTGTTGTAGAAATAAGTTTTATGATGAGCATGCTCTTTGACCAGATTATGTGGCTGACATGAACTTAAGTTAATCAAGAAATACATGTATTTAGATTCTTGGGTCTGAAAGGCAGAGGTTGTGGTTGTCATAAGTCTAATAAGAAAATGTTTACTTCAAGTTCACCTAATACCTTGGCCAGAGGATCTGGCCATTGAAAAACCTTGACCAGTAATCTCCCAAGTCACTATTGGTGTACTAGAACCAAAGGCAGAGGTTGTGGTTGTCATAAGTCTAATAAGAAAATGTTTACTTCAAGTTCACCTAATACCTTGGTTAGAGGATCTGGCCATTGAAAAACCTTGACCAGTAATCTCCCAAGTCACTATTGGTGTACTAGAACCAGCACTGAGGACCATTAAACATGGTGTATAATGTACTCATGGTGTATAATGTACTCATGTATAATGTACTCATGGTGACCAGTGTACACCAAATAAGCATTAACAGGCCTGTTTGAATCTTTGCTTCATTTAGCATGTGGAGTATGTATCCTGTGAATCAAGTCAAACCAGAGATTTGAATGACCCCAATTTATCTGGTATCACTGATGAAGTTAGTTGTACAGAATGAATACCCTGTGATGAGGGAGGTTGGACAGAGTTATATCAACTGTAATGAACTGATTTTTCTTTTTGATCATTCATTCAGACTTATCGATCTCTTGAAGTGGAAATTGATAATTACACTAATTCTTACCTTAAAGACCAAAATAATGATGAACTTCATATACTGAAATACAACATAATGGATTTGATCAATCCATATCACTAAGGCAGAAATAATGCTGGTGCATCAGGATTACTTGTTAAAAAAATATGGTGAATATTGTGGTTTGGTATATTCTGGCCTTACCTGCATTAGTAGACAAAAAAAATCATAGTACCAGACTGTAAGTATTATGGTTTTTAATATTTCTTTAAGTTTAAATGCCCTTCAAGAGTCTCTTTTTTATATAGTTTTTCAGCTTGACTGATGTTTGGAGTGGTGTTAGGAGGTAAGGAACATTTGAGAAAAAATGGGGAGCCATGATATGATATGACCATGTTTTATTAAATTCATGCAGCATGTTATGACACGGTTTCCCTAGATAGAACTTGCATATTGAATCAAGATTTGTTCATCTGGCATGTTAATTTGGCCATGATATCTATGTTATATGGGCACATTTATGGTTTAAAGTCATTTAAAATTCCAGCTTATCAAAGAATTCCATAGAATCCATTTTAGCTGTACTGGTCATAAACTAGATGAGATTATGGGATGGTCAATTGTTCTTCATCCAGCTGTCTATTAACAAATGTTTAGTTATTTCTACTCCTAAACTTCATGGAAGATTTACTTTACATATACATTCATTCATCCCATGCTCTAGTTGGTCCTAAATACAAATGGTGCATAATGGATGTCATGTTGAAAATTTTGTATTGATGCTCATGACAGCATGAGTTTTCACCAAAAGAAAAAAAGGCTTATGATGTCTAGGAGGTCCTGCATAAGAATGGTGCCAGTCTGACATCTAATATAGCCACCATGGTACCCATCTTAAAAATCTTGCTGAAATGGTACCAGTCTGACATCTAATATAGCCACCATGGTCACTAAGCCACCTTGAAAATCTTGCTAAAATAGTACCAGTCTGACATCCTATATGGCCACCATGGTAGCCATCTTGAAAATCTTGCTAAAATGGTACCAATCTGACATATAAAATGTCTATTATTATAGTCATCCTAAAAATCTGACTAAATTTCAGAGCATTTATTTGTCATTGCTATAATCAGTAAAATCCTGTGCTTTTGCTAACCAGCTTTGAAGGCACTGTGAGATCAGTTGTATAACACTCCTTGATATAGTCCTTTTATTGAATTGGTTCATATTCAGTCTTATAAGAAGCTGAATAATTTTCACATTGGCTGCCTGAGAATGTGATTTGATGTGATTATGATTTTTAACGTAACAATCTTTCAGTCACATTGCTATCATATCTGCAGTGTGGCAGTTTATAATGATATCTAGCACTGGGCATCATGCTGCAGACTGTAGCATGATATCCCACCCAGTCACATTATCCTTACACCAGGTCAACCAGTCCTAACAAAAAAGCGAGGAAGCTGTTAGTACCATTTTTGTAAGTATTTGGTATGACTCAACCGGGGATTGAACCCACTACATCCCGCATCCGAGGAGGACATTCTAACTCTAACGAGGAGGACATTCTAACTCTAACGCTGCCTGAGGAAAAGATGATAGGACAGTGTCCCAGACACAGTTTTCCCATGCAGGTGAGCATTCCAAGCATGCAGACTGTGCTGATGAAACCACATTAAAGAAAGATGTGACTGCCAAAGAAGATCTTCTGCAGTGAGCTGAATGAGGGAAATCAATCACATGGTGGTCAGAAGAAATTCTTCAAAGATTACCTCAAGTCATCCCTGAAACACTTCAACATTGACCTTGGGAAGATCTCACACAGGATCTCACACAGGATCAATACACTTGGCATAGTCTTGCCCAAACTGGAGCTACAGACTTTGAACAAAGAAAAATGGCAATGTTTCATGAGCATTGGAAGTCGCAAAACTGTAGCACATTCTCTATTGTTCAAGCAAATTCAAAAGCATTCTGTGTCAGGTGTGCCACAAATTGACTTTATCAGCAAATCACTTACTCACAAAAAAAACCAAACCAGTTATTGATATCCTTATCATCTCTGAACTCGAATGAAGAACAACACATTTAGTCTTAGAGACACATTATTTTACAGACTTGCACAATATAAAATATACTAGGTTAATTGCTGATCCTAGGATGGCTTTAAAAAAAGTAAAATAATATATATAAAATATTATATTGATAAGTTTAAAAGAAAGATTGAACATACACAATAAAAAAGGAATTAAAAAATTTGCATGCTGCTCTTGAGTTTCAAAGTTGTGACCTCTTGTTTGGCAAGCATTACACACAGGGTGAAAGACAAATGTGGGTGTTTATATATATGATGACATTTACATTATCTTTTGACCTTATTAATATTAAATTGATTATGCATGTGATCTTTAGCTGTAAATTTGAAGTTCACATTTAATACGCAAACCATTCACTTTTTTAAGACTTTGAATTTAATATGGTTTTGAGCACAAAAACTCTTAGTGTTATGTTATGTTCACATTCTTTTAACCAAGAGCTTGCCAGTAGCTTCTCGTGGGTCGTGGTTCTTTCCGGTGATTTCCCGGTTTCTTCCTCCACCATTAATACTGGCCACCATGAATAGCCTATTGTGTGCTGAAAAATGGCATTAAGCCCAACAACAAAATTCTTTTAACCTGCTTCTTGCTAATTGACCAGCTAATTTACCAATCAACTTGTTGTTTAAAGTATAGACAAAAAGACCGTTCCTCCAATTAAAGTTCTCATTCATGACAGGAATAGGAATAAATTTTAACAGTATGCAGGTAAATGCAAACAAAATTACATAGAAATTTGTACAAGAATAAAGTGTATACATTTAAACATCCCTAAACTAGAGACTGGATAAAAAACAAGAGTTAGATAGTGTTAAGTGACCTGCCTTAGTGGGGTTAATGATGGGTGGTTGTAGGGACATTTCACTTGTTGGCTTGCAAATGCCATGAATTCCAGTAAGTATGTATAAATGAATTTCATTGCCTGTCGGGAGTTTTCAGACAGACTGAACTCTGATTTTCAGTAATAACAGGTCACCATTTTAAACTGGTAGTAATAGGGGACTATTTTAAACTGGTAGTAATAGGGGACTATTTTAAACTGGTAGTAATGGGGACCATTTTAAACTGGTAGTAATAGGGAACTATTTTAAACTGGTAGTAATAGGGGACTATTTTAAACTGGTAGAAATAGGGGACCATTTTAAACTGGTAGTAATAGGGGACCATTTTAAACTGGTAGTAATAGGGGACCATTTTAAACTGGTAGTAATAGGGGACCATTTTAAACAGGTAGTAATAGGGGACTATTTTAAACTGGTAGTAATAGGGGACTATTTTAAACTGGTAGTAATAGGGGACTATTTTAAACTGGTATTAATAGGGGACTATTTAACTGGTAGTAATAGGGGACTATTTTAAACTGGTAGTAATAGGGGACTATTTTAAACTGGTAGTAATAGGGGACCATTTTAAACTGGTATTAATAGGGATTATTTTAAACTGGTAGTAATAGGGGACTATTTTAAACTGGTAGTAATAGGGGACTATTTTAAACTGGTAGTAATAGGGGACCATTTTAAACTGGTAGTAATAGGGAACTATTTTAAACTGGTAGTAATAGGGGACTATTTTAAACTGGTAGAAATAGGGGACCATTTTAAACTGGTAGTAATAGGGGACCATTTTAAACTGGTAGTAATAGGGGACCATTTTAAACTGGTAGTAATAGGGGACCATTTTAAACAGGTAGTAATAGGGGACTATTTTAAACTGGTAGTAATAGGGGACTATTTTAAACTGGTAGTAATAGGGGACTATTTTAAACTGGTAGTAATAGGGGACTATTTAACTGGTAGTAATGGGGACTATTTTAAACTGGTAGTAATAGGGGACTATTTTAAACTGGTAGTAATAGGGGACTATTTAACTGGTAGTAATAGGGGACTATTTTAAACTGGTAGTAATAGGGGACTATTTTAAACTGGTAGTAATAGGGGACTATTTTAAACTGGTAGTAATAGGGGACTATTTTAAACTGGTATTAATGGAGGTCTTAAATGCTAGTCCTTGTAAAAGAAATTAGAAACTTTCCTTTTTGTAAAAGACAATATGACGAATAAAATGTCATCTTAACCTGATATATTGCCAATGCATTGAAAGATGAAAAAAGAGAATCTAATTTATAACAGCATAGATGGGAAAAAACATGTAAAAAAAATGATGTATAAATCAAATTGATCAATTTTCACAGTGCTATGCTTTTGTTTATTACCACGTGGTTGATGCAAGAAGCCTAATGATTGTAATGGTTCTAACTTGTATTGACAACCGGAAATTGTCTTTTCAATGTCAAATATTGGCAGTTCTGTAAATTACACCATAAGTTTTGTAGAGGGAACTGGATAAATTTAGGATTCTATAGATCCAAGCTGATATTGAACAATGGTGAATATATTCAATAGAAAGCAATTCGATGTTTCTTTTTTGAAGTAAAAATAGCAAGCCTGGGAGCTATTAGGGTCAGCCAATTTTCTCTGATAATTATCAGTCTTGAAAACCTCAGAGATTTTAATATGTTTTGGGGAAATAAAGTTTCTTTTTAAATGAGGCTGATGCAAGAATGAGTTAATACTGCAACCAACACATCAATTCTGAAAATGCTTTCATCATAATTAATTCAATACCAATTACTGTAGCTTCCTTTGTAATTGGATAATTGTATATGAAAATTTTATGCTCACTGCTCTGTAGTTGGGTGGAATAGACATGTATCATACTATGTTGAATTTGATAGATTTCCAAATGTTGGGTTAGCTTGATATTGACGAAACACAGGAATGCAATTTTGGCAATCATTTGATTTTCATTTAATTTTTCTAAAGTTTCCTTGAGGGCCTAATGGTGTAATTACATTCTATAAAGCATTATTGGAAAAAGGAAAATTGAATAAATGTCATACATGAATGTCAGATATAGCATTGATATCTGAGAACTGCTGTTTACTGCACTGTTGATGAAACTAAATGGATTTGAGTGGAAACCTATAATGATTTTCAGGAAACAAATCCCATTTGGGTTTAGAAAGGGGGTGGGTGGCTTTTAGTGGTGATTAAATCAATAGACTGTTCATTAGTTTTATATTTCTTGTAATAATCAGCATAAGAAAAGTTTTGTTTACTCATTGCCATGCAAAATTGTGACAGTTCCGTCATTTTATTGAACTGAGGAAATTGTGAAATATTTTGAGAAAATTTTCAAACATGTATGTTCATTTAATATTATCATTAAAAGGATGGAATGATATACTGTGAGAGATGAGTTTAATGTAGCAGACATGAATTTATTTGACAGGAATTTTTCTTCAGTTTCCATATCTAATGATATATCTCCACAAACTTAAATAAGTACATTCACTTCCCCTTTAGTTAAAACTTTCCTAATAATATCCATCCTAGCTTACTGAAAGAAGGCAATCTCATGATATTTATTAGAAATCTTCAATAATTTGCCCCAAACATCATATTTCCAATAGCATGAAAATAGCATCATTTCCAATAGCATGAAAATAGCATCATTTCCAATAGCATGAAAATAGCATCATTTCCAATAGCATGAAAATAGCATCATTTCCAATAGCATGAAAAGAGGTTTCTTCCTACCCATGATAAAAGGGGTAAAATATCATTTCAAAGTAAATAGCTATTAAAACTCCTTAGGCAAAAGATTATAAATTGTGTCCTTAAACACTTGTATATTTATCTAACAGTCAACAACATGATATTAGTTAAATGGTTTTACCTTTAAAGATTTGGCTCCCTTACACACACACACACACACACACACACACACATATATATATATATATATATATATATATATATAGTACTTTTTGCAAGGCAGTTGATCAAGGCAAGAAGTCATCATTTTCATCACATTATATATATATATATCACCACCACCATGCTGTGCCAGATTTACCACTGTACTAAGGTGTGCTTAAACTCAAGGCCCCTGTTGGCGAGGGGACGCATCTTCTTGGCAAAAAAAAAATTATGATGAATTTTTTTTTAGAAATCTGTGGCTATTTTAACTACTCCTAAATTTCCTGAATATCAGTATATATACCTGACTACCTGTGTAGGCCTACTGGGTTTACCTCCTTCAGGGCCTAAGTAAAGGGCCTCATAACTAGCACAGGGCCTAGTCCTAAATCCAGCACTGCCACCATGCCCAAAAAATTATGACTCTTTGCTGTCTAAAACAATTTTTCAAATGGGCACAAAATTTGTCTAAACAAAGTTAAAAAAACAGTTTTGTATTTATATAAGATTAAACCCAATTTTATTTACTTGCACACATTGAAAAGATTTTATTATTGCTCTTTGCCATAATGTTGCTCATTATTCGCTATCATTCCTCCCTTGCTCTAAATTATTTGTAATATTCTTATACTTGACTATTATTTCAGCTAATATGATGTGATTTTATTTCACACATTTCTCCCAGATATCAAGTCTTATATCGTTCTTTAACAGTATTACATGATTTGCTCCCAAGTTGAAGGTGCAGTGTCCTCCTTTGCAACAGTATTATGATCAATATTTCATCAGCAATAGTTCCCAGCAGAATTCTATGCTACGCAATATGTATCAATTTTATTTGTTACATCCAAATCGTGTGACATTAAATTTAATTAATCTTGTACCAGGAAAATTACCCATCAAGCACGGTTATCTGCAGCTAGTCATGCTTGACAAGTTTATTCTTTCCTAATTGGATTTAGTTTGATAAAACAATTTTCCATCATAAACACAGAGGCACTAATCATCTTTGATTAATCTTTAGGGCATAGCTATCGTGAGTGATGCATCACCTATGCCATAATCTAATTTGCCATTTTCTTATGCAAATAGTCTTATCAGTTTATCTTTCAATATTTTATATTTGGACAAAAGAAATATATTTACTCTTTCAGAATTTGATAAGTGGGAGATTTAATCAAAGCTTCTATCAATCAATGAGTGATCAAGATGAGTAGACTCTTGGTAGCTTTCAGTAATCCATGAGTTAAAACTTGTTGTTTTTTTAATTTAAAACAAGGTTTCACTCTTTTCCGTGAAGAAAAAAGACAAAGTTTAGATTTAGAGTTAAGTAATGAATATTGTATTATATAAATGTATCTACAACCCTATTGTTATGATGAAATTCCATTTTTTGGCTTCGTTACTGGGTTTTCATGATAACTGTTCCCATAAATAGAGTATCAGTCTTATGTGTCTTATAGTAAGATATGTTGTGTTGTGTAAAACCAAAATTACCATTACTATGTACAGTCGAGGATTTGGACAATAGTAGATCGACATACACATTTCCTAAACCTTCTATAGTTTATATTTTATTTATTCCCACCTCAGGGTTTGAGAAACTTCAAATTCATGTGGTAACCAAAAAGACTAGCAGAAAAGAAAATATGATAGCCTAACATAAATTCAGTAGCTCAAGAAGGCAAAAAAGGCACTTGTATATAAAACCCTTTGCTTCATCACTATCCTTTTACCTTTTACTGTATGTCATTAATATTTATTTTCTTTGTAACATATATTTGTAGGATTTTTTTAAGAATGATATAGAACAGTACATAATAGGCCACAGGGCTACATGACTTGACTATTTGGTTGCCCAGAGCCAGCATTCTGGAAGCCCACCACCCCACAAGATTACTTGGAATCTGCATCATCCTTGTGGATCTCGGTAGAACTTTCTATTGTCATCTTTAAATCTTGAATTTGTTTGTACATAAGCAATTAGTCTGATACCTCAATCAGCATTTAAATCAATTCTTGCTGAGTTTGCATATTATCCTTATCCTTGGTATCAGAAATAGAAGTACAGGCATATACCATATATACTTGCTTACAAGTCAGATAGATCTAACAGTATATTTGTATAGATCCAGATCTTCCATTGCAAAAAGTACTGGCAGGTCTAGGCTGTGCGATTTCTTAGGACCAACACAGAAAATTGACTCTGTTCTGCTGGTGCTTGATGCCATAACAGATCCAGGTCTATGTTGTTTGCTGCTGATGTGGACCGTTAGATGAGTTCATATGGTAACTATAGCTTTACAGTTGCAGTAATGGAACTTGCTCATATTGTAATCTTACACAGCAGTACAGATATTAGCACCAGCTAAAGATATAGCTTTCAGAGTTAATATATAGGGACACTGCCTGAATTTTTTGATTACTGTCAGAATGAAATAATCAAAAATTTCTGATCAGAAACCTTTCCTGGTAAGGGCCAATCTGAGCAGGGTGAGTGGTAGTCTGAAACCTGAAATGCCATATATCTATTTAAATGTCAGATGATTTGGTTATGTCAAAAGACTTATTGGATTCCATGCACCAGTACAATATTACTGAATATCTCACTGGTTGAATTCAAGCTTTTAAAAGAAGAACCAAGATTAAACAAGGGAGATAATTAAGTACAACTGTCCCTAAGGAGTACCTAATGGGATGGATCCGAATATCATGGTATTAGCATAATTGAGCTGGAGATAATTTTGGTGATCAAGCCATAATATTCCATTTTCTAAATGCATACATCAATCAAGCCAACAAGTGTGGAGTAAAGGCAAGGTCATTAAAGAAGGACCCCTGTTACATGTAAGTATATTCGCTTTTGATAGACTGCTGTGTATTAGCAGGCTCAATGAGCATGGAAAGCCAGGAAAGACATCCCATTTTTGGTTTTGAATTCAATTCAACTCATAATGCACATCTATCACTGGTAACAATCAGAAACTGGCCCAGTCATCTTGACACATAGAATCTCATTAATAGAACTTTGGGGACCCCCTGTAAATCTTACCATTATTACTGCAGCAATATAAAGTTTGGGGGAATGGCATAAATCTTGTTATGCGCAATATAATTTCTGTAATAAGTATACATGTACTTTGTAAATTGGTTTATAAAACATTATCAATTCTGTTAGCATGATTTGAATTTTGTTAACTTTTATTGACCCTTCAAATGGTAAAAATTTTCTGCTTTTGAAAAGTATTTGAATTGTGGTGAATTAGGGGTGACTGTCATCGTCATATTTGAAATCATTAGAATTGATTTAATGTGTCAGGAATAGAAGGGATTTTGGATAAATTAATTTTTAGCTCTTGTCACAGACCTGAAGTGTTTATGGGATGGTCTCTTGTCCATTAGCTTAAGTTTGTTACTGCTGATCCTTCTGAATAACAACATGGGGTTTTCACTGAAAGACTTCTTATGATGTCTAGTTTGTCCTAAATGAAGATGGTGTTGATATGGTGTGCAGTATGGCCACCATGGCAGCCATCTTGAAAATATTGTTATTGCTACTTTAAATATTCAAATGGCCATATCAAACTAGGGTTTTCAGTGAAGGACTTTTTTTTATTATGTCTGGATGGTCCTAAATGAAAATATGACATCCTGTATAGCAAAGTGGACATTTTGAACAATTTTTATTTTGACACCGACTTCCTGAATGATTGGTCATTTCAGCTTGGGGTTTTCACAAAAAGACTTCTCACAATGCTAAGTGAAAATGGTTCTAATCTGATATCCAATATGGCCACCATGGCAGTCATCTTGAAAATCTTGATGTCACTACTCCTGAATGGATGGATGCATCAGCGTGGAGTTCTCACTGAAAGACTTTTTATGACACCTAGCTGATGCTGAATAAAAATGATGCCAAACATTTATAAAATATTGCCATAATGGCAGACATCTTGAAAATCTTATCCCAACTCTGCTTGAACAGAAAATAATATCAGTATGGGGTTTCATCAGAAAAATTATTATGTTGTCCAGTTAGTCTTAAGTGAAAGTGGTGCTGACCTATTGTCCAGTATGGGTGCCTCAAAATCCATTTTAAAAGTCTTGTTATTGCTACACCTAAATTGAAAGTTGTATCAGAAAAATAGTAGAATTCTTATGGTTCCTACTTGGTCTTAAATGAAAATGTTAACAGTCCTACATCTAATATATCTGCCATGATGATGGCCTTAAGAATCTTATTGCCACTACTCTACTTATTAAGGAGTTTTTACCAAAAGATTTAATGTCATTTTTGTCATAAACGAAAATGGTTCCAAGCTGATGCCCATATGTACACTATAGCAGCTAATTTGAAATGCTGAAGAATATCAGATGATTTCAACACTCTACAATAAAAAGGAAGAAATAGTCTTATCTTGTATTTATGCAAATTCTACTCAGTTACTAGAGCATCAGTCCCATCAAGGGACTCTTGTTTCGAATTTCTGGAAATTAATTTTACGAGTAGATTGTCCCTTCAAGGGACTCTTTTTTTGAATTCCTGGAAATTCATTTTACGAGTAGAGTGTCCCTTCAAGGGACTCTTGTTTTGAATTTTTGGAAATTCATTTTAAGAGTAGAGTGTCTGTTCCATCAAGGGACTCTTATTACTGAGTGAATATACTTTGAACTCATGGTCTAAGTTTGATTATTCAATTACAGCAATATACCAATTCATTTATAATTTTTTTTCCCTTGTAAACTGTCAAGCTTCTTTTAGCCACAAACTCCTGCAGCTTAACAGTTTTGCCAATTTACAGAGGTGGCTGGTAGAAAGAGGTTTGATTATCATTAAAACTACTTTATTAGGTCCAGAATATGTGGTTGGCCTACAGGTATCCACATTACTGAGGTGTTGGTATAATTTTTTTTTAAGGCAGTATAACGATGTTGTTAAGTATTTAGATTAATAAGCCATGTACTTGGCAACTACAACAGAAACTTTGTGCTGCCATGGAATTTCTACACAAGTTTAATGTTATTGGCAATGAAAAAAGATTCCAATTAGCAACTTACAGTTGTGTAATTGTGCTTTTCAGAATGTCATGTGGTGGTAGAATCCAGCAAAATAAAGTTCTCAGTTTCAGACTGAGTTCAAATCATGACTTTTTGAAAGGTCATAATTGAAATGGCAGATACCATGCACATTTCTGCCTCCAACAGATCCATGCATTATGGAATCTGAAATTGATACTTAATTATCATCATATTCCATCAGTAGCACAAGCAGTTTATTAGCCAGTTGAGGGTTTTCAAGAGATCCCCTTCTATTCCCATTTGCTTAATTTGTTCATGAGATGAGAGAAAATAATTTGTATGGCATCTTCCTATATACAAGATGTACAATACCATAAATGTCACTTCACAGGACGACTAGCCCCTGGATGTGTGTGTGTGTACTTAATTTTTTGAGTAAATCCTGGAAGTTTGCATTACACTTAATTTTTTGAGTAAATCCTGGAAGTTGGCATTATTACACTTGTCTCATCAATGCAATTATTTAGTATATTTTCATGGATTGATTATATTTTACAGCAATATATCAAGAAAAATTTTTGATAGAGTGAAACCTGTCATTAATATCACCCTTAATTTGCTATAAAAATTTATCTTTCAAAACAGGTGGTGTCGTAGTAGAGGTCTTTATGTTATAAAATAACCAAGTTAATACATGTGTGGTATAAATGTAAACTGGTCTTTCTTTTACTGCATTGCTTGTTACTTACAATTTGTATAACAGTAGCAGGAGAACCATGTTGTTGGGTTTAACACCATTTTTCAGCACACAATAGGCTATACATGTTGGCCAGTATACTTAATGGTAGAGGAAGAAACCTACCCATGAAATGCTACTGGCAAGCTTTCTCACAAATCCACATTTTTGGAATCTGAGACTCAGATAGAGGTGAGATGGCAGTGATCTGTAACAGACATCGATTTAGACCACATTTAGACACACGACAGCCCCACCCACCCGCAAGAGAACCATATAGTCTTTACTCTTGAAAAATAGGCCAAATCATAATATCCAGATGCCAAGTTATTTCAGTGTCTTTTTTTGTAGATAAGACAAATTTTTACCAGCAAATCACACTTATTGTCCTAATTAAGTTACTTTTTGCCAGCATGTCAACTTTAAAAAAAAATTGGAAATTTAACAAGTCCCAAGATGTCACAAGAAAATTTTTTAAAAATTTGTAGCATCAAGCAGTGGCTTTGGCAGTCGTCAAACAATGAACATCACACTAGCATGAATATTATTGAAAGATCAGTATTGTACCCAATTAAGATAGTTATTTATTAACACTCTTTGATGATTAAATTAATATTAATCATTATATCTAATTGGAGGACTAAAAAGTTGTCACTTTCCCCAAGTTATTGTTTATATTTTATAAATATCAAAAGATCATACATACGCCAAACTCTGGGATCCTTTGTTGGATAAAAGGAATTCTCATTAAAAATGTTTAACATTTAATGGAAAATGGATATGCAACTTTTTTGTAGTGTACCTTTTTAATGTTTTAATATAACAATCACATCCTTTTTGAAAAGCATAGGAAAATATTTTCTTACAAGTTGTTTCCCTTGAACTAATTAATGAGTTTGATATGAGATCTGACTTTCATGAATACAGTACACAAATAATTAAGATTGTTTTGCCTGTGCTAGGAAGAAAAATAATTGACAAGACCTACCATATATTCTGTGTTATAAGTTGCCTCTAATCTGCTATAGCATAATTACTCCTAACAAACTGAAGGGACCTAGATTTGCCATTATACAACAGCAGTTCTGGGTCTGTCCAGTTTGCTGTTAGACTGGTGTTATAAGACAGTATATATGGTACTGTGATGTAATAGGTCTTTGAATTCTAATCAGGGATTGCAATTCAGGTGACACATGTATTAAATGCATTATCAGTTTATTAATTCATGTACTCTAATAAAAGGAAATAATCATTAGCCTGGGTCTATCATTGTAAAATCCAATTAACAGCTTATGGGTTTAATTTAGGACTCAATCTATGCTCAGTACTAGGATACCATGGCTCTCTAATAATATGTTTACTGCAGATCTTTCCACTAAATTACATCTTGTTTGAGACTCCATCTTAGTAGCAAGTGAGTCATAGCATTTTATAGTTTAAGGTTTGATTAAAGTTTTTCATTTGCTTATATTTCTTAAATCACTTGATAGATTTTTATCATATTTGTCATTAAGAAGCTAAGATAGTTCATGACATGATTGTTTAGCCAGTTTACATTGGGTAATGACCACAGTCATAGAAAATACACATTTACCATTTGGTTAAAATCTTTTCATATGTTAACATTTCCTTAACTCTTTAATAGATATTTATACACTTGGAAAGAATCACTGTAAAGTTAAGAAAGTTTATTCTGTGACATTCTTGCATGCCCATTTGGGGTCAGTCAGTCACAGTCATAATGAATGTTTGTTGGTGTTTCAGTTCATATTTGTTCATTTACTTATATTCCGTGGGCCCCCTGATGAATTTTCCCCTAATCAGTTCTGTGACTTGCTTACTTAAGTTTTTTACTTTGTATCAATATTTTGATCAGCCTTCGACCTGCAGGCCCTAGGCTTCTCATTAATAGTGAAACAATTTTAAAAGGTCTTGAAGACAAGAGAATCTTCATAAAAATCAAGGATATGCTTAGGAAATTTTCAATAATCACAATACTTTTGTATTTAGAAAGACCATTAAAAATATTGATCCATCATTTGCCATCAGATTGGAACCTTTTTTATTTTTGACTATCTAGATAATAATAATAATAATAATAATAATAATAATAATAATAATAATAATAATAATAATAATAATAATGAGGAGAAGGACTTTGTATAGAGCCTAATCTGTAGAAGCTCTAAGTGCTTTACAACACTTAAAAAGAATAAAAAAAACATATAATGATATGATTACAAAAATCAAACAGCATGAAATTAGAAAACATAAAACTTGCAGAAAATATTTAAGGTAGGAAACATTATTGGGTCTTTAAGTTTGATCTCTTGTTGAAATAGGTAAGTTTAAGAGCACTCTTGAAAGAGAATACTGTGTCTTTGTGTTTAAGTTTCTGGGCAATTCCTTCCCTGTTGCTGGGCTCTGGTATGCAAAACGTTATCTATATGATTTGAATTTCATAATGAGAATATGATTTGTCAGAAGAGGATCATAAGAAATTTGCTGGTGAGTACACACGGTGAGGTCCGATAGGTTCATTGGACTGAAGCCCATCAGTGAAATGTAGCACAAAGAATAAATTTTGGGTTTGATTCTGGATTGAATGGATAGCCAGTGTAGGGTACAGAGCAGGGGGCAGGTGTGCTCTGATTGTGGTACTCAAAGGATGATCCGAGCAGCAGCTGTGTTTTGAAACATTTTAAGTTTCTGGAGTAGATATTGAAATGAACCAGACAGAATTGAGTTACAATAGTCCAGTCTTGAAAGTACCAAGGAACACAAGTGTTTTAGTGGCATCAACTGAAAAATATTTGCAAATGGAGCTGATGCATCTAAGCTCATGATATGCAGCTTTGAGAGTACTGTCGAGAATTACACCTAGGTTTAGTACTGACTGTGTGATATTAATGTTGGTGTTGCTGATATTTATTGTTTGAGGTAAAGGATGAGAATGAAAAAGTCTTTGTGTTGTGATCAGAATGGCTTCAGTTTTATCATCATTCATCTGCAGCTTGTTCCAATATTGTCATCCATGATTTCACATCAGAAATGCATCTCTCTATGCCTTGGATGGTAGCATCAACTTAAGTTGGGTGGCTAGATTTGTATATTTTGGTGTCATCAGTGTACACTTGGTGAGACACTGGATGATGATCTATGACATTTGAGATTGGCTGTGTGTAAAGAAAGAAGAGAACAGGTCCAAGAACAGACCCTGTGGAACACTACAAAATAGATCAACAGGGCTGGAGTGTATTCCATTTGCGGACACAATTTGTGTTCTGTAACTGTGTAGGACTTGAGCCACATTAAGGCTGTATTCTGAATGCCAAATACATGCTGGAGACAGTGAAATAATATCATGGTCAATTGTGTCAAATACTGCAGAGGATGGAGGAGGACGACTGTAATGTTTCCACTATCTGAAGCAGATAGAAGGTCATTTACTACTTTCAGAAGAGTAGTTGCAGTACTGTGATAAGAGCGATATACAGACTGTACATTGCTAAAAGGACTGTTTGAATTCAGATGAGCTACAAGTTGGGATAGATAAACTTTTTCTAAGATTTTTGACATGAATGGGAGATTTTATAAACTGGGCAGTAGTTTAAATCATTATGGTCAAGTGTTAGTTTCTTTAGCAGGGGATTTACAATGCCAGTTTTGAAAAATGGTGGGAATTCCCTGGATGAGAGAAAGGTGTTAATAACATCAGTTAGTGAAGGAAATATTCAATCTAAGCACTCAAGCAGCATTGATGTCAAAATCAGATGAAGTTCACATGACTATGGTGCATTCTTCTTCATGATTGTGCATACTAAATCCATAGAGACAGGTTCAAATGCTGCTAAAGGTTGCTGCTGAAATTCTGTATTGCAACTGTATGGTGACAATGAGTCAACTGAACTTGTGTTGTCAAGCTTATCTCTGATGGTTGTACTTTTTCATGGAGGAAATTTGCAAACATGGTCCAGAAGGTTCACTAGAGAAGGTAGCTGGAAGTGGTGTACATTTGTTCCTTGACATTAGCTTGTTAATACATGTAATCAAATAGCTCTTTGCAGCTAGAACTTTCCATGATCTTAGTACTGTAGTAGGCTGATTTCACTGCATGGACTATTCTTCACAGATTTGCTTATGAATAGTGAGTCTGGTGGAAAGCCAAAGCCTCTCAGCTTTATGGCTCTCTTTTAAGCAAGGCAAATCTGGTCCCTAACACTGCCAAACCATGGAGAACACTTTTTAATTGGTACTCTGTACTTGATTGCTGGGGCATGTTTGTCAAACAATGAACACAAGCAGTTATCAAGTTGTTCTGCTGTAGGAGCTATGAGACCAAGTTGTTAGGTTTGCTTGGATGTCATGCATTAGTTGGGTTCTATTTATCATATGGAGGTTTCTCTTAGTAGCAAATTATTGACTTTATTTAAAGAGGGTAACTCAATTAGCTAAGAACTAATCTACCTTGAGGCCATCAAATAAATGTGGAAGGTAAGTGACTGATATGTCAAGATGGCATATAATGCAGAGTTGATCTGATGCAAGTTCATGGGATACCATACAGAATCATAGAATAATATTATCAGGTCTATGAAGAATCCAGTCTAAAATGTGACCATGTTTATGGGTGGGTTGGTTAACTGACTCTTTACAGTTGAAAACATGAATGGAATCAAGGAGTTTTGACATGTATGGGTTTCCAGGACATTCAAAGTGAAAGTTGAAATTTCCAATTATAATCAGGTTGCCACCTATTGAATTTCCATAATCCAGGAGATTCGGAAACTGCTCCAAAAAGAGAGATTCAGTCAGCATGTTTTCTTTGCTAGGAGAAGGGCAGTAGAAGCAGGAAAAAATGGACTGACCTCCATTTAATTGTGAGTGTGGTTTGGACTAATTGAAACGATGTGTGGTAGAAATCGAAGGTTGTAGTGTGGTTAAGACATATTTGATCATGGAGTTCTTTGTCATGACAGCAATTCCACCTCCACAAGAGTTCAGGGGAACGACTGGATGGAGTAACCAGTGGGTGTTAGATCCATGCACTTAGGCTTATTTTATCGCCTGATGTTTTTAGCCATGTTCCTGTCAGGAAAAAGATGTTGATATTCAGAGTTCATTTCTTATATAATAATCTGAAGTCTTTCAGTGAAAGCACCATGTGGATGTTACCATCCATTCAAGAAGATTAATCATAACAAGATAGGGTAAACGTCAGAAATCTTCCCTTGGCAATTGAAAAAATATATATTTTTAGAATATAAATTTTATACATTTCAGTAAAACAATATTTAACAAATAATCAAATAAGATGCATTATGCTTTGAACAACATATGAAGTATCTTACCTAAAATGAGACGGATGAAAAAAAGTGAAATCTTGTTCAGCATCAACACCAAACAGTTGCTATAAAATCTTCCATTCACCTGGGGTGGTGGGGGGCATCATGGTAAAGTTTGGTCTATTACAGATGAATTTAGTCTATGACTTATTATCCCTACACTTCATCTGTTGTGGCCAACAATAGATGAAGTGTATGGATAATAATTGTAAAATAATTTTTTTAGGAATATTACTCGGTTACAATGAACATTTCTCCCTTGCCCTCAAATCATTGCATCTAATTTTTGTGTTCATCATATCAGTTTTCATTTTCTATTAAATAATATGGCCGATGTTGACATAAAGTAATAAAGACATGTAAGAAAAATGTTTGATCTTAACAACTTCAAAAAATTAATTTAATATCCTTTGACACGCATTTAGTTTTACAAATTTAAGGTACTTTAAGTCTTTGTAAAGATGTCAATATTTGCCTGAAATATGATTACATATAATTTATTTTTAAAATTGCAGTATATTTTTCCCAGACCAAATATTTATTGATTCCATAAAGAAGTGTGAAACTGAAATATGATTACATATAATTTATTTTTAAAATTGCAGTATATTTTTCCCAGACCAAATATTTATTGATTCCATAAAGAAGTGTGAAACTGAAAATAAATTTAGAAATAATGGTTGCAACCTTTAGTAACATTAATATGTAAATTCCTCAATAGAATTTACATCACTCTCCTCTGTCACAGGTAAATATGACTTTGTATTTTTGTATCTGTCTGTAACAGCTTTGTAGCAATTAAGCATCAGATTGTGTACAGCAGATCATTTACCCTCATGGGTCAAATGTAGTATTGCTTTTGCTGTCTGGGATAAATGCAGTATAGCTGTTGCCATCTGGGATGAATGTAAATTTTACAAAAGAATACTTATGCTCTGTCCATGTATTCATATGTATTCCTGCTAAAAAAATTTAAACGGAAGGAGGCAGTAGATAACAATTTCCCCATGCTTGAAGAACATTGTCCTTCAAGGGTATTACCTCCTGTAGGGAGGTTGGGTGGAAAGGATGGCTTTATTGGTGTTATTAACAGCTTTATCATGACATGGACATGAGAACTAAATACCATTTTCAGAGACACACTGAGGTAGCCCACATTGGCTGTCATGGGTACCATTAGGATACTTTTGCACCAGTACTTGTTCTTTCATATCCATTGGTTTGTTCCTTAAAACAGAACAAAAAGTGCCTATATCATTTGTTACGTCTTGTCTTACGCAAAGAAATCTTGTATATTATTGAAGAATAACATGCTTTAAATGTTTTGGGGTTTTTTCCACTAGAGATTTGATTTGTTGGGTTCTGAACAGGGAATGTTATTTTGAAAAAATATATTAGGAAATGTTTGGCTTTGACACTGCTACAGTTGGACACAAAAGTTGTTTAGGAGGGTTAGTATCTAACATGGGGATTGGAACTCCTGAGTGCTGCCATTCACCGATTCATCCTGTATACAAGTCTCCCAAAAAGTAGCAAGGATTTAACATTGTACTTGCAGTTCACATCAATACTTTATGAGATTGTGAAAATTTGATGAAATGGAGGAAAGAATAATTCAATTCTTTTTTTGTTTTGAAGGATTTTAAGTTATTTTGAGCTATATTTCAGTTATGATGTGAAATTATTTTCCAAGAGAAACTTGTGGTGTGATTCAGAATGTATTGGGTTTGATTGGGAATTTTGTTGGTATATGATTTTATTTATTTCCCCTTTCATTGTATCTTTTGTCTCTCCTGTGTTAATATGTACTTTTGAGTGCCATTCTTTGCATCCAGTATATCTACAACTACAGGTATATTTAATAATTTTGAATTCATGAATAAAGTTTTTTTTTTAATGGCAATGCATTAAATGCATTTTATGACATAAAAAGAAAAAGAAAATTGAGGTGTGAGACCTTGAAGAAGACTTTTGGAGGTCTTCCCAGGCAAAAGCAAAGGACATTCACCAGTGTTTGCTGTTTATATGATAATATCATCATATCATAACAAATCCTTACAGTTGTTGGTAAAGTATATTATTCCACTGCTAGTATAAACATTGTTATGAGTTACTGGGGGAAGAAAGTGCCAGCTGTGTAAATGATCCTTGTGAAAGACATCTCTACATTTAATGGACCTATGCAAAAATGTTGAAATGGAGAGAAATCTTAGCAAGAGTATTGATTTCAGGCAAAAGAATACAGGTATAAAAACATGGCCAATTGAATGTCATCGTTACAGTTGCTTGTAACTTTAATACATGTCTTTTTTTGCCTCATGTCAATGTAGATGTTAGTTTTTCTGAACATCGTGTGTGTGTGTGTGTGTGTGTGTGTGTGTGTGTGTGTGTGTGTATGTGTGTTCATTTTGTGGATGTAAGTTGTTTTTTCCTGAACAGAAAGCATGATTAGCTGAATACTTTAGGAAACTATTTTGTATTTGTGCAATTATCAATTTTTGTAATGATGCTCAAGGACATTTTGCTCATTATTGGCAGCCATTTTGAATACAAAGCTGAAATGTGGAAGAACACTGAACAAAAAAATTTGTTCTTGTGTTTTATGACACAGCAAAACAAGTAGGTTATTTAGTGTGAAGGCAATTAGAGTAGTTAATATTGCTTGCTCAAAGACTATCCACAGTTGCCAACCCAGACAGAGGCAGTTGGAGTTAATTCCCTTTCTCAAGGACACTCCACAGTAACCAACTAGAGAGAGACAATTGGAATTAAGTCTTCTTGTTCAAAGATTTTGTACAGTAACCAACCTAGACTGCTCAGTCGTAAGATATAAATCCATGCCCATTTGGTAATGAATCCTGAACAGTAACGTCTTTGCTTCCATGGCCTCTTATGACATGCTGGAAAGTGTACTGGACCTATTCTACATCAATAGGTGATACTTAGTAAAGGATACTAAACAGAAGGAATTCATTTTGTTTTATATTGTTTGATTTATTGTGTCATTTCTTAGGTCATAATTTGTCTACAAGGGTGTTGAATTCAGATGCATTTATTCATTCGCTGTAATAATTTTGCAGAGTTTTTAACTGTTAAAAATTATATCCTTTTCAGATTAAGTATTTTATAAATTAATTAATCATTTACTTGCTATATGCGCATTTTGAAATAGGGATATCTGTCATATTTATATTGAGTCCATTTTGAAATAAAGATAGTTGTAATATATATATATATATATATATATATATATATATATATATATATATATATATATATATATATATATATATATATCACAGCTATCCTAATTTCGAAATGGACTCTATATAAATATGATATATATATATATATATATATATATATATATATATATATATATATATTGATCTTTATATCTTATTTGCAACTTTAAAATGTTATTTTTGGTTGTATCAAATAAGAACATTCCATGAGATGAGTTTGCATATCTGTGCAGGCATACAGACATTGGGTGCTTGATGTGCATGGCATAGGTCATTGGTTCACATTCTACATACTGTGCCACCCAAACCAAGCACAAGTCATTGGTTCACATACTACACACTGTGCCACACAAACCAAGCACAAGTCATTGGTTCACATTCTACACACTGTGCCACACAAACCAGGCACAAGTCATTGGTTCACATTCTACACACTGTGCCACACAAACCAGGCACAAGTCATTGGTTCACATTCCACACACTGTGCCACACAAACCAGGCACAAGTCATTGGTTCACATTCCACATACTGTGCCACCCAAACAATGTGCAAGTCATCAGATCACATTCCACACACTGTGCCACCCAAACCAGGCATAGGTCATTGGTTCACATTCTACACTGTGCCACCCAAACCAGGCACAAGTCATTGGTTCTCATTCTACACACTTTGCCAACCAAACCATGTGCAAGTCATCAGATCACATTCTACACACTGTGCCACCCAAACCAGGCATAAATCATTATTTCACATTCTACACACTGTGCCACCCAAACAATGTGCAAGTCATCAGATCACATTTTACACACTGTGCCACACAAACCAGGCATAAGTCATCAGATCACATTCTACACTGTGCCACCCAAACCAGGCACAAGTCATTGGTTCACATTCCACACACTGTGCCACCCAAACCAGGCACAAGTCTTCAGTTCACAGTTAAATCCAAGGAACTGTAAAATAAAAATATTTTAAGCATATTACTCACGGCTTACTCCTCCCTTTAGATATACCTTTTATAGGTTGTTTTCACAGACATCACAAATGTGTACTCCAATACCCACAATGCATTGGGCACACAGCTTGCACAACCATTTTGAGTCACTAGCAAACATCAGTCATCACATATTTAAGGTAAGAAATCTGATGAAACTGTCAATAAGGACATTTACTTCATCTAAATGATATATAGATTATACATTAAAGTAATTACCTCAATAGAACGAAAGTTAAGATAAAGATGTAAGTTCACCGGCTTATATAAAAAAAAAAGAATGATGCAGTTGAATTGTTATCATGCATATTGGTAACAAATAAAAATGCAGTTATATTTAACAAACAATATTGATATTTTTATAAATATTTTGTATGATGTCCTTAATATAGTCATCCTGATATCTGGACAATGATATTTGGGATACAATATATCAGTTACATAATTAAAATTTCATAGCACGTGTATTATGCTCAAGCTTTTATGTTCAAATACTTTTCATGAAATCAAGTGCTTATGCTGAAGACAACTGAGAAACCAATTTTAATTAGTACAGTCAAATATTGTTTTGTGGCGGAGATATATGATGATACTGAATGAAATTGAAAACCGTTCTAAGAAGTTTCATCTTCAATGCATTAAAATGAAACATGACTTACAGAACATCACATTGTGCCAAATGTAAAAATAGAGTTTTTTAAAATGCTTTTAGAAATATGAAATTATATTTTAATGTTCGGCTTTTTAATTAGAATGATAACCAAAGATTGATTTCAGCACATGAAAATTGAAAATCATTGCATGTTTCTACTTGTTTATGTATACATTGGTTTATGTGTTTGTTTATTAATGGATCTACTTGTTTATGAAAGAATAACAAAGATGCTTGAAATTTCAAATGTTTTACTTGAAGAAAAAAGGGGAAAAGTAAAGCATTCTGTCTAGTATGGTTTACGGATTTATGTGTACAACAGAATGTGATGTATTAGGATATCCTTACGCACAAAATGAGACATGCCCTCATAATTATCTGGGAAGAACAATATTGTTAGGTGCCGGTTCATGTGGTTAGGGAATCAAAATAGTGGATATGAAAGTGCACACGTTTTGTGATGTCATGTGAAAAGAATGGACATGTCCATAATTGAAAATTACCTTGCTTCCTCTTAGAGAAACCAAAATCAAGATCCAACATTTTTTCTTCAGGATAATCAAATTTAAAGGTTATTAGCATTTCTTTGGACTGTAAGCTTGATTTTTATGCTCTAAAGGTTATTGAAATATGGAACCAGGTTTCCAT
The DNA here is from genome assembly GCA_016746295.1 of Potamilus streckersoni. Lineage (NCBI taxonomy): Eukaryota > Metazoa > Mollusca > Bivalvia > Unionida > Unionidae > Potamilus > Potamilus streckersoni. The sequence continues at coordinate 5,164,341 of JAEAOA010000708.1, forward strand.
CACCAGTATGTTGCTAGTCCATACATTATGTACACCAGACCACAGCAATACTAGTGTTCTATTGCTACCATAGTCCATACATTATGTACAGTGTGTTCTCTCACTTATCGCATTTGTTCCATTCCAAGCCCACCCGCGATAAGTGAATTTCTGCGAAGTAGGAACGCTATACTTATTTAGTAGTTATACTTTATTTTAAGTCTTTATAAATCCTCCCGACACTCTTATACATAATCCTGTGTACAATCTCATGTTAGCAGGTAGCATCTCAAGCGGGTGCAAGAGCTATGTTTCATTTTTGGTGTGTATTCATCCACCAAATAAATATGCTATTTACTGTAAATGGTAATTTTTTTCTGATTTATAGTATTCTTTTAATGTTAGAATTAATACTTTAAATAGATTTTCATACATTTTAAAACCCTGCGAAATAGCAAGTCTGCAATAAGTAGTGAGGGAACACTGTACATCAAACCACATCAATACTAGTGTTCTGTTGCTACCATAGTCCATATATGATTATGCACACTAGGCCATTCACATCAAGGCTGGTCTTGGGTTGCTAGTCCATGCAGGATGCACACTACGTCATTCACTTCCATACTGATAATATGTTTCTAGTTCATACAGCAATGATCACTAGGCCATTCACATTAATACTGATATAATATTATTAGTCCATATATTATGAACACCAAGCCATTCATGTCAATATTAGTATTCTGTTGCTACTGTACATCATGCTGCATATACTTCCATACTGGCATTATGTTGCAGTGTAACACATACACCAGGCCATACACTTCCATCCTGGCATTATGTTGCAGTGTAACACATATACCAGGCCATTCACTTCCATACTGTCATTATGTTGCAGTGTAATACACACACCAGGCAATTCACTTCAATACTGGCATTATGTTGCAGTGTAATACATACACCAGGCCATTCACTTTCATACTGTCATTATGTTGCAGTGTAATACACACACCAGGCAATTCACTTCAATACTGGCATTATGTTGCAGTGTAACACATACACCAGGCCATTCACTTTCATACTGGCATTATGTTGCAGTGTAACACATACACCAGGCCATTCACTTTCATACTGGCATTATGTTGCAGTGTAACACATACACCAGGCCATTCACTTTCATCCTGGCATTATGTTGCAGTGTAACACATATACCAGGCCATTCACTTCCATACTGTCATTATGTTGCAGTGTAACACACACACCAGGCAATTCACTTCAATACCAGTACATAATTTTCTGTTGCTAGTTTATATACTGTACCATGCACATCAGGTTTCCCCACTGGCATTCTTTTGCTAATCCATACATCATGCATGTCAGGGCAATGATGCCAATATTGGTACATTGTAACTTTTTGTTAGTCCATATAATATGAATACCAGGCTATTCATGTTGATACTGGTATGGTATTGTTATTCTATGTAGTATGAATACCAGGATATTCACATTGATACTGGTATAGTGTTGCTAGTCTATGTAGCATGAATACCAGGCTATTCACATTATACTGGTATGGTGTTATTAGTCCATGTAGTATGAATACCAGGATATTCACATTGATACTGGTATGGTGATGCTAGTCTATGTATTATGAATACCAAGCAATTCATATTGATACTGGTATGGTGTTGCTAGTCTATAATACCAGGCTATTCACATTGATACTGATATGGTATTGTTAGTCCATGTAGCATGAATACCAACTGATATGGTATTGTTAGTCCATGCAGCATGAATACCGGGCTATTCACATTGATACTGGTATGGTGTTGCTGGTCTATGAAGCATGAATACCAGGCTATTCACATTGATAATTTTATGGTGTTGCTGGTCTATGAAGCATGAATACCAGGCTATTCACATTGAAAGTTTTATGGTGTTGCTAGTCTATGTAACATGAATACCAGGCTATTCACATTGATACTGGTATGGTGTTGCTGGTCTATGAAGCATGAATACCAGGCTATTCACATTGATAATTTTATGGTGTAGCTAGTCTATGTAGCATGAATACCAGGCTATTCACATTGATACTGGTATGGTGTTGCTGGCCTATGAAGCATGAATACCAGGCTATTCACATTGAAAGTTTTATGGTGTTGCTAGTCTATGTAACATAAATACCAGGCTATTCACATTGATACTGGTATTGTGTTGCTATAGTATGTAGCATGAATACCAGGCTATTCACATTGATACTGGTATGTTGTTGTTAGTCCATGTAGCATGAATATCAGGCTATTCATGTTGATCCTGGTATGGTATTGTTAGTCCATGTGGCATGAATACCAGGCTATTCACATTGAAACTGGTATGGTGTTGCTAGTCTATAATACCAGGCTATTCACATTGATACTGATATGGTGTTGCTAGTCTATAATACCAGGCTATTCACATTGATACTGATATGGTGTTGCTAGTCTATAATACCAGGCTATTCACATTGATACTGATATGGTGTTGCTAGTCTATAATACCAGGCTATTCACATTGATACTGATATGGTGTTGCTAGTCTATGTAGATACACACCAGGCCATTCATATCAATTTGTTTTCTTTGAAAGTGTGCAAACAGAGATTTGGACTTCACCACCTGCATGTGTGGATGTTTTCTTTACTGTCCCTAAAAGTAAATATTTTCCTCAGTATCTTTACTAATATCACAAACCTAGGACAGAGTTCATGCCACATATATAATCCTGGCCATTAATTTCTCCTTAGAATAACAAGTTAGGGCTTTTACCATTCCAAAAATGTGAATTGGGATACATTATGCTTTAGATTATCCTAAATATTTAGCTCCCATCTAAACACAGCACTAATGGAGATTGGATGTCTAGTTCAGCATATACATTAGAGAAGATGGGAATTTGATATAATGTTGAGTAACATGACACAGCCAACATGGCACAGATGTTTTACTGTAATGCATACAATTTCAGGTCATTAATCTTTTAAAAAATTAAATGTCTTTGGGAGGGCACATAAAACTAGAGCAGATAAGTGACCAACTAATTTTTAATTGTCAATGCATCAGATATATTAATGAGAAACATTTTATATATTTAGTATCTAAGTATTTTTTAAACATTTTGGTTGTTGTTGTTGTTGTTGGGCTTA